>OX638068.1:45146025-45746025 GCA_951804385.1 Trifolium dubium
GGTTCAATCAATGAAAGAGACCCCGGTGTTCAAGTTACACTTCCACAAAAACCCTTAGAAACCATCAATCACGACAAAAAAGACACTCACAATCGCAGGACCGAGTTTAACATTAGCCGGTCTCAGAAGTCGACGTTTCAGCCAACAGTTCGCCGTTATGGTTGCAAGTTCAGTAGTGGCAATAACAACGAAGACATTGAGATACTGTGAAATAAGAACAAACCACATAGCTTCTCTTGTACAAAATAAACAACTTGTATAGAAATATTGCAACTTTGAAGTATAAGAAAACACTTAAGATTTATAGTATTTAGCCACTTTCCATCATGAAATGTAGACAACATCCACAATGTGATTCATTTATATTACAACAAAATATATATTATATGCTATAGGGTACTTTGCATAAACATTGAACATCAATCCTAATAGCTAGCATTAAACATTAATCCTAATAGCTAAAATTACAGAAACATTGACTTGCAGAAGGAAAAAAAAAAAAAAAGTTATTTTGTCCATCTTTTGATTTTCTTAAGGGAACATGTACATTTTATATCAAAGAAGCTTGCAAAGGCATTATCATTCACAAGCTGGTTTTGTGTCAAAGCTACTCAGACAGATTGCAAAGGCTTGAAAAGCGGAGAGAGGATATCGATAATCCATAGTAAATATGTCCTTCCCAATTTTTCCAAATTGTAGTATAACTTTCTCTAGTTCTGCAGCTGGTACGTTTTGGGAAGGTTCTGCAGCTGCTACAAGCTGAAAGTTCTTCACCGAAGCCACTGTAACTCGTCCCCTGAAATTCAAGCACCAACATTGCAGTTGTTCATGCCATCTAGGAGATTTGTTTTTCAAAATCAGTGGTTCTCTTGCAAAATCAGTGCAAGGTGAGCCAAACTCAACAACTTCTGGCGTCTTTCCTTTTGTAAACTCCAAAGGAGTAGGAGCAGTTCCTCCTTCTTTGACTGAAGAGATAGGAATTAAGTGCATTTTACACTGCATTCGCCTTGGACCTCTCGTACGAAGAACATTGAGTTGATAACATACTGTTGCTACTTTATAGTTAGTGGTAGCAGTAGCAGCCTTTGGACTAACCTGCTTCTTATGGATCCTTTGCTGCAACATACAACTCAATGGAAGTGAAGAATCACGGGGAGAATGACCGTCGAAGACCATGAACTTGGTGCCGAGAAAATTAGACCTGTTCATTGCTTACAGTTTAAGTAAGCAGTAGAATAATGCATTAACCACGAAAAAAATGTGGATTGAAGACACTAACCTTAGCTTTCCAATATAAGTATTGCTAGTTCTGGAGAAATCATCAGCAACCAATGATATTGAAAATTCTGTACCTGTTGCTCTTCTAATCTTCTTTGCTGCTAAGAGCAGTTTGCCCATATCACCAGAAAGAGCTGCAAATACAATAACACAATTTTCACAAATACGGTAATTTAGCATGATAGTTTAGCTGCTAACTTCTAGATTGAGAATATTCAAGACTATTTATTACATTTTTTATTCAAAGTGAAACCTAGCGTTATTTTGCAAAAGGATTTAATTCATATACACCGTCAATATTGTAAATATTTTTCATACCGTCAACCAATCATCATTAATCATGTTTGACTTTAATTATAACTGTTTCTAAAGTTAAAGTCACACATATGATTTGTTCTGATTTGCTGACAGCGTAAAACATTATACACCGATAGTGTACGACAGTTAAACTCTACAAAAATTCTAACAAAATTTGTAACCAAATAGAGAATTTAAGTCAAGTGAGCACAATAATCTTACCAGGGCTCAAACCAAGATATAAACTATATGTGGAAGTAAGCCTTTCTCTCTTAATAAAACACTGAATTGGATTGTCCCTTGGAGCAGGCTGAAAAACCAGAATAAAAGACAAAGTAATCACACATTTAGTATCAAGTTTGAAACAAAAATGACATCAAATCACATACATAAATAGAACAAAAAAATTACCTGTTTCAATGATATAGGGAAAGTGAGGTAACCACACTGTTCAAGTGTCTTAACAACACCCTTTGTTATCTCTCTCCACGTTCTACAAACTGAGGCACAAGCTACAACTGCTCGGCGAGATGGCCACGAGGTTTCACTAGCTTCCACTCTTTGAATTATGTCTAATAACAACTCAGGAGGTAAATTAGCCCACTGGCTATATGATGATGATGGTGTTGTTGGTGATAGTGATATTGGTGAAGAACATACAGGTGCTATGTGAGATTTTCCATGTCTATGCATATGCTTGGTTCCTACACCTCTTATGTACATGTTGCTAATTCCCTCTTTCATCTCCTTGAACTCTTTCACAAAACTCTTCAATGACATTATGATAGGTTGTGTATATATGTAGGACTAGAAATTTAGCATAGCCATTGTGTTAGAAAAGAAGATATTAGATATCATGTTTTTTATGAAACCATACACAACAATATAACATTTTTGCCTAAGTTCAATGTATTGGTATCTTATTAACAATGATGGAATGAGAATATATATTGAAGTAAAAAACATGGAAATAAAATGAATAAACATGGAAATAAAATGAATTCGCCATCACAAAGCCAGCACATCTTTGATCGATTAATCGAGATAAACAATTAAAATTTCAAACTCGGTATTTTAAAAATCAAAATCCACGTGAAAATTTAGGCTGTCTTATCTTGATTCAACAACCACTGATGTACTGACTACATGAACGTGTGTAATAGTAACATAAAGGAATTCACATTCTAAAAGAATAAAAGGTTGGTACAAGATTTAAGTCCTTAATCTAATGCAAACTCATAGTACTATTATATTGATAAACAAAAAAGAAGTGAAAAAAAGCTCAAAAGTTTAGAGAAAGATGCATGTACCGTGGGACAAGAGTCTAGAAAATGAGGAAATATTGGAGAGAACTTTGGAAGGCACAAAGATGGGAGAGTACTTCCAAGATTTATACCTCAAACTCCAAAGGCAATGTCTTGGACAAAACAAAAAGGTAGTAAAGAGTAGATGGAGGTTAAGGTTTGTGGGGTTTATAGGTTTACTATAACACAAAGTTTTTAACCATCAAAACAAAGCTTGTGGATTAAAACTAAGGGTCTTGCTAACGAGTGCACCTGGTGCACTCTTTAAACATACTATTTAAAGAAATTGTTTATTCAAAAAGTTAAACAGCACAATTTCTAATGCGTTGACTTTATATAAATTTTATAAAAACTTACTATTTAAGGGGCTTAAAGAAACTAAAATTACAAAAATAAGCATAACTTGTTCATGCTTTTTGTTTTTTTGTTTTTCAAAGTATCAAGCAAAGCATCCCTTATTTATAAACCAAACCACATGGACAAAACAAACCTTAATATATGCTACCACTTTATTTTGCAGCTGCAAAACTTAGTTAGTTTGGTCTTTGCATTTAACATAACATAATTTCTGGAATAAAAATGGATATTTAAGTGGGATCCACTTTGATAGTTATCTATATAAAATTGTTGTCAGAAATTATGTGAGTGAATCATAACAATCAGACGGTCAATGGTTATCAAACCGTCATAGAAAGATCTCCATGATACTACTATTATGTTATTGTTTTTAAATCTTTACATAAATGCAGTTTTGATTTTACTATTTTAATTTTGTCCATTTTTAAATATATACTCCAATCTTTATAGTTTCCAATCTTTTTAATTGTTGAGTTTTTTTTCATTTATATATTTTAGGAAAAAGTTAACTAGTGCATGTAATTAATATATGTAAAAGTTAAAAAATATTGTTTTCAATATAAAACTTACTTTTTTTGTAGTCTTAACTAGTGCATGGGGTGCATTAGTTAGCATAACCCAAAGAAATATCGTTTAGGTAGATTTTATGTAATAACTCATTTTCATTTCACCAACGTATTTATCAAATACGTATTTCACATATTTATTTTGAGTTACGATGATATTGATACAAAGTTTTTATTGTTAATAATGGTGACTAATATTCGTCAGAAAATTTATGAAACACACGAGATAAATTTTTCTCTTTCAATCAAATTTTTTCATGCGCATGAGATGAGTCGTGAATCGAATCCAAGTATTTTACATGTTGAGCCATAAAAAAGTACTTCATTCGGCCTTAAATATAAGCAACTTTCACCATTTTAGATATATTGAATAATTAATGTATTAAGTTTATATTATAGACTAAATACATTAATTATTTAATATATCTAAAAAAGTGAAAGTTACTTATATTTAAGGCCGGAAGGAGTAAGCCTTTAATATTGGTCAAAATTGTAAATGTGAAAAATAGGATACCAAAACAATCTTTAATTTTAATTTTTGTTTTCAATCCACCAACACCAAAACACCAAAGAGCATTCGGTGATATATATCTTCAGGTCATTTTTATGAAAAAACAAGAAGTGTATATTTTTTGGATCCTTTTTGTTATAAATTTCAATCATTTTAAATGTATTAAATGGTAAGTTTTGTTTATGTTCTTTTTATTGTCTAGTAGTCGAGTGGTTAGAAATTTAATTTTTAAAGTGGAAAATAGGTCTGAATGATGGGGTTCGAATTCTCATCCCCTGTATATATTATACAATGTCAAACCAATTAAATTAAATTCATAGAACTATGTCCATATATATTTTATATGAACGGAAAATATTAAAAATAACGTACTAAAAAAAAGGAAATATTAAAAATAAGAAAGTTATAGAATTATGAGTAGATTATAGACTTGACTACTAAGATGTTTGGATATGAAAAAATGTTCGGTGGTGAAAGGGATGGTAGGATATGTCATATGTAGATGATGATTCATGTCCCTTTCTCCTCTAATCTAACCTCTTTAATATTCATTTATTCTCTAAATTTCTTCTTCCTCGTGGATTTAGGTAGAGGTCAGATTTTCTTGGTAGCTACTAGTACTACTATATACTATGTGCAACATGATTCACATTACATTACTATTGGAGGGGACACAATTATGTACTAGAGATGTTAAAGTATATATAACAAATCATACTTTTCTAAAATAATTAGTGTATGTTTCAATTCAAATTTGCACTTAAATGAAAGATAAATATAAAATAAAAAGTTATATGTGTTTTGTTAATTTAATTTATAAGGAAAATATGTTGTTAGCTTAATATAGTAGTAGTAGATAATGTGATATGTTGTGTGTCAAAATCACATGATTCATAATATAATGTTTGAAACAATTAACAACCCTATCACACGTGCCCATGCTATAAATCTATCCCCACCACTTCATTATTGTTACTTTCTAAGTTGGAATTTGATGGAAACTCGATGCATTGCAATGGATTTTTCAAAATGAACAAATATTATATTTCAAAATTTTGTAATGTGGCAAAACTATCTTTATCGATAAATTTGCACGGGCAATGACAGATAGATGAGTTAGTGTAATTTGTACTGCATGGTCCACTCTCCAACCTTTTTTTATCGTTAACTTTAATAAAAACACATTTATTTTAAAAATTGTGTAATTAAGCTTATTAATCACATAAACTCAACTTTGTTAATAAGTACAATTATACAGCATTACAGCTCATCTTCATTCATGATCAACAGCTTGTTTTAATCACTATGGCCCAACACAAACATGTTATTCATTCATCGTCATTTATTTGGTGTCTATGTATGTTGTCAATACTGAATAGTGTACCATGTTTCTTAGAAAGACAGGTCGTGCAATCAAATCAACTATGTCCATTTAGTTTTCTCTTTCCCTTAATAATGAATTTTTTTTCATCTTGAGGAAACTATGAATATTTGGGATTCTCTATTCGTAAATTTAATTGATAAAAATATTGTATTTAATTGTATAAGGATTGAAGTCTTCAAAAACAATTGTATTTTTTGGTCGAGACCGGGATATTTACCGCCGAAACGCAGTGACTAGTCTCTCGCTAGATTGGAGGCACCTCGATAAATAGGATAGCTGACCCAACAATTTTAAGTTGCTCCATACGCAAGGTGAAAATCGAACCCTTAGTTAAGGAAGGATGAGTCTCAACCGCTCAACTACACCTTCAAACAATTGCATAAGGATTGAAGTTTGAAAGAATTCTACTTACTAAACTATCTAATCAAAAAAAAAAATATTTGAAATTTAGAATTTCTGCTATTCCAGTAGGACGATGTAACAATTTAGGACGGTCCGATCTAAAATACATAGTGGAGATCGTTTAAAGTATTTTTTATAACAATGTTAATCTAAAGTATTTTTTAAATCGTTATTAATTTTATTTTATTTTTTGCAATGTTAGTAAAAAGGAACGTGTAACATTTCAATTGATATAGACATTTCATACTCCTCTCTTTCCTTTGTCCATCCAATTCTTCATTAAATCCAAAAATATTTGAATCAAAGCATCTGATTTTTTGCATAAATGTAAGTAGTCACGAGCAATGCTTCAAATTCATGAAGCCAAAACAGTGGATAGTTCATCCCAGCATGATGAGGTATGATGATGAATGGACACCTATATGTCTTTCATTCATTATAGTGCGGAACAAAAGTTGTGATTCGCACAATTACTGAATAGTGATGCAAGAGAAGCATTATATATTAAAAAGACACATTGGAAATGAAATAAAATATAAAAGACCAATTGGAAAAAACAAATAAGTTAGACCAATCAAAAATAAGAGTCAAACTTTAAAAACCGCTGACATACTTTTGCCTAAATATTTTATTTATGCAGAAATTAAATTATAACTACAAACAAAAGAAGAAAAAAAATCACCGGAGACAGATGCAAAACTCGTGCAAAGATTCAAACATATTTAATGTTGCATTTTTATTTTTATTTAACTTCAGCTGGTATTTGTATTTCTAAGTTTTTTATCAATTGGTGTGAATTCGAAATCACCATATTACCCACAATTTCATCAAAGATTTTTTTGCATAAATGTAAGTGATGAAATTGTGGTATAGAAGTCTTCTATTTCATCAATTCCATCACTTCATTACTGCCTCAATCAAAATGAGTACATCGTTTTTAACAATAACAAAATTTATCTGTGTCTAGAGTTTCTTGAACTATCATTTTGATGAGGAAAATCTAAATGTAGAGATTCATCTGTAGAAGAAAAAAAATTAGTCCACCGCTATGCCTCTTAGACTGACTAGAGATGGAGATCGACAATGATCATTTTCTAGCGGTGTGCTGTATTGTATTCACAAGCGGTTTGTGCTGCATTACTAACATTTGATGCATCATTCATTATTTTTCCCTACGGGACCACATTTAATTCTTCTTTGATGAGATCCTAAAACTATCTCTTATTCTCTTTTACAAGAATATTCCAAACCATGTAATGCAATAGAAAGAACAACTAAATGCGGTCACAACTTTCATATTTTGTTTTGGTCATATCTTAATGCACGACTACTTAACAGGTGGATTCACTGCAAATACTACCCTGACTCACTATTGCCGTGATAATGGTCTACTTCTTCATATCCACCGTGCAATGCATGCAGTTATCGATAGACAGAAAAATCATGGTATGCACTTTCGTATATTAGCTAAAGTGTTATGTTTGTCTGATGGAGATCATATTCACGCTGGGACTGTAGTAGGTAAACAGGAAGGAGAAAGGGAGATTACTTTAGGGGGGGTTATTCAATTAAGATTTTGAGGGATTTTAATGGATTTTGAGGGATTTTAATGGATTTTAAAAGTCTTGTGTTATTCAATCAAGATTTTTTTTGTTTTTTTTCAATCCCACAAAATCCGTTGTTATTCAATGAAGATTTTTAATCAAGATTTTTTTTTTTTTTATAATCTCACAAAATCCTGTGTTAAGAATCTTGATTGTTTTTGTCAAAAAAAAAATAAAAATAATCTTGATTGTAAAATATCTTTTAAAAAAAGTCTCTCAAAATCTCACAAAATCAATATAATCCCACGAATTCTTTTAAAATCTTCAAGACTTTTTTGTCAAAATAATCTCTCGAAATCCTAATCCAATAACCCCCCTTAGGTTTTGTTGACTTACTACGTGATGATTATGTTGAAAAAGATAAAAATCGCGGTCTTTTTTTTGTTATAGAAGTCTCATGACTGAAGCTCATTTGGTTGGACACCACATAATATATGTAGGGGGCGGGGGTTCAAACCCCGGTCATTACACTTCTCCACTTTAAAAGTAGAATTTCTAGCAGCTAGGCTACTGGAAAAAAAAAAAGTTCAATTTACATAATTCTTTTTATTTCATAAATGAAATAATTCTTCTAGTTAAGGGATAAAATTTTAGGATCACATCATTCTTCAACGACAGATTTTTTGTTATTGGCTACATCATGCTACAAAGTGACTTGAGATATCTCAATTAACACTTATGGGTCATCCTTTCTCCTTATTGGCTAAGGCATTTTACTTTAACTGTCCTTCCTTCTTTTTTTTCTTTTCCTTCTTTCCCAAAAGTCACTCTGTCCTAAACATACTATTAACTGAAGGGAAAGGGAACGCAAGCACACAAAAAATCAATACTATTATTACAACTTTGTTCTTATAAGGGAATACAGTTCAATTATCTGGTTTTGGAGGGCCAAGAATAGGTTAGCATGGTTGGTCTTTTGGAAAAATGGGGGGCAACATCCAAAGTTGAAGGGGACGATGGTTGATGGAGTTTTCTTAGTGGTTGTATCAAGTTGAACATAAAAACAAGTAATCACATTAACAACACTAAATCTAAATGATCACAATGATGAAGGGTGGTTTAAGAGACACCATAAATTCCTTCCCGCAATAAAGCAAATATAAATCTAAGAGCCTCAGATGAATCACTAAGCAATAAAAATAAATTACCAAAGTTGGGATGAATAAGTAAAAGTAAAACTTGTCACTGCACTGCATGAAAGGCATCAACCACAACAAAAGTCAAAAATCTTTTAGAGCAAAACTGAAATTAAGGAAAACAATATCTCAACCTCGATACTTAATCTTAATCTTGACAACACAATATGCCAAAAACTAATTCATCCTTCTAATAAGTTTGTTGATCTTATCTTCCCTGTTGCCAGCATCACCACCTTCAACATAATGATTTCTTTTCTTCTTCAAACCACCTAGGGGAGCTTTGAGCTTGAAAGGCCACAGGAAGTTATTTGCCTCTCTGAAGTGAGGACCGACTGTCAGTATCTCATGAATAAGATCTTCAATGCAAATGATCCCATGCTTTCCAAGAACCTGCCATTGAAGATTATGTCAGTCAAAGACTATTAAGCATAATCATCGATCAGCATAAACATTCAACAACACCATACGCAGAACATGCAAATTTCAATCAGTCAAGAAATCACACATAAGAAACAGTCACACAATCTGGACTGTTGAATCAAGATCAAACAACTCATGCAACGAATTTATCAAATTGAGCTCAACCAAAATACAGAGTCAAAATAGAGATCCATCCCATCTAGGTCTGACATTTTAGATTGTCGGTTACAAGAATTAGTGATTGCAGTGAATCCAAATCACAAACAAACCTGTTCAATGATAGAGTTGTCTGTCAAAGCAATTCTCTGCCTGTCAACTTTGCCGTAACCCCTCTTGTAGATCAATTCCTTGACACTCTTCAGATTAGGGTACCTGAAATAAATTAACATATATTAAGAGCCCATACGAGTATAGTGAATAGCGATAACCAGGACAGGACCCTAGATAATTTGAGAATTTGTATACCCGTATGTAACATAAGGCTCTACCCTGCGGAGCATGTTCACGGTAGCTTTGTTGACTTTGAGAAAAACACCATTAAAGATCTGCAGTCAAAAGAAATGGAAGAATAAGGCTACACTGTAATATAGTATTCTGTCTAGGAAACAGTATTTGAGGAAATGGAGAAAGAAAGCTGGAAGTCAAACAAAGAGAGAAAACTAAAGTAAAAATTTTGGTGAAATAAAGAAGAATGAGTAAATCTTCAAAAATAGTTAGGTAACATATCCCTCTCACACATCAGACGTGATAACATGCACTTTTGGCATTAATAGTATATCAACATTAGAGACAGCAGACCACACCATATAAAGAATGAGAATGACAGGGATGAAGTTCTAAAGAATTTTGCTACAATGGGCCTAACAAGGAACAACTCTATTAAGAGCTGTAGTTCTCAAGTGTAATCTTATCAAACATGAAAATCCAAACTAGCATCAAATAGTGAGTATAATTTATAAATACAAAACAAGGGATAATCAGTCAATACATAATATCTTACAAATTGTATTAAACCATATTCAATTCAATATAATTAGCAAACACAGCTTAAAACTCACTTTTTTAAACATCACAGAAAGAATATACATAAATGAATCATTTCAAATAGCTTTAGGCTTATCTCATGGAAGAAAAAAAGGTAATCAATTACTTTTTCTCCTTCATTCCTTACATCAGTTTAGATAAATTTGATTTCTTACACATTTGAGTTATCTCTCAAGTCCTAACACTGTTAGTTTGTGTGTTTTATTCTTTATTAACTTATGCACTATTTAACTTAATTGAAGAACTTTTACATTGTTTTCCTAGGAGCTCATTTTTATCATTTTTGTATGTGTAGCCATGAATGAAGTGCTCTCAGTACTTCTTTATCAGTATCGCTTACACACAACAAGTGACAAACATAACCATAAAAATACAAACAAACATACAAAAACAATGATACAATTCCACACTAAAAGGATACACAAGCAGTACATTACAAATTTCTCAATCCAAAATGAAGTTACTAATCAACAGATTCAACACTCATAAAGAACAAAACCAGTTCATTAAAAATTTACCTGTCTCAAACGCAACAGCTGCAAAATCTTCCTTGATTTTGGGTCCATAGCATTGATACTGAAATTACAAATTTCCCATTAATAACATATAGAATAGAACAACTATATATTCATAAAATAAAGACTAAATTTTTACCCTCTGATCCTGATAATGAACAAGAGCTTAGCTTCAGGATCAACATAAAATCCACCTTTGAGTTTAGCTTCACGCTTCAAACTAATCAACTCCTTATCCTGATAAACACAGATTAAATTAAATTAATAACAAATTATACAAATTAAATTAACAAAGTTAATGAAAATGATTATTAGAATACCTTTTCATCATATTCCTTAGCGTATTGTTTGGCTCTACTCAAAATGAGTTTCCTAGTTTCAAATCGCTTCTTCTTAGCAGATTCAAGCTCTTGCTTTTTGACCAAAGCCCATTCTTCGTTCCTTTTCTGCTTCTTCAAAACGGATTCAGGAACAACCACTGATTTCACTTCCTCTTTCGACATTCTGAGATTGAACGGTTGATTCAGTAGATGAAATTGAAATGAAAAGTGAAGAGAGATTTTGAGATTGAGAAAATGTTACTACCTGCCGCACCCGCAATGGAAGGAGATGGAGAAGAAATGGTTTTAGGGTTTTGTGGTTGTTTGTTTATGCCCTTAAAAATGAATGGGCTTTATGGATTCGTATTTATATGGGTTGGGCTGTTCACTAAACAATATGTGGGCTTTGTTTTTGTAAAAATATTTTTTTTCTTCTTTTTTTTGGTACAAAAATAATTTTTATGCTGTTAGAATATACTAGTATTAATTAAATTTTGTTTTCTTATCGTGATTAAAGTATGAAGTTTGCACTGCCGTTTGCGATAACTAATTTCATAAAAATAATTAATCTCGGTTGAGGAACATGTAGGATATATAAGGTGAATTTTGTTCCTTTCAAATGATTTTTTCGGTGCATAGGAGTTAGGAATCAAACTACTGACCACTCGGCCCAAGATCTTACTACTTAAACTAATTCATTATTGGTTAATTTCAAAAAAACAATTATGGAGATTTAGTAGAATTTGTCTCTTATCTTAACATTTATCTTTTCACTCTTACATTTTAAGTGAATTACTCAAACATAGAGACTAGAGAGTGAGTGAGTGGCGAACAACATGTTGTAATGGTAGACATACAATTCATAGTTTGGTTGAGCAGCAGCTATTGATTAGAAATCACTAGTGAATTGCATTGAGTAATTGATTAATTAATTGGAGACACACAAAGTTATTATTTGTAGTGATATGACAAGAATGAATTTTGGTAAAAATATTGTCTTTGAAGATAAGATTCTTTTGAAGGGTGGTGGATCCCATTTCATGATCATAATTCATAAGGATAGAGATAAGCATACTAGTAAATAGTAATTAAAAAAAAAAGAATTTAATTCATAGATATTTGGTGACATAAAGTTTGCTTGTTTGTTGGAGTTAAAAAAAATTATGAAAAATGTCAAATTATTCGTAAGTTCATCTAGACACTCTCACAAAATTTATATTAATAGATAAATATAAATAAGTTAACTCAAACAAAGTTTATATCTTATTGCTTGGCTTCTTAATTACATGGTTATCAATCATATTTCGTTATAAATTTACTTTGTTATGACTACAAAAAGATTGTTAACAACTACTCAAAGAAATTAGGAACTGAACAAGAAATAGAATACATGTGGTGAAAATATTTTTAAAGAGGCACGTAGTTATTTTCTATGTCTATGGGCTACATGAACTAGAGCATAGAATATTCAATGAATTATCATATACTTCAATATTTTTTTTTTGACATTTTTTTTTTGACAATTATATACTTCAATATTGGAGTAAGAGGTGTTACTAATGTTTTAGTATTAAGTGGGACCCATTTCATCAATTCACTATGTATGAAAAAATCAACATAGGATAAGACCAAAAAATAAAGAAAATAGTAGCACACTCCACTAACACTATAAAATACTATAATAATAAGACCAAGAACATTACAAATTAAGTGGATTCTATCCATTTAGAAATTGCATTGTGATTTTTGATTGTTGATTTTATTCAGAAAAAATGGGTTCTCTTATGGCAGGATGGGGTTCTTCCTCCATTGATCCTAAATCAGGTACAATATATATATATATATATATATATATATATATATATATATATATATATATATATATATGATATCACGTGCTTAATCATATATTCATATTAGAATTATAAGCTAGTTATTTCTTATGAAGGAAATATATTAACTGTTTCAGCTACACTTAAAAGGAATCAATCACTTACTAAAGATGAAATTGATGCTTATTGGAAATCAAAGAAGAAAATAGAGGAAGAACACCTTAGAGCCATTTCCAATCTTTCAGAAACTATTCAGGTTTGATATTGAAACCAAATTCAATATAAATTATTAGAGATTAAAAATATATTTAACTATTCATGTTGAAGTATCAAAAAGATTTGATTTTATAACAATTTTGTACGTATGATATATTTAACTATTGACTGGCATTTACTGAAAAAATAAACACTCAAAGTCACAATCAATGATAGAAAAAAAGACTCAAACATGAAAATGATGTACATAATACATATGCAATTTGAACAGGGTGACAAATACAATGATCCTGAAAAGAAGCTTCAGAGGTCAATGACTATGCCTGTGGCACATGTAAGGGACTCCTTTAATATGGACATACTTGACAAAAATTTGGAGCAACTTATCAACAAAAGTGGCTGGTAATTTTTTACACTTTTATTATGTTTTTTTTACAAAAGTAGTCCAATGATTATAGATAATCAGATGCATCCGTTATTCAATAAACCTAAAAGGTATATTTTCGCTTATAATTGAGACCATCGTAGTATATGGTTTTGTTTGTACTGATAATTTGAGTGCAGGTGGACCAAGAGTAGCTGGGCATTTTTGAATGAGCCACCAGTGATGGAAGCTGCACCCAACAAGTATGCAGCTCAGTTTCATGTTGCCAGTTTGGGATCATCAAAATTAAACCCCGGAGATGAAATTAGTGCTTGACTTTATAAATCTAGCTTACTGAAAACTAAACCTTGTATATTAATTAATCAGTATTTATGTCCATTTCAATATAATAATATGTACAGTGTTGAAAGTTGAAACAATAAGGTGCTTGTTTTTGGAGTTATCATGTTGGTATTTATCAATCTTATTGTATGCAAATCAATGTGTGTTTCTTTGTTATTTGAATAGTGTAATGTAATGAAGCCATTCGATGGTGTTTTTATATCTTGAGAATTAACAGTTTCCTTATGATATAAGTTTCTTTTTTTGACAAGATATGATATTTTGTTGTTCCTTCAAAGTTTTGGATATTAATTTAATTTTCAATATTAAAACAAAGATCGACATTTATAGCATTGCAACATTGTACAGAACAGTCCTAACATTGAAGCAGAAGTTATGAAAGATGAGCAATAAACAAAAATGCTAGCCAAGTTAAAGCTAAAACAAAGTTATAAGCAAGGAAGAACACATCCACAAAAGCAATAGAATCTAGCATTGCAGGTTATTCATCCAGAACAACTCATAATTGAGTTGTTGCATATGAAAAATACATAATTTCCTCCTAAAGGTTGCAATGTCGATCTCAAATCTGTATATTCTAAATCACATTCATACCAAAACAACTCATGTTCGTTATTTTTCCGGATTGAGGTTCTTCTCAACGAGAATCGTATTCAAGTTGTTGGCTACTTCAGTCAATCCAATGTCTGTAAAAGCATCCATAATCCTTTTACAAGCAAGCGTATCAAAATCTGGCGTTGTTGATTGTTTCCATTGATCAATAATTTCAGCTGCTTCTTTTGCATGATCAAGAATCAGATATGCAGATATAATACAGATATAACTCCTGCTAATCATTTTCTGTTTAGTCCTTCTCAATGAATTCCATATCAGATCAAGTTTATCCTTATTTCCCAACCCACCATAAAGAATGATCAATAAGTCATATGTTATCCATTGACTTTGCGTGATCCCTTTCTCAGTCTCGACGAGTGAGTTGGAACTCGTATTGTCAAGATGACCCGCGGTAACATATACGTTGGCCAGGTTTAAATATCTAATCCAACTTTCATCAGAACCAGCACCGTTACGCATTTCTTCAAGAATCCTTCTAACTTCATCAATATCAAGAGAAGCAGCGCATGAACTTATCCATAGATTAAAAGTAAAGATATCAGGGGTAACCTTTTGTTGTTTGAGGTCTTCGATAACCGATGGAACCTTTTCGACCTGCCCGACTGACATGTAAAGAGTCATCATTTCATTGTATGTAAGGGCATCAAAGGGGAGGTCAGAATCTTTTATCCTTTCATACAGCTCCTCAGCCTTTTCAGTCATTTTTGCTCCTGCATAACAATGGAGAAGGGCCGTATAAGTCTCGCATGTCTTGGTGGAAAGTGGTAAAGCCTCAAAGTAGCGCTCTGCGGCATCAATGCCAAAAACCTTGTTCATCAAATCTATGCGATCTGCATAATCAGAGTCTGATAACTTGTATTCTTCATGACTAACCATCCATTCCGAAATCTGAAATCAACAATATTCAAAAAATTATGAAGCCATATATCCAACAGAAAATGAGTCATGTTCGTAATAAAACTTTCCAAGTCCAATGCAACCTTATCACTAGAAAAGACTGCAACATTACTCAGCAAACATTGAATGCATTTGATTTCGAGACCGTTTTATGGAGCAAAACTAATGCATCAGAAAAACATTCAGGAATAGCCAAACAATGGTCTCATGCACTCGGATTCAACATAAGCCCTTACTAGGACACTGAACAACACAGGATGACTCTTTATTATTGCAAAAAATTTAGGCATTACAGAACTAAGTAAAGTATTAATTTGTGGACCTTACTAAAGTTTATTAATTTGGGAGTCACCTTGCAATCTTACTTCTTCTAAACCTCACAAAACTATTGATAATTATTGGTGAAGATTCAGTAATAGTCTTGATTTGTTAATAAAAGAATATGAACATCATCTTAAAAGCATAAAAGATCCAAAAGTTTATATGATCTGCTGCTACTTTATGTCTTCTAAAGATTATTTTTTTATTTTTTTTACCCCTAATTCACAATCAGAGAACTATAATACATTAAATCCCCTCAAAAAAACTTCATAACTCATTAAAACTGGCAAGGGGATCTAACTTGAACTCTATCAGATGGAATGCTAGCATGGCGTAGGAAAGACCAGATGAGCGTTTGACAGAACGTAACAAACAAGATTATATCGTGCCATGTCCGACGACCAAGATGGACATGTTGGCAGCGGGATTAAACAACCACATTGGGTAATTGGAACATCATAATAGAGAAAGGATTAAGCTGAAGGAAATGGTGCCAATGAAGAACAATAGTAATTAGAATTCAACATCTAATTGAGACAAAAGAAACCGTAGAAGGTTAATATTTAGTTAATTACAATAGTGGTATGCTGTAATAAAAAATGGTGAATGCACTTTAATTAGAATAGGTAAGGTTATACATGTACATAGTCGTAGAGTAAGTAACCGAAGAAGACTGATAGAAATAAGTTTGGTAAAGAAATGAGAAACACTCAAGATGCAATATGAAGAGTGACACGTAAGATTTTGAATGATGTGGCACAAATGATATTATTTGGCATATGAAAGTTGACGTGTCATCAAAATAATTTGGGTTTCTAATTAGTAAATTATAATAGATGTAGATTTTGAACCAAAGTTTTAATAGTAACACATAGTAAAAGTAGTAGTGTTGAATTTTTGTAGTAGCGTCCTATACTTTTAATAGTAACACATAGTCTCTCTTATGTGACGTGAGTGACTGATAAGGGATGTGATGTGAAAAGAAAAAACGACGCAACCACAAAACTCAGGCTACTCTGCAATACTGCAATGCACAACTCACCAAAAATCATCAATTCTGCTTTATCCTACTGTCCTTAAAGTGTGCAATCTCACCATGCCTCCTCCAATGTCCATTGAATTTATCCAATGTTATGAATTTGATTATTTAAGTGCGGAGAGAAAAAGACATGTGGTATCTTCTTATTATATCAATCTCTTGCACTTACCTCACACTCACTTAATAATAACTTTTTACTCTATTAAAACAAACTCTTCACTTCTGATATCCCACCACCAAAATACTAACAACCTCACTACACTCTAGACAGAGAAAAGATGGAAAATGAATCGGGGGACGAGCCATTGCCATGGAAATGACAACGATGACCTTTAAAACTTCTGAATGAGCTTTATACGATCCAAAATTCTTTTCCAAGCTCATCACCAAGTTTAATAATATGCTCTTAAGGAGGAGGTGCATAAAAATTCGCAAAGAAGTTCTTGAAACGAATTGTCATTACTCATTAGAGTCTTGTCCTAGCATTTGTAATGAAGTTCTTGAAACGAATTTTCTTGACCCTCCATTTAAAGAGCATAATTAAACTTGTTGATGAACTTGGAAAAGAATTTTGGATCGGATAAAACTCATTGGGCAGCTTTGAAGGCCATCGTTGTCATTTCCAAGGCAAGAGCTCGATTTGCCGATTCATTTTCCATCTTTTCTCTTTCTGGACTCTGGGTACAGTGTGAGGTAGTAAGTATTTTAGTATTGGGGTGATATCAGAAGTGTAAGAGTTTGTTTTAATTGAGTAAGAAGTGATTAGTGAGTGAGATAAAGTGTGAGACAAATGCAAAGTATTGATATAATAAGAAGATATCACATGTCTTTTTCTCTCCGCACGTAAGCGATCAAATCAAATTCATAACATTGGATTAATCCAATGGACTATGAAAGAGGCATGCGTGAGACTGCACGCTTTAAGCGCGGTAAGATGGAACATCAATGATGATTTTTGGGGAGTTGTGCATTGTAGTACTGTAGAGAACCATGCGTTTTGTGGTTGCGTTGTTTTATCTTTTCACAGCATGTCCCCTATTACTATCACTCACTCACGTCATGTTATTTGTAAGAAATGACCCTTTATTATTCCAAAAATTTTAGGAATTACATGACTAAGTAAAGTATTAATTTGTAGATCTTAACAAAAGTCTATTGATTTGGTAGTCACCTTGCAATCTTCGTTCTTCTAAACTTTACAAAACTATAATCATCGATGAAGATTCAGTAACAATCTTGATTTGTAATATAATAAAAAGAATATCATCTTAAAAGCAAGAAAGATTCAAAACTTCTATGATCTGCTACTATTCTCGTCTTCTAAAGCTGTGTTTTTATTTCTTACTTTATCTTTACCATTTCCAGAAATTGTCCCTAATAGACAATTACAGAACTATCATACCCCAAAAAAAAATTCAGAACTCATTAAAACTGGCATTTAAAGAAAGCCTGTTTGGCTAAAGAGCTTAAATAAGCGATTATCATAAAAGTGCTTATATATGAATTATTTCTATAATAAAAGATCAAATAAAGTCCAACTATTTTCATATAAATTATAAGTTGTTTTTCATAAGCTATCCTAAAGAGCTAATTGAAATAAGCTAAAAATCATGTCTAAAATCTTAAGTTGTTTCCATATGCCTCTCAGTTAATCTCAAATATACCAGTGTCTATGGTGTTGTTGGGATAAACAGCTTAAGTCGCAGTTTATAGCATAAGCGTTTATCATTATTAACTCCTATGTATAAGTTATTTCTACAACAAATATGAAACAAAGTCAAACTGTTTTTGTATAATCTATAAGTTGTTTTGATAAACTATCCTTAAGAGATTATACAAATAAGCTTAAAGAAGCTTATAAACATTTCATAAGCTATTTTTGTAAGCTCTCTCAAACAATGTCACAAGTGATCATGCCAGTAGATAAAGCTCAAATAAGTCAATCAAAACATGCTTTATTTCTATTGCAAGAGAATAAATGAAGTTAACTTTTTTCATATAGAAATTATATAAGTTGTTTGCATAAGCTATTCTAAAGAGCTAATTGATATAATATTAATATAAGCAGAAAACCATGTCATATGTTGTTTTCATAAACACTCTCAAATAAACTCAAATAAGTCAATCCAAACAGACGCTGAGATAACGGAAAGAAGAAAACCTCTAAAGCATGTTTATAACGCTGAGAAGTTCTAAGCTCTTTAGAAATATCACGAAGTTGAGAAACAGGAATAGAATTCCCTTGAAGAACCCATTTCTGAAGAACATTGGTAGCACTTCGTTTTGGGAGTCTTAGCCTCAATATTCTGCTTCTAAGATCATCATCATCACCCTCTGCAGAATTCGGAGTATCTTCAACATAATCACTGCTCACAGCATCTGAAGAAAAATATCTTGGACGATGATGGTGATAACTGTTGTTAATTAAACCGCTGTTTCTGCAACATGGTTAATTAAAATTGGGTAATTGGGTTAATTAAGATACAAATAAGCCAATGATTTCAATCTGAGAGAGTTATGAAGTTGAATTTGAGTTACCTTCGTTTGATGAGAGAGAGAAAGAGAGAGCGGTACGACATTGATCGTGTGTTGTTGAAACTTGCTTCTTATGTTGTTGTTGTTAACTTAGAACAAGTTCAAGTGTTGTTGTTTGTTCAACTTGATTTGGTTTGGTTTTTGACAGAGGGATTCGGAGATGAGAGAGTGCTTTGTTTCAGAGACGATGAATCGGATGTGTTTATTTTTTTTGTAATGTAAGTTGAAATGAAATGGGTGTGGGCTGGTTTATGTATTTGGGCCCAATACCATTCAAAATAAAAATGTCACTTTTACAACAAAAAAAATTGTTTTAAAATGTATCTTATGGAGCTTAATCTTTTTTCATGCAACTAACTAATATTTAATTTTACTTTTTCATGCAACTCAAATATTTTTAACAAAAGGTAAATGTCAAATTGTGAAATATTTATTGAGTTAAATCAAACAAGATATTATATACTACTATTTGTTTTTATAGATTAATAAATAAAAAATACGATCAAAATAAATGTACATAATCAAGTTGACACTCATTTTAGGACGGAATGATAACACACACATATATGATATGTTTTGAATTCTAAAACATAATTATATTATTTTAAATTAAAATAAATTATGAAGAATAAAGGTAAATTCAAGTTAAAGTGTGCTGCTCTATCCTACCATGCTTAAAGCGTGCGGTCTCACATGAATTTGATATCCAATATCACGAATTTGATAGTTTTGGTGCTCAGAGAAAAACACATGTTAATATTTGCCTTTTATTATATCAATACCTTGCACTTACCTAACACTCACTCACTAATCACTTTTTATAACTCCATTAAAATAAACTCTTACACTTCTGATAATGTCACCCCACTACCAAAATACTAACAACCTCGCTACACTCTAGAGGAAAAAGATGAAAAAATGAATTAGCAAAACAAGTTCTTGCCATGGAAATGACAACGATGGCCTTCAAAGCAACTAAAAAAGCTTTTTTTTGATCCAAAATTATTTTTCAAACTTATCACCAAGTTTAATGATACTTTCAAGAAGAATGCTCAAATGTTTGTGATCAATAAAGTGAACGATTCTGAAAAAAGTTGGATGCGAAAAAAATTTGTTTCAATAAACTTCTTTAAACAAATTTTGTTCCCTTCCACCTTTTCATTATCATTCACTTTATTGTCAAACACCTGAACCTCCTCCTAAAAAAATCATTAAACTTGGCGATGAGCATGAAAAAAAAAATTAGATCGAATAAAGCTTGTTCGGCAACTTTGAAGGGTTCGTCAGTCATTTCATGGCAGGAGTCTTCTCCTTCCCCTTTCACCAATTCATTCTCCATCTTTTCACCGTCTAGAATGTCGTTGTGATGAGGTTGTTAGTATTTTGGTATTGGAGTGATATTGGAAGTGTAAAACTTTGTTTTAACAAAGAGTAAAAAGTGGTAAGTGAGTGTAAAAAGTGATTATCGCCACTGCCACCAGAACCACCCCAGCGCTATCAACCTTGTCAAATCTACTAGATAGAGTTTTATCTCCACTGACGATGTTACCTCCTCCTCCAAAGCCACCACCTCTGGAACCACTGCTCACCACTCCTCTCCCACGATCACCGCCAAAGCCAAACTATCGACGTTCACACACTAAGCCTTCACCATGACTAGTACAATTTATAAAGGAAACACCAACTGCAACTTGTACCACTATCAAAATACTACTCCTCTGGAAGATAGACATGTGTTTTTGTCTATTCTCAATTGCAAGCTGTGTTGTGGGTACAACTTTCTCTTTCACACAGTGTACAAACCAAAGTGTACTGGTGCTTATCACTCCATTATTTGCCCACACCACCAAAGCACGTGATATACGACAAGGTTTGGTAAAACTGATGGGGTGGGTAGTGTTGTGACAGTGGGATAAGATAGAGGAATGTAGTTGGGACTTGGGATAACATGTAGATGGTGTTCATGGGGTGAGTACAGAGTGAGGATAAAATGGAGGAGTGAAGTTGAAAATGCCATCGCCATGGGAGGATTTGAAATTCAAGGAATGAAAGTACCGATTGAGAAGCTCTTTTAAGCTAAATTTATCAAAATTTAGAAACTATGAAAATTTATACTAAATCCAAGGAAGACAATAAAACCTATGAAAAATAAACATAAAATTCTTCATCTTTTCATTGATTGAGTTAAAAATTTAAATGCACACATTATATAGTGCAGTGGTTAAATAGCAGACAATACGTCTATTTCAAAATTTTAAAACATATAAAATTAATTTTATAAATTTCAGCATCTAAAAACAAGAATATATATTTTATAAATGTGGTTGGAAATTTGAATCTGATAATTATGGTCATAAACTAATGATGGTCATAAACACATTTGTAAATCCCAAATTATATATATATATATATATATATATATATATATATATATATATATATATATATATATATATATATATATATATATATAAAATGTCTTTGACTTTGTCAAATTTTATTCATATTAGTTATTGTAAAAGTATATTGGGAAATAAATTGATAGTCAGTAGATAAAGTTAGAGACAAAATTAATAATAAGTTATTAAAAATATAAGGACTTCTTGTCAAAAAAAATTATAAGGACTTAATCGATAGTAAGTGACTAACTATAAAGACTTAATTTATAGTAAGTGGTTGAATACATATACAGTATTGACTTTGCAACATTAATAAAGTCAATGAACTATGTAAGAGTGTCTTACGATCTTATAAAGTTAGAGACCAAAATAATAATTTAAATATATGTATATATACTATTACATAAATTAACCAAATTTTGGTGTTGCTAAAGTCACACCATGCCACCAACAGGTCTATCTCTGCCCTATTATCTGAGAACATTTAGATGAAATAGTAAAGAATTCCAACTTAACATTAGGTTATAAGATTGAACAACTCAATAACATAAAATTTCAACTAATAATACAAATATTATATCTTACTAATACATAAATTATTTAATTAACTCTATTTTTTTAGTACAAGTGTTATTACTTTTAAAAAGAATATATAAAGTAGTAATAATTAGAGAATAAAATTGAAAAATATTACATTAAAAATAAAAAAATATTTTTATTTTAATAGAAATTTTTTGAGTTAAACCAACACTCATTTTGAGATATTAAGAAAAATAAAAATTCTTTCTCTTTAGACAACCTTTAAGATGAAGGCAAGGGCATTTTTTTCCCACTAATTTGAGACACACCAAAATAAAAAAATAAGAAAAAAAAAAAACAGCTAGTGCAATCCAATAAGCGGAAAAGTACTACGCTACTACAAGCACCACAGAACGTTACAGTGTTTCCTTCCTTCTTTCCTTCTTCCACTCACCACCACCACCATCTTCTTCGATTCCATCTCATTCACACCACACAGAGATTGTTGCAGACTCTCTAACATAATTCAGAATCGAAAATGGGAACCCTCGGCAGAGCTATATACAGCGTTGGATTTTGGATTCGAGAAACTGGTCAAGCCATTGATCGCCTCGGTTCCCGCCTCCAGGGAAATTACTACTTCCAAGAACAACGTTAGTTATATTCTTCTCTTCTCTTCTAAGATCCTATTTTCTATGTCTTAGATCAATTCTATAATCTCTTTTTATTTGTTCTTAATCATATCTTCAAATGTAAGACTTTTATAAATTTTAGGTTTTTATCAATTAGTGCTTGTGGATTATGTTTTGGAAGCTAAATGGAATAATGGGCATTAAAAAAGAGAGTGAATTTATGATTGCATTGTTGTGCAAAATTGAGTAATTTGTTTGTAGAATGTAGTGGATTGATCACAAGTGGAAGAACAATATACTGAGATTCTGGAGAATGAATATAAATTATCTATGGTTGAAATGTAGTTGAAACAAGAGACCCTGTTTTGTTTTGTTTTGTGCAATGCTGAGTCATTGTTTTTTTGGTCAAATGTTGAGCTTTTGTTCTCTACCCCATTTAGTGGGATAGAGCTTGGTTGTTGGTTGTTGTTGAGCGTTCATGGTTGGAGAGTAGAGCAATGTAAATATACAATATGAATATAAGATAAAACTGCAATATGAAATGACTGTTATTCAAAAACATAGGATAGATTTGTATACATACATGATACATGCTTGAATACATCATAGAACATAATAAATATGACTTGACTGCAATTTTAAAAAAATTCAAGCTAAGAGTATACATCTTAGATCCTACTCTTAAAAATAGTTTGAGGTTCTGATTCAATGTAGAAAAATTTGCAACTAACTTTTATGGTCTGTTTGGGTGGAGGGGAATGGAGGGAGGGGAGATTATTTCAAATTTTAGTAGTTTGGTTCATTTACGTTTTGGGCGAGAGGGGAGCCAAATCCCTCTTAAGCTAATTTTAGCTCCCATCCCAAATAGGGGAATTTGGAGGGGAGAAGTAATTAACAGCAATAATGGAATATTAAGAAATCAAAGGAGAATAGAATAGAATGAGATCCCTAACCTCCTCAGAGAACCAATGTTCTCTGCCTCTAACAAACTAGACGATTGCACTTATACCTTTCTCTCTCGACGTCATCTACTCACAACAAAATTCCTTTATACAGTTTGTTTCCCGCTGATCTCCTTTCACTCTTAGTGACATGGATAATCCTATTTTTTTTCCTTCTCTTTCTCTTGATATAAACTCTCCATACTATGGGCCTAGACAACTTATTTGCTAACTGTCTCTTTGAGTTAACCTTCTCATCCCGTGTCCTATCAGAGAGCAATTGTAATTTTACACTTTTCCAGTTTCCTCTATTAAAATCCCTACCCCTGCCAAACCAAACACAACATTTTAAAATCTCTCCCCTCTTTTCCACTGATATGGTCTTGGTTGAATACAAAAAATGTTTTGTTGATATTGACACTTGGGCAAAAAACAGAAGATGAAAAGTGTTGTTATTCTTGCATCCTAAAAATTAAAGAGTCAAATCTTTGAGTGAAAGGATCCAATCCAAGTCACATTAAACCTTTTAATTTGTATCCTAAAGAGTCTCAACTCTCAACTTTATTAGAACTACACACACTTCTCATTTCTCAATCTTATTCTCACTGACTTGCAATGCTTGAATTCAGCGATGCAGTAGGCAGTTCTGTTTTTGTTGAAACGGTTTTGGGTTTACTTTGAAATAGTGTTGATAGGTGTGATTAGAATCAGATATGGAATGTCAATTTTATATTTTTTATGAAAAGAAAGGGCATGTCAATAGTAATGTATGAAATTTGTTTATGCATTATCTTTCTAGGACCACTTGGTGTTTATAATCTGTTTACTTGTTCATTCTCAATTGTGATGTTATGAAATCTATGATTTATATCAATATTTATTTTGCTAATAACTCTGCATCATTTTACTCGTGGAAAACTGGTTTAATGGGCTGTCTTTACTTGATTTTTCTTTATGCCATAAAACATATCAAGTAATCCTCTCTGTTATTGTTTTTAGTGTCCAGGCATCGAACTCTGATGAACATATTTGATAAGGCTCCTAGTGTTGATAAGGATGCATTTATTGCCCCAAGTGCCTCCGTCATCGGTGATGTTCATATTGGTAGAGGATCATCCATTTGGTATGGATGTGTCATGAGAGGTAAGGTCTCGCTTTATCAATTAGACATTTAACTTTTGACTGGTTTATCATTTGGTGCTTTAGTAAGTAAACAAGCCAGATCTATTAACGGAATACTTTTTAAAGGCATTTTCTTAACTGCTAGTGTTCCTATGATTACAAAGAAAAAATATGTCTAATACAAGAAAGTTTCATTTCTCTGATCGTCTAATGTAATTTAATGGTTCATTTTTTGTTTCCAGAGTCTGTATAGTAGAAATAAATCCTAATCATGTTTCAACTTCACTCTATGTTTAGGTGACGTGAACAGCATCAGTGTTGGAAGTGGAACCAACATTCAGGATAACTCCCTGGTGCACGTGGCAAAGTCAAATTTAAGTGGCAAGGTGTTGCCTACCACAATTGGGGATAATGTGACTGTAGGTGAGTTTGTGAGTAATATCTTTGCCACGATCATGAATGATACAACATTTTTCCTTTCACGGGTGTTAAAATTTGCAATGGGCAGGTCATAGTGCGGTTTTACATGGTTGCACTGTTGAGGACGAAGCTTTTGTTGGTATGGGTGCAACACTACTTGATGGTGTTGTTGTTGAGAAGCATGCCATGGTTGCTGCTGGTGCCCTTGTGAGACAGAATTCACGGATTCCAACTGGAGAGGTATGTACGTGTGTATCGTTAGGTTATTATGTGTGTGTTTTAGATTAACTAATTATAACAGTACTGCAGATCTAGGTAAAGGGGTGACATGTAATTGTGTGTGTGTGTGTGTGTGTGTTTGTGATTTTGTAGTCACTATATTTACATAGCTTAAAGAAACCATATTTGCGAAATTGGTTGAATGAATTGAGAGAAATTTGAGGTTTCTATCACGGTAGACAATATGGTTGAATCTCATCTTATTTGGATGTGTAGAATCACCAATAAGAGAGTCAGTGCTCGACCAGCTGTTGGACTGTAACCCAAGTAATAGGAAGAAACCCATGAGCAAGAAGAGGGAGAGAGTGGGAACAGTAATGAATAGGGTAGGATTGTGTATAAATTAATATAACAGAATCTTTGTGTTTAAGGGACCAGTGATGGGAATTATTATAACAGAACATGTGTGAACTGAGAAGATAGAGGGAGAGAAGATTCAGCAGGAAGGGACATTGTAGTCACTAAATGTGTCGTGAATCCAGTATTTTCAATTTCTAATCTTCATTTCCTTGCGCTGGTCAACTTCCGTAGTTCAGAAATCAAATAAGATGAGAATCCTTTCATAAATCGAATCAAATGTCAACTTCCTATCTATTCTTACTACTTGGTTCCTGGTAAATGGTCCTATAGCTAAAGGCGGAGGGAGACTAATTAAAACTATAGGTCTAATCATTGCCAGATTTAGCGCTAAGTGGTCTATCTTTATGTTTAATACTAATACACGGCATTATGGCGTTGATCAATCCATGTAGGGGACTGCACCTAGTGAAAAAAAGCTATGTGATTGTTGTTGGTGTGCAAAACAACAAAAATAGACCAGTGTGTTTAGTGAAATTATTATTATTCCACTCCACTTTTGTTGCTTCCATTATGAACTAATTCATGTAAGATGGATTTGCGATTGCGACAATTAACCTTTCTCTAGTTTCAGGTATGACGACCTTTGTTCATTAATATGTTATCATTAACTGAAAATGAAAAGTCAGCACTCCTTAATGTTGCTTATAATATTTACATAGACTGCATATTAAACTTTTAGTTTTAATTACGCTAAAACTACGCTACTATTCTTGAATTCTTTTTATACTTGTAATGTTTATCGTCAATTATCTGGGAGTTTAACCACAAAATTGCTTATATTTGCAGGTTTGGGCAGGAAACCCAGCAAAGTTCCTGAGAAAACTCACTGCTGAAGAGATATCATTTATCTCACAATCAGCCATCAATTACAGTAACCTTGCACAGGTCCATGCTGCTGAAAATGCCAAAGCTTTTGATGAAATTGAATTTGAAAAGGTGCTCCGAAAGAAGTTTGCACGGAAGGACGAGGAGTATGACTCAATGCTGGGTGTTGTTCGTGAGATTCCTTCAGAACTCATTCTTCCAGATAATGTCCTACCTAATAAACAAACAAAGGTTTCCACACAATGAGATCTTTGAAGAAAAGTGTCATTCAATTCAAATCTTGAAATGGCATCAAGCAATATACTTGTTTTGTTCAAATTCATCGAAGAGGGATTGTTTTTTCTTCTCAATAATAACAAACATGTCCGATGCTAGGGTGTGACTCCTTTTTGGATTGAGGAATCAATCGTTCCATAATATTTCAAGTTGTTATCTGCTTTGGAAAAGGAAAGTGCCCTGAAGGATCGTGTATATGGATCTTTAGTGTTTGATGTATCCAATGCATGTGAGTTTCACATGAATGTTTGTTTAATCATGATATTTATGTGACATATTTTGGCCATTCGTTACTTGAATGATTGTTTTATAATAAGGTGAAAGGTGCGAACTTCCCGAGTCAATTCACCGCAATGAAATCATAGTATGCTACGTCACACACATATGCTGGAATTGTGATGTGCTGCGATTTCCCGCAATTGATAACACTGATTTCAGAAAGTTATCCAACAGACCAACACTAAGCCTGAAGATTGGTGGAGGTATAGCCACGACCATCGGAAAATGTAGATTGTTTGGGTGGCAATCTGCTTTGGCAATGAGGAGGCTTTACCCTTCTACGGCTTTGTGTGAAGTTAGGTCTCCATGGTCGAATGTGATCTCCTTCTCATCCTTCCCATGAGACAAACCTTTATATCCAGATGTATATCACCATCTTTTCCTGAGACATACGTTCCATTTTTCATGAAGACCTTCTTACTCCATATCATTAGGACCCTAACGTGTGTTCCACTTGCTCTCACGTCGCTGATCAAAGTTAGCTTCCCAGTTTCCAGAATCATTCCATTTATGAGTCATAAGTAATATGATGTGCTTATCCTAAGTCTTTATCCCCGTCCCTCCAATGATTTTTGCGTATGGAGGACTTAGTGTCTCTCTCTCCATCATGTCAACAATCACAACGTCCATTGTCTAAATCAAACATGGATGGCCTAAAGACATCACATATCAGTAAGCCTGCACAACATCGAGCATAAGAAGATTTGGAATTGGATGGAGAAACTTAATATAGATTTTTCATTGATATCTCTGAAACCAATAATTTTGATGTTTCATTCAATACCTCTTTAACTAATTTTCTAACATTTTTTTCCCATGTTCGCTTTGAATTGTTACCAAGAAGGGATTGTTTGACAACTTTTTGCCTAAGCTTCAAAAGTCAAAACAATTTGTTAAATTCAATCTGAAGCTCCTGTAACAACCGCTAAAGTAGTTGACTAGTTGTTCCTTTGAGAGACCCGTCGGCTCGGCGGTGAGCGGTGCTTTGGTGCATGGAAGCACAAGATTTAACTCATTAACAATATATTGACATAAAAAACTCATAAACAACAACAAATTTTTTAAAAATAAAAAATCACTAAACATAGAAGATCTAAATTTGGGTTTAGACTGTCAAAACAAAATTTGGGTTTAGATTTCAGATTGACTAACATGCGAAAATGTAATTTGCATCTCTTTTGTCAAGTATTCTTGTAGAATAACGTGACTGGAAAAGCTACAAAATGTTTTCCAAATTTTTTGTATGCCGGGATAATTAAGAAATATGTACCCAAAAACTTTGTAAATTTGTGAGAAAAATATGCCCTGATTAGTTTATATATAAGGGTAAAATGGACAATTTATTTAAAATGATGGGTGGAAACTAAGAGCATCCACATCCATACCACTCATTTGAGTGGTATAAATGGACCCCACACAATATATTTATATTATTTAATACTTTTTACATATTTAAACCACTCACTATATTTTCTAAATATCCATACCATCCATAAAAAAATTTAAACTGGGTCCCACTGACCCCACAATATATACAAAAGCAATTCTTTGTGAACTATAGAAATAAAAAACAAAGAGAATGGCAGGGCAAATTAATGAATGGATATGATGCCTTTGTTGGCCACGGTGCCAAATAATACCACCCTTAAATTTTCAATTAGTGGTAGTTTTTCTGACACAGGGTTCCAAACCTGCTGTAGCATCCAAAAGATACTACCGATGTTCATGCTCTAACAAGTACTAACAAGCAACGTGATTTTCTGTTTGTCTGTGGTTCTGACGGAGAAAAAACAATAACAATTCTTGCCCGAAACAATAATAATTTTTGCCCAAAACGAAGATTGTAATTTTACTAAGTAAGAATCAAGTAAAATTTTTATATAAATATCATAGATTGAATTTGAAGAGAAAAGACCATTGCATTTAATAGATAGAGGTCAACGGTGTGTTTTACACAAACAAGAAACAAAATGATAATTCTGATTTACTCTATATGTTATATGTGGAGAACAACACAAATAGTAATTAATATACAAATTTGTAAGTTTTTTGTACCTATACTACTAGGGCTGTGCACGGGTCGATTTCGGTCGGATTCGGGTCCAAAAAACCAAAACCGACAAATAACTGATAACAATAATCGTGGCCCATTTCCGACCATATGTGAGTGCGGGTGTGGGAACTGAGAACATGTTTCGAAAAAGGAAAAAAAATGTAACCATGGAAGTGGGAACATGTTTCTATTTCACTAATAATAAAATATAAAAGAATAAAAAACACTTTTCAAGATTGGTTGAAGACAGTTCACAGTACGTGTTTCAATAAAAAAGTATTTATGTGTCTCAATGAAAGACAACTCAACTTTGCACACCTGCTACTTAATTATTTGAAATTTAATTAAAATAAATAAACAATTACTACTGTGTGTTCTCTTTCGGTCGGTTCGGTCATCACCATATGCAAATTTCAGAAACCGGACTCGCCCACCAACAACCACGCCAACCTGCTTTCTACAACTCATAAAACCCGCAAACCGTCTCAACCGACCCGAAAGCATGATTTTGGATTCGGTTATACCGGGTCTCAGTCGGATCATTAACACCTGCACACCCCAATATACTACTGTAATTAACTGGATAATGTTCCGTGTGGTAACAGGGCCGAGGTGCACTTGGAGTAGATAGTTAATCACGTACCGCCTTAATGGGCAGACAGCCCAACTCTTGGAACCTACTACAGCTCAGGTGGCAAAGAGTCGACATTGAGGTGTCAAACCTTCCCGTCTGAGCTCTTGGGAAGATAAGTTATCTTAGAATAACTTTTATCCGTTGAGCGACGACCCTTCCACTCGGCACCGTCGGATCACTAAGGTCGATTTTCGTCCCTGTTCGACGAATGGGTCTTGCAGTCAAACTCCCCCATCAAAATTAAACGGCGGAATGGATGGGTAATCTTTAAAAAAAAAGATTCATATAGAGTGATGTCCACTATTAGTTTCACCACTCAAACACCAGTGAGTTATTTGGTTAGGTTATAAGTTACAGACATGTCATGACGATGAAACAAACGTCAAATGTTTGAGAATCAATATCAATATTAATAATTAAAACAAAATAAATTTGATCCCCACAATTGGATTTACAGAGGACTGAAACTGATTGATGACAGAATTTGTCCGAATTTTGAATTACTAGGTCCTCTATAGCCCTAGAAAATCATAACAATAAATTCCTAAGCCAAAAAGTATATGGCTTAAAAAAATAACAATTTTTTGGTTACAGGTAATATCTTTATTTGTATAAGGTAATATCTCCATTCTTCTTATAACCAACAAAAATATATATCTCCATTATTTTTCTCCAGATCTTTAATATCTATATTCTTTTAATACCCCAACACGACTATCTTATCTTTTATATTATCATACGAAGTACAAGCTTTTTTATGCAAAAAAATATATTCATTCATTAAAATTTGTAGAGTACACTGAATACAAACACAAATTCAACCCAGCTATAAACAAAAAGTGATTGTAATTGTGTCAAAAATAAAAAGTGATCGTAATACTTATGTCTTTAAATCTATGTGAGGGAAAAATTAAATAATATTGTACTAAAACAACAAAATCACGAAAACAACTGAAAAAAATTATAAACAATGCGAACAAAGTGACGGTAATACTCATGTTATAAACTATGTGAAAATCACTTATTTTGATTAAAAGAAATGAATAAACATGATTGGGTAAAAAATAGACTCTTATTAATAAAAACAAATATCCTATCCAAACGGAAAAAAGTTTAACTTATAGAATTTTGTTGCCTCCTTAGCTTTCATGGAAACTCACAACTTCACAAGTATATGAGTTTGTTGAAAGTAGAATTTACATTTTTCATGAGCTAACTAATTCAATTCTCATGGTTAGGATAAAATTGCGTTGGATATGCTAAATGAACTTGAATGTCATTCTTTTTCCATTAAAAAAAAAAGACTAGAACGGTTAAATCCACACGATCTACTAACACAAACCTTTTCACACCACAAACACGACTTACATGGAATTTTTATGACTTTGCCTCTTAGATCACGCAGGGTAAAAACTACAAAGACATGCAACAATGATTTCACTACTCGATTTCTCATTCCCTTTATCCGCGTGGTTGACTAAGATTCGTCGGAGGTCACCACTAAATAATCCTCCCCCAAACCAATTCAAATAAACAGGACCAATATTACAATTTATTATGCAAACGTTGAAACAATATACCAAAGGATACCCAATTTTTCATATTAAGAAATATTTGCAGTGCATTAAACTTAACAAACACCTTTACCCAACATTTTTATCCTGAATTTCAGTAAATTGTATCTCAGAATATCGTAAATAGTGCTTTTGAGTACATCAAATGGAGCTACTAAAACGTTCATAGTGATTGGCCATGGATGAATTTCATAAACAAACAAACAAGATTAAGCAAAGAAAATCCATCAAAGAGATATCTTCTCCTATGACATACTCAACATGAAACCTATTCATTTCAAATAACAATTTTTAACACCTCAAATACTGGATCTTAAATTATCAGATGTCCATAGGGGAACCACCTTGATTTTCGGCCCCACCTTGGTTTTCAGCACCACCCTGATCTGCAGCAGCATCCTGCTCAGCTGCTGGCTCAGTAGGTGCACTTTCTTCCTCCCTCACAATCTCAAAAGTATCGATCAACTGTTGAACAGTTTCTTGATCCAAGATGTGGAATGGCTCACCAACTCCAACCACAGCAATGGTGCATACAGAGCTCCTGAGCTTTTCACCTTGCAAGGACTCCCTAGTCGCAATGAGTGCATCTTTGATCAGATCTTCTCGGGAGGAGTCCGTGAAGTTGTTAAACCTGCGTTCCAAATATGTCTTTGCAGCTTGTGAACGTGAACCAATTGCAAATGCCTGATATTCGAAATAGTTTCCGCTTGGACAGTTGTAATAGAGGTGAGCCCCTGATTCATCTAATCCAGCAACCAGAAGACCAACCCCATAAGGACGCTTCCATGATCGCTGAGTACAAACCTGCCACTCAAAATTGCATCATAAATAATGGTGAGAAAGAGAGCTTTCAGTTCTAATAAATAAATTTTGCAAATAATTCTCTTTCTTTTCCATGTGATCAGTAGATAAGATACAAACACAAACTGTGCCTCTCATACCACACCTATACCCATCCCACCTTTCTATTAATAAGACACCACTTTAACCGCATACCGTAGAATTAATGCAAACCAGGTTGATTAACTAACCCGATGCTTTAGTTTATTGTATAAATTAAACAGACCAGGTTCACATATAGTAACTATATTAATAAACAGCAGAAAGACCATTAAACCCAGTAAGAAGATCCCAAGTCAAATACAGATTTCTTGTTTCTTTGATTAGCTCAAATCACAAGATTAACTGAACCCTATTCAACCAGCTCTTTTACAAGCAAGTTATATCGAATCAATAGAACGATAATTTTTGCTCCAATACACAAAATAAAACAGCCATCTCAGCATAGATTTACATGAAATAATAACTAAAACAACAATGAGATGCATAACTTGAAGTTTTAAACATATGTATTAGCACCCTTCGGGATTTCTCTCTGGTACACCTTAATTGTGCTATGAGCTGTTGACATTTCATAAGAAATTGAACCAAAACCCTTTCTCACAACAATATGAGAAATCACATTTATTTCATACCTATGAACCACTACCATGCTAAGTAAATCATGTGTAACAGATTCCCTCATCAAAAACATGAAAGAGTAGATGTTCCAGATACATCAAAGAATGAAATTATAAACTCAATTACAGTCATTTTGTATTTAAGGACTTATTGACAGACTCTACAGAGAATGAAAGTGAAGTATCAAAGCTCACTTTACCATTACTATGAGGTCTATAACCAGAACATCCAAAATGGATGGAAACAAATCAGTACACACTACACAGTTCCATTGGCATTCATTGAGATGCATGAACTGAACCCAATTTGAGTAACTACACCATATCTTACTCCATCATATGAATTACAAAATATCTAAATCAGTAAACAGTCCCACTATAAACACAGCTTTTACACTTAATCAAATTTTATAAAATACAAAGTATCAAATTGAGTGAAGAAAGCAAAGATACAGCACAACAGGGATAAACAACAGCTCAAAAGTCACGTCTTTCATATTTAAAGTCAGTTTGAACAAACTTCTCCACACACATTTATATACTTCACATACAAGTTTGAATTAGCTTATTATTATTTATTATGCATCTCAATTTTTTCATAAACTCTCTTGTTTATCTTCTTCACAAACACAATAAAGTTACAAAGACTGTTTCACAAGGTAAAATCATAAACATATTTTAAAATTTTAATTAAGAAGCTCTCATAATCTAATCTAATCCAAACCAAACCTAGCCTTCAATGTCAACCATGTCAAAAAAACAATTTTTTTTTTTACAGAAAACAATAGTGTCAGTCAATGTTAACTACACAACAATCACTAACACAACTCAACCAACTACAAACCCCAAATTGTCAACAATCAAATCAATCAAAAACCTAAATGAGGCAATCCCAATTCATTTTAATCCTTATCAAATCTAGGGTTATAAGTTATAACGCGTTGAAATTACTTAATAATTTAACCCTGTTAAGTGTATTGCTAAGTTAAACCCTAAAAACCCTAGCTTCAAATCCAAAACCCTAAACGATCAATTAACAATATCAAAATCAAAATCAAAGATAGAATGAAAAGAATATAACCTGAGCCTTATCAGCGAGTTGAACAACAAGACGACCAACGGGAAGCGGAGATTCATAAGTATAGTTATAATTAATACATTCAGATCGCATATAACGAGAAAGAACACGACCATCGGCGGTAAGACCGGCGATAGCGACTCCGATATGATCATCAACCTTAAAGATCTTCTTCTGATGAGAAGATAGTTCAGAATTAGCTTTGTTAACGCACGCGAGAACCACGTGAGTTTTAGATCGGAGACCAATTGCGGCTGAACCTTGCTTCACTGCTTCCATGGCGTACTCCACCTGGAATAATCTTCCCGCCGGAGCCCATGTTGTTACGTCGGTGTCGTACTGATTTCTGAACATTTTTTTTCCCGATTTGAAGTTTCGATTTTGTGATTTCGATTATTGAAGTAATTGAAGTTTGTGTTTCTGAAAACGCTTTTTTATTTCTCTTTTCTTTCTGATCAAGCCAAAAACTTTACTTGTGGGCTTTTTTTGTAATGGGCTTAGGTCTATTGATATTTGATAGTGTTTAGAAGAAGAAAAAAATTAGAATAAGATTTTTTTTTTTGAATCAAGAATAAGATAGAATTCAATAATAAATTAACTAAATATTTTTTTTTTGTTACAACTAAATAAAGATTAATCCTATACCAAAAAAAAATAAAGATTAATCCAAGGAGGAATTATTTATTACGTTCGGTAGTGAGTACCTCGTCTTGACAAAACAATAAACATTAATCTCTATTCATAGATATGCATACAAGTAAATAAATCAAGAATAAGTCATACTCGCATAATAACAAAGTCATATAAAGTGTTGTTTTAAGGGGATATTCTCAGATAAATTTATTATGTAGTAAAAAATAATTTACCCTCAGTTAATATTACATTTATGTTTTATTATAAAAAAAATTACATTTATTTTTTACTATAACTTATAAGAGATAATGTATTTTTAGATTCATTTGAAAATTTGATGTATTTGATCTATAAAAAAAATTACATTATCTCTTATAACAAGAAACAAAGATTGATTAATATTGATGAAATGCAAGAGGATCTAGTACATCGGAAATTGTTTGTAATTGGTCAAAGAATGGTGTATTAGATTTGGTAACTACTGAGTGTAGAGTTTGCTTTTGGCGATTCATGAACCGACAGAAAGCGTGTCAGAAGTTTGAATCTCAACTTCTGCATATAAAATCACACTTTCTTCTATATATTTTAATTTTTTTTCACACTTTTCCTACAAACATTAGCTTATGTTTGGTTATTTGATGGGTGTCCGCTGCCTCGTGTTTGCTACTCTTTTTCACCGTGAAATTGTACATGTTAACAAAAACCTATAAACATAATATAAAAATCAGTGGTGTAAACAAAATATAACATACGATACCAATTCAAAAAAATAAAACTTAAAAAACAAACCTAATACATATATCAAACTTGATATCATATGAAAAATACTAACAAGAGTCTCCAAAACATTTTTTAATAACTTTAATTGGTAAATTTTTATACAGATATATCATACGAAAAATATTAACAAGAGTCTCCAAAACATATTTTAATAATTTTAAATAGTAAATTTTTGTATAGATATATAAAATCAAATGTATTTAAAATTGAAATAATTTTTTTGACTACATAATTGAAAAATTTAGCCTTTTAAAATAATAATCTCTTTAAATGGTATCGTTAAAAAGTCATTTAAAAACATTCGTAACATTCGTCAGCAAAACAAAAATCTAACACTACTAGTACTAGTCCATTGATTTGATTTGAAACAGTCCAGGTAAGAAGAAAGCAACAAAAGAAACGAATACTACCTACAACTGCAACTACAAGTATCAAAATGTAGTGTACTACTGGTGATGACAATTAAACAGCTGTAGGCATCATCAACACAATAAACCAGACAAACTATATCATTTTTAATTACACCACCCCCTTTCATACCTACATTCTCATACCCAAACTACCCCTAATAATGACGTTATAATATCCTACTTTTCACAAGCTAAACGACAATAAACACTACAAAAAACAAAAGAGCTCTTCTTTTTTCTTTTGCTTTTAAAAACAAGATAATAATCTTTCAAATTAAAGAATTCATTGGTCCTAATCAAATTTTTGATCTAATGGAGTGTAGCTAGAATTCACCAGGTCTCTAACTAAGCTTGCTAACTCTAACTAAGCTAGAATTCATCAGGTAAATAATAGAGCATATCATTATTTAAACTTCAGCTTATATATAATATATAATACTTTTATCAATTAAATTACAGTAACTCATAATAATCAATTTATGTTAATATTATAAAAGTTTATGATCCTTTGTACATTCAAACAAAGTTCATGATATTTTTTTTTTTAAACTGCTAAAAAATGATTATTAATAATCTAGATCAGCACAAAGTGTACCGATCTAGAGGAAAAAAACACGAATTATAAAGCCATTACAATAAAAACCGTGCCACCCACCACAAATAGGGGCACCTAAAAACCCTGTAATATCTCCTTTTCCACTTTAAACATGTCAACGGATTGGAATACTATAAAACAAGAGTTCATGATAAGTTTGTTTGTTATATAAAAAAAAAGTATGTCAAAAAATGTTATGTTAAATTTATTTTCATAGAAAAACTTATTTTGCTATTTTTTACGATAAAAAGTTGATGTGAGTTTCAATTCTTGTAATAGTTGATAAAAGATTTTAAAATTTGAAGAATCTTACAAATTACCTATAAAGAAATTCTCATGTGGATATTAATTTTTCATCACCGTTTAACATTATTAGTATTTGTCGAAAAATTTGTGAGATGCACAAAATAAGCCGTTTATTTTCAATTGGTTTTTTCATCACGAGTCAATAATTAAATCTTAAGCCTGTTTGATTTGCAAAATAGAAGTACTAAACAAAATTTTGTCTCGTATGATATTTGGTGGAAAAAAAAATTATTTTGGTAATTTAGACAACCTGCACCTAGGACAAAAAGTTGTTATGTGGTTCAGCGGGAGAAAAATATCAATTTTTATCCCGTCATTTGACTCCCAGTTTGTCCAATACCAATTTTAAAATCAAACACATTACAACTTACAATATTGTTTTATCAAATCCTTTACTTTTTAACAGATCAAACACACCTTAACCACTTAATTAATAAATCCAAATCTCTTGCTATTTATGGAACAAATTCAATAGATCAGAAATTAATAATATCAATTTAATATCTTCTATTTTCATACACAGAACAAGTTAGTTCTTTTTATACAACAAATCAAATTAAAATGTCGTCCCAATATAAAAAATGTCACCACTATTTTAGGTACAAAATTTTGTTCGAATATTAAATAGAGAATGACCGACTCCTCCGGTCACCGGTGGTCCTTCCGGTTACCATACCCCTTGAAAGCAACCAACGGCTACTAATAAAGAACCAGAACAGCCGGTTTCCAAGCGCGTGTCACAACTCACAACTCTCACACGCTTTCGCAGTGTTTTCTTTTTCTGACGGTTAATACCGCGATTTTTTTGTTTCCCTCTCATTCGTCATTCCGTTGGAAAACTCACTTTCACTCTTTTTTTTTTCTCTTCTCTGAAACACGTTTCGTGCTGTTCTTACTTCTTACTCTGCAGAATCTATTCGTACTTTCGCAGAGTAAGAAAACAAAACACGAACGAACGAAGAAGCAAAAAATAAAACTAGAAATAGAATCTCGCCGTCGTGATCACCATCACCGTCGCCATGGAGTTCGGAGCCACCACAGCGACGCTATCAAAGAAACTATCTAACAACAACTACAGCGTTTCCGGAAGATCTGCTTACGACGGCGTTTTTGCTACTCCTATAAAGCTTAGAGCTCCAAACTTCTCTCAGTTCGATGATTACAACGAGATTTTCGGTAGCTCTGGAGCTTCTTCTTCGATTCCGATTCTCGAACTTCCGGAGCTCAAAGAGAGGAGAATAATGACGGAAGATGTTCGTCACTCGAAGCTCGATTACTCGAATGTCTTCGGCGGTTTCGAGAATCTAGACGCTGCTGTGCCGTTCGAAGAAGTGGTTGTGAAGCCTAAAGAGAAAACTAGTTCTTCAAACGGAGCTTCGAAACGGTGAGTTTAGTCCTTAACGAACGCTATCGATTTTTTGTATTTTAGGGCTTTGTTTGTTAATTTAATTTTGGATTTTGAATTGTTTTTTCGGTGTTTTGGTTGAAATCTTAGATTGGAGAATGTTTGTTCTTAGATTTTGACGTGTTTTGCTTTTGACCCGCTTTGTCGGTGTCATTTGATTTTTCTTCAATGTGAAGTTTACTGCATTTTTTGTTTTGCTCTTTTTTTCTTTTTTATTTTATTTGTGTTGTTGTGTTAATCGTGCTTAGTATGTGGACATTAAAGTTTATAGCAGATTAGTAAATTACTAATAATACCTTTTCTTTTCTTTTCTTTTTTGTTTCTAAAATAAAATTGGAATCATTGAGAATCTACTGCTGTAATTGTAAAAAAAAATTAGGTGCATGTTTGGAGAGCTTTTACTTAGGTGCGTGTTTGGTATCATGGTGAGTTTGTCGAAATGAGGGTGAGGTAGCTTTTGTAAAATCACAGTTACTCAATGTGACTCCGCTAAACTCACCGCAAATCCAAACATGCACTAAGTAAAAGCTCTCCGAAAGAGGTGTGTGAGTGTGAGTAGATTTATAAACTGGTTTTCAGGGAAAGATGGATAATTTGGAGATCTATTTTTGAGAAACTACTTTATTGCACCTACCAATTTTTTTGCATTATTAATAGACTGGCTCTGTTTGGCAATGCCGAGTTTTGAGCTTATGGCTTATAGCTTATAATTTATAAGCTCATTATGAAAAAAAAAAACCTGTTTGGTAACATTTTTTCGCATGAGTTTATAGGTTATTTTTGCTAGCTTTTAGATTATTTTGATAAGCTAATTATTAGCTTATAGCTTATTGTTTTTTCTTCCAATTTTATCATCTTACTTTAAAAATTAAATATTAATTAAACATATATTTTTTATGTCATTTCATATCTATAAGTTAGTTCAACCACTAATTTTATATTTTTATAAAACACTACAAATCAATCACCTATATGCTAGCTTATAAGCTACTATATGTTATTTTTTTCCAAACTGACTCTGAGTGCTTGTAGCTTGTAAGCTGCTAAGTTATAATACAGACATTAACCTTACTGGTGTTCTTGACATGTGTTATTCTATAGGAGCAAAGTCAAAAGTGGAGAACAATCACGCCGGGAAGATCGTACTAATTCTTCAAAGGAAATTCCGGCGGTATCACTTTCATCCAATGGTGCCAAAACGATCAATATGTCCTATCATAAAGTTAGCCAAGGAAATGAAAATGGAACAAATGGGACAACACATATAGCTCAACTCCATGCCGTTCCTGCTTACACTCGGTTAATTGAAGAAGTCAATTCAGTGAAGACGAATGGAGCTAAAAAGTCTATTCCAGTAGCAATATCACAGGGTACCTATTCAGGTAGTCATTGTGATGAGGGGGTCAAAGATGGTGGGCGCTGTGCTAAATTATTTGTCGATCCTTCACCTAATAATGCCAAGAAACAATCATCCAACAACGGAGGGGAAGATATAAATAGACATGAGTCTGACTCTATTGACCTGTTTTATGATGCATGTGAGATTAGCAATGGAAGTGATGGAATTCATGAAGTCAAAGTTCCTCCTTCACAGACTGTGACAGGTAATTTGGATATTAATAGTAACGTTGATGCTTCGAGATCAATGGCAACCAAATGCCAAACATCTAAGAGTGGCCGATATGAAGGTTCTGCTGGTGCCGATTCACCGACATACTTAGAGGACTCAGTTGACTCAAATTCAGCTGCAGCAGCTTCTGTAGCTGCTTTAAAGAAGGCAATAGAAGAGGCTCAAGTAAGAATAAAGGTTGCAAAAGAATCGATGAGAAGAAAGAAAGAAGGCTACCCTGATCATGTCAAACGGAAGCCTAGTATTGATTTGAAAGTCAGAGAAAAAAAGGAAGCTAAACTTGCATATAAAACAACGGAAGTTAAAGACATTAACGGAAGGCAAACATTTGGAGAAATGGATTCTTTGCTGCCAATGAGAATAGAGAAAGTAAGATCAGATATTGGGAATAAAGAAATGTATACTGCCAATGAAGCTGTACAAGAAGCACAGAAGAAATTGAAATTGTCTCGAGCAGCACGTATGGAAGAGGTTAAATTGAAAGAAGCAGATCATAAAGGAAAAAATCTTGAGGTTAAAGATGCAGGAAATGTTAAGAATGTCCAATCTGATAGGGACGCTTCTGAAAAACCAGAAGAATCTGATCATACAGTAGAAAAGGTTAAGGAATATTTGGAACAGAAGAACTATGAAGAAAGAGTCTGTGCAGATAACAAAGCAGGTTCTAGTGAAGAACTTGTCCATGAAACCAAGCATAGGTCTCAAGAAGTTGTTGGTGAAACAATACTGGTTCGGGAGACACTTGACAGTGGAGGAACGGACAAGAGATTGAAGGTTAAAGAAGTTGAGAACAAGGTTACACCGCTTAATGAACCAATAGACTACATAAGTAACCCAGGCGGGAAACCGTCAATGATAGGAAATAAAAAAAATATTGGCTATAAGCCAGAAGATGGCAAAAAGGATAAATGGTTCATTGATCAGGAAGAATGCCAAAAAATATTGAGAGCTATTCAGGAACTGGGAAAAGGTGAGAAACACATTTCTCAAGAGCAGAAAGAAAGTGGGGTTGAAGTTGCCGGTGAGCTGGACGAATGTGAATGGACAGAGTCTCTGGAGCCAATAGACAGCGAGGGACCGTGCAGTCCCGATCGTTCAGAATTAATAAGCATGGACGAAGAAATATATAACTCGAGGTGTTTAGAGGACAAAAAGATAAAAAATACATCTGATTTTTCGGATGTAAATCAAGAGGTAGAACTTTCCTATTCTCGAGAAGCCAATGATAGTACATTTAGTGATATCTTTGTGGAGGAAATAATGGGGGATATTGTTGGCCATATTCACGATGATGAAGAGATTTACGAAAGGAATGCAAAGGCTTGTGATTTAGATGGAAATGTGAGGCTTCAAGATGCCCATGCCTGTGAAAATGAACTTGAGGGAGCTGCACATCCTGTGGAAGAAAATGAGATTGAAAGGGAAGACAACAAGGTGCTAGAAGTAATTATAGAGACTGAAACTGATCCAATTTATGAAGAGATAAGAGCAGAGGAAGATGGCAACATCTCAGAATCCAGTTCTAGCTATGAGCCAGATGAAATTGAGAACTTGAGCAAAACTCAGGTTTCTAATACAGTTAATGAAAATGATGAAACTTTTGAAGTAACTCCAGAGTTTTATTCATGTGATCTGCAGGATGATAAAATAGAAACAAGCAATGCATCAATGCAACATCAAGAGAAATATGAAGAGCCAGAATCTGTTAAAGAGACTAATGATTTCTCTGAGAAACATGCAGGCCAGACTTCTTCCTTTGATCAAGGTGCCCCTATACTCAGTGAAACAGTGTACCAAATGAAAAATACATTTGAAAAAGTTACCATTGAAGATGATTCTACAAATATTGGTGAAACTGGCATGGAAGTTAGGCAAAATCAAGATGAGTGTTTGGAAAAGGCAGAATCTGATTGCGATTTGGCTATGCTTGTTGAAGAAACCACTCCGGAGTCTGTAGAAATATTTAAGGATGTAAAAGAGGCGAGAGTTGTGTCAGATGAAGAGATCGATGAGAATAGATCTAGCTCTTCTAGTGAGCCATCTCAGATACCTAGTATGTCTGACTCTAAATCAAGCCCTTTCAAAGAAGAGGAGGTTAAATCAATTCACAGCAAAATAATGGAGAGTCATCAAACATCCATGACAACGGAAGTGAAGGAAGCCAATGGTAAGCCACGGAAGGTAGAGGTGGATAAGGAACTCCTCAAGAAAATTGATGAAGCAAAACAGAAAGAAAGAGAAAAGGAGAAATTAGCTGTAGAAAGAGCAATCCGTGAAGCTCGTGAAAGGGCATTTGCTGATGCAAGAGAAAGGGCAGCTGTGGAGAGAGTTGCAGCTGAAGCACGTCAAAAAAACATTTTGAATGGGCGAGAAAGGCTAAAAACCACTAGTCAAGTAAATGAAAAAACACCTGCTGAGAAGGCTGCTATGGAAGCCAAACTTAAAGCTGAACGTGCTGCTGTGGAGAGAGCAACTGCAGAGGTAAGAGCACGTGCCCTGGAGAGGGCATTGTCTGAGAAGGCTGCTTCTGATGCAAGAAATAAATCCGACAAGTCTGTTCCAGAGAAGTGTGCTGGGGCTTCCAGAGGCAATGGAACAAAGCAAAACTCCCATTCAAAATCTTTCAGCTATGGTGGTATGTGAAGTTAAAAAGTTCCGCTTTACGTGATATCGTTACTATATTTTTTCTTATTTCATTGAATGTTTATTGATTCTCTACAAATTGCAATCTCTGAAGTTCGTGATTCTGCTGAGGAATTTGATGGAGCTAATGCCGACTCTGCTCAGAGATGTAAAGCTAGGTCCGAGAGGCATCAGAGAATAGGGGAACGTGTGGTATGATTCCTTGTTTTGCCCCTGTTTTTTGTACATATTGGTTTTTATGTCAAATAGTTCCTGCAATCATTGTTCTACCTTATGCAGGCAAAGGCTCTTGCAGAAAAGAGTATGCGTGATCGGCTCGTGCAGAAAGAACAAGAGGAGAGAAATGTAAATATCTATTATATTTTGCATTTCATGTGTTTTTCACTCTGTCTCATGCAATATTCTTTCCTGCAGAGGGTAGCTGAAGCTCTCGATGCCGATGTTAAAAGGTGGTCAAGTGGGAAAGCAGGAAACTTGAGAGCATTGCTTTCAACATTACAATATGTATGAGAGAACTTTCTAAATATATACCTCCTTTTACTCCTTTTAGAATGAATACTTTAGATTGTTATTTTTTGAGATATTGCACATGAACTAGTCATGGATTATTTCCTTACCGTTAATGAAACATTCCTTGTAAACTTCAGGGGTGTAAAACAAGAAATTTAAAATGTTTTCTATTAATTTGAGACTCAAATAAACAATATCGTGGGGAGTCTGTAACTAGGCTGATATGAAGGAGTGTTCAATTTTACCTTCAAAGGAGTTAAATACTTGTTTTGATTGAAATATTAAGAAAAGACACATGAATGAATTGATAAGAATCAATATCATGTCTTTTAAGGTATTCGGAATAAGTCACTTTCATTAAATACACCAAATTTTGGGTTGCTGTAAATTTTATATTACTTTGTTACTACTACCTTGCCTTTTTAGTTTTGTCAATAGCATTTCTCAGTAGATCCATTTTTTTATTTGGGAAATTTTCTTGATAACACTCAAATTTCGCAGATCCTTGGGCCCGATAGTGGTTGGCAACCAATTCCTTTAACAGAAATAGTAACCACTCCTGCTGTCAAGAAAGCTTATCGTAAAGCTACTCTTTGTGTGCATCCTGACAAGCTGCAGCAGCGAGGGGCTAGTGTTCAGCAAAAGTACACTTGTGAGAAGGTTTTCGATCTTCTAAAGGTTTGGTTTTCATATATTATCCATCACTAAACAACATGAAAATTAGTTCTTGATATTTATTCCATTGACCATTCTTTCTCCAAAAATGAAAAAACTTTTTCTCCTTAACAAGTTATACTATTAATTTGTTCATTTCAACCTACAATCAATCACATTGGTTCCCTTAAACACTCTCTTTAAACTTAGACGGAATAATATATGTTGCATTTGAGATTGGGATTGGTGTTACTAACATAGCATCCCTGTGTTTGGAAGTGAGTTTTATAAAGTACAGGGAAAGTTTCAGATTTCTGATTTTCTGATTATCTTGATTGTCTTCAGGAAGCTTGGAACAGATTCAACATGGAAGAAAGGTGAACAGTGCATGGTAATTGTGCTTACTGACTGTCAAGCGCTCAATGCTGACGAGTGACGACTGACGATTCTTTCAAGTGAACAATTCAATGAAAAGTAAGCTCATATTTGTATGTAAGCAAATGTAGATGGCCTGCAGCTGAAAACTTTCAATATATATAGCTCATATTGTTCTGTTCTACATTTTTTTTCTCCCAAAGTTGCTGTCTACTTAAAATGAGCCTTTTTATCTATTTATTATGTATACTTAAACAAGCCTTTAATAAAAAAATAATTTACCCAGAAAGATAGCTAATTGGCAAAGTAACTTCCTTTGGGTTTGTGGCTGAAAAGTGGAGATGTGTAGTGTAAAAAGTAATATGTGAAGCAATCAGTACTCGTTTAAAAAATGCCACTTATCTAAATTTAATAGATTTCTATCAACACATTTCAGTCAATTTATTCTTAGATTACAGTCTCCAATTGGTCTAATTCATATACTATATTTTTATTTAAAAAACAACTCTAAATGATACAATATAAGCCAAATACACGGTACCAAAACATGTTTCACAGACGATTCCGATAGATAACAACTGACGATAATACCCACAAAGGAAACATAGATAATTGAAAACTGAAAATAAACACTTGCAATTACATACAACTTGATATTTCTCCATTGGATGCGATATAGATAATAGACTCATCTGAAAGTGCCAACTTTGGACGTGAAATCAGTTTTATTTTATTCAGCCAATATGATTATCATTCACCATGGTAGCTTGTTACTTGCCAAGCACATGGAGCATTATGGCATTCTGTGCATGTAATCGATTCTCAGCTTGAGCGAAGATAATTGACTTTGGACCTTCAATAACTTCTTCAGTCACCTCCACTCCTTTTTCTGCTGGTAAGCAATGCATGAATAATGCATTTGAGCCAGCTAAATCCATGAGACTTTGATCCACCTGCAGAACATGATTATTATTTCATGTAAACCCTAATCGGTTCTATCGATCTTTGTCCACACACTAAGTTTAAACCAAGAAAAAATATCATATTATAGTGTACCTGAAATCCTTTGAACATCAAACGGCGCTTTTGTGCCTCTTCTTTTTGCCCCATACTTGCCCAGACATCTGTATAAACAATATCAGCTCCTCTGACTGCCTCTTTGGGATCATTAGTTATCACAATCTTGCTGATTCCAGCTTGGCGCGCCTTCTCAACTGTTTTTGAATCTGGTTCAAAGCCCTTTGGAGTTGCACAAGTGAAGTGAATAGGAAATAGACTTGCCAGCTCCAACCATGAATGGACAACATTATTTCCATCTCCAACATAAGCAACCTAATGTGTGTATTTTGCAGAATATGTTCATACATCATATATAGGATGATAAGGAAGAATGAAACTATGTAAACAAAGCAACATAACCTGACCTTGGTTCCTTCAATCCGACCAAGATGCTCAATTACAGTGATGGCATCAGCCATTACCTGGCACGGGTGATTGTAATCTGTCAATCCATTGATGACTGGTACAGTTGCATACTTAGAAAGAGTAAGTATGTCCTGCAATTAAACAAGGTAAAGCAATTATATATCGAGAAGAAAAAAACTGTTGTCCAAATGTATATTTTCAGACAAAAACACAATTTCCTTTGTTGTCTGGAAGTATATTTTTAGAATCATGTATAATATTTTAGAAATGTTAACATACCTCATGAGTAAAAACACGAGCCATAACAATATCAGTGAAGCGAGACAAGATACGAGCAACATCACGAGTTTCCTCTCTCGAACCCATTTGGATATCCTCAGGTGCTAAATAAACAGCATGTCCACCCAACAATGAAAAGCCAGTTTCAAATGAGACATGTGTTCTCAATGATGGCTTTGCAAACACCATAGCCAATGTTTTCCCTTTAAATGGTTGAAATGTTCTGTCCCCTGATTTTATTAATTCTTTCACCTCAATGGCTCTAGCCAAGATCTTCTTAATAGTGTCCTTGTCAAAATCATTAATATGAATAAAATCTTTCACCTTGGTTTTTTCTGCATGAAAGAGTAATAAGAATTCAAGTTAAAAGAGAGAATCTCCTTTCATGATCCCTCAATCAAAATCATACTTCTTCATACATTATTTTATTTTAAATTCTTGTCATTAAATTTTATATAATATTTTTATAAAAAATCTATGATTATAATTGTGTAGCTTAATTGGTCCACATTTTCAGTTCAAAATAAGAGTTTTCAATTAATAAAAGATGAAGTGATTGAAAAGATGAAGGAATTTTACCCACAACAGAAGCTGGTTGAAAGGAAGTGGCGCGGCACGATATATTGAGGGGAAAATATGATGATAATATGGAAGTGCGGTGGAAATAAGCACGTTGGCAGAAAATTTGAGATAAGGAAGAAGAAGATGGAAACACAGGTGGAAGGAAGCTTGATCTCTCTGATTGCACTGAAAAGTTGCAAGAAAGTGTGGCCATTTTCTCAGTTTTTCTTCTAAGCTACACCAACACTCGTTTCTATGATTTGGCTATATATAATAAGAGAATACATGCATAAAATTACTATTGAGTAAATCAATTATTTCCCTTAAAACTCATTATAAATTATCTAATATATTATGTCAATTTAATTGTTGATTATTGTCATATCATATTAATGATCAAATAGAAGTTTCGTATAAATATGAAATTTGTAGCTTTGTAGTATAAGAGTATATATCGAGTTCAATGATATGCACCGTCCTTGCAATTTACATTTAATAAGAGTGATTTAAAATTACGTTTCATCATGTCATATATTAAGAAAAATGAGTTGAAATGGCGTAAGATGACTGAATGCATAATTGCTGTTGGTTGACAACGTAAAATTATTTTATACTGTCAATACATATCTCTTTTTCTTTTTGTATATATTTACTTTTATTTTTAAAACATTTTTTATATGTTTATTTGAAGTAACTCAAATAATTTAATTTCATATTATTTGTGAAGTTGATCTACTCAACAATTAAGAATTTTAACTCGAAGGTTTAATGGATTTGTGAAATTCAATTTTTATATTAAGTTTATAAATTAATTTTTCTTACAATTTTATCAACTATTTTGTCTAAAATATGGTGATACAATATGTTTCAAATTTAGTAAAAAAAAAACATGTTTCAAATGAAATTTTGTAAATTAATTTTCTTACAATTTCATCAATGTTAATATTTTCTTATCATTAGATTATATACCTCGTCGTTTAAAACATATTACATGATTAGTTTCTAGTTAAAAAATAAACAAGAGACTAAAACTGTCAAATTTTAAAATAGAAAATTAATTCTACAAAATGGTAAAAATAAGAGAACTAAAACTGCAAATTAGTTATCATAATTCTTTCTCACTCACTCTGGCTACCACTTAAAAAAATAATTGAAGAGAACACTTATATATTTTTGAATAATAATAAGTCTACTCAAATATCGTATTTTTATCTCTCCCTGTAAAATAGCTTAAGTGGTATGAATTAAAGGACATATAAATAAATCAATTTTTAGACGGGGTAATTTATCTTTTTGGTGTGTAATCACATTTCCGTTTTAAGTTCGTACAAGGGAAAGGAGTGCATGCAAAAGGATGGGCTAGATTATGAAATTAAAATTGAAATGCAAACAAATTATGGACCTTATCAATTACCAGTTTACCACTACCATCATGAAAAGGACAAGTTTCCAATCTTTTTCTTTTGGTATCAAAAAGATATTCTTTTAACTATTTTTGGTAAATAGCAAAAGCCAAAAGTGATATCATATTTCTTATCATAAGCACCAATCTTTTGCCTCATAGTAACACGTAGTAGTAGTAAATTAAATTTGAGGTTCAATTTTACTAGTACCGCTGCATACATCAAGCGGGGCCTACTGGTGTGAAAATCTTTGTCATGTCCATTTCACATGAAATAATTGCTCTAGTGGTTAGCTCATTTTCTTTCTTTATCCTGTCGTAAACTTTCATGACATTATCATGTCGTGATTTTAGGATTTGTTAGTGTGTGCAAGCATATTTTCCGCCAACTTTTACATTCAAGATAAGAGTAATTATATGATTCACCGTGATTTTGCAACAGAAGTTACAATTTGTATGTTCTGACCCAATTTTGAATTCTAAGCGATGTGAGATTGAAGGTGAGCCATAATAGATGCCACTCAGTCGAGACTAAGGGGCGGCACCACTGTTTGTATAGATTTATCCGTGGGGGATAAATAAGATCGAGGGTATATTCCGACCCGACTTTAAGTCCACATTTCTGAGAGATTGTCCGCTTTGGGGTTTTACCCGTCATGGTGTTGTCCTTTATATAAAAGGCGCCTCGGTTGGTTTGAGGAGTGTGGCGTGTTGTATATAAACTACCATTAGCCTCGAGTTCCAAGCGATGTGGAACTTAAGGTGAGCAAGAAAAATATTAAACATGCACGATAGATTTTGAAAAATCACGATGGATCATTGTAATTCTGACATATCCATTGTGTTACCAAATATACACTTAATCTAATAGACTAGTACTATTCAATTATGAATCAAACTTTTTACTTCTACATTGATTTCGAACTCAAAATTAATAGTTACTTCTCTACATTTAAAATTTGTAATAAAAGAACCAAACGTTAGTTGGTTCAACTGACGGTTGAACTTGAAAACTACAGTTCGATTACACAACTATATTTGAGAAAAAACTGAAACCACTTGATATTAAAACTTGTTCTGAACTTTGAATTACTATAATCATTTCTCTAAAAATTAGAGAGTGAAAAAAATATAATAAAAAAATTTGTAACAAAAGAAGCAAAGGAATATAAATATTAAAAAACCAAATATTAAATGGTTGGTGACTTTTTTTTTTGGGTGCATAATGGTTGATGGTCTTGTGTCTTTCTTAATTATGAGTATATAAGGTGTCGAATATTTAGAGGTGGGGTGATGGGCTGATGGGAATAGACGTATCGCCTGTTGCATCTTTTATGTGGGTGTCTTAACATTTAGAGGTGGGGTGTCCAAATATGCAAGCCTTACAAAAGCAAGCCAAAATATACACAAAGAATAAAATTGTTTACAAATTATTTTGGGATTTGTTTACTAGTGTATATTCAGTGCACGTGATCACCTACCGATACGGTATAGTACTTATTAGCTGAATGAAGTCAAGAGCTGGTAAGTGAGAGCTAACTGTTCTCTTCACAATGGAGTTTTTTCTTTGACTCATTCACATTATTAGAGTATATTATATTACTTTTAATTTTGTAGTACATTTTAAATTTGATGGAGTTTGAAAATAAAGTATACTTTTTTTTATATAAATAATATTAATAATTTCTTTTCTTTAATTTCTTTTTTAGTGTACATCTCAACAAGGATCAAATTAAAGAGTGAAAAGAAAATCAAACATGAGCTTCAATAGAATTGCATTCCCTTGCCATTCAGACTTAAAACATGCATAAAATTAAACTTATAAAATTAAGACCTTATATGGGCTTGAACAAATATTCAGGCTATAGCAAAGAAAATCTCAATCAAGAGCAAATGAAGAAAAGCAAGATCCTAAAGCCCTTACACACATGTAGAACCAAAGCCTATTTATTTAGAGATCCATTTCTATTCTTCATTGATTTCTTAAAAATCACACTTGTTCGTATTATTTAATTGGATGAGAAAAGTGACGCTTTTTTTACTTCATTTGGATGGATACATTCGGACAAATTAAAATAGCGTTTTTTCTCATCCAAAGATAAGGTCGAACAAAGTGATTTTTAAGAATAATATGGCAAACAAAGCTTCTATTTATTCATGAGTAACTTCAGTTGGGGGAGCTTCAATATATTTAGGAAGAAGTCCTTTTTCTCTGCATGTGTCAATTGCTTCAGTGAACATATCCTCCAAGCTGTATTTAAACTCGAATCCCAAATCTTTGATCTTCTTTGAAGAAAATCTAACAATCTCCAATTCATCAGGAATATTCTTGAACCTAAAAATTCAATTTGAATGATGATTAGTCTTATTTTATCTATGGAGTATTTATGTATACATGTTCTTTACAAGAAAATCATAATTTTTTTACTAGTGAGTAGTGACTCTACTATCTTAATTTAGATTTCAATTATGATCAATATTTAAAGTGGCTAACATGAAATACTTACTTTGTGGGAACATTGTACTCTGGATACTTTGCATTAATCAATTTTGCAATGTCATGAATATTTGCTTCACATGCACAGCATATATACCTCCCTTCTACTCCCAAATGTCGTTCAAACAAGAATATGTGGGCTTCACAAAGATCATCCAAGTGAACAAATTGGCCTTGCTTTATGATTGAATAATGGGCCTCATTCCCTGCCAATTTTATGTGGAAACAACTTAAACATGTTATCATGTTATCGTCACATAAGCGTTAGTTCAGTAGTAAGATTTTAACATTTTAAAATTAAGAGACGAAATTCAAATATTTCGAGAATGTGTACCGGTGATAGGGGAAAGTGCAGTGATTAGGCTAGGTGGCATAGATGGACTAAGAAAGGGACCAACAACAAGAGGAGGAATGATTGAGATGAAGTCCAGGTTGTTCTCTTTGGCAAATTTCCACGCTTCTTGCTCAGCGAGTGTCTTAGAAACAAAATACATCTAAACAAAATGGAACCAAATAAAATTTGATTAGTAGTTGATAGTGATTATGATATAAATTCAATTATAAACTTTTTTAACATGGAAAAGAAAATTTCAAAACATTGAAAATAAATTTCTAACCCATCCAGTCATCTTTACTCTCCGGCAAAACTCAATGTCACTCCAATTACTCTCTTCCCATGAGAGCTTTTGATTTTCAGTAACGTTGAGGGTTCCGGCCGATGAGGTGAAAACCAATCTACGGACAGTTTTGGCCTTGAGACATGCTTTCATAATGTCCAGTACTCCATTTATGGTGGGCTTGATCACTTCATTCTGCAATTCAAAACAAATTTCAAACCATATAAGACTCAATTTCCAACCATATTGCATTTCAAGATTTTCACAACTAACTTTCAACATCAATTGGTCAAAGTCGTGAGCAAATTCAAGAAAATTACATATTTTAGTAAATGATTGTACTTTTATATTTTTAGATTACACTAACCTGCGGCGGTTTTAAAGAATGATACCAGAGGTTCAAAAAAACCGCCGCTAATAATTTATGGGATTCGATTAAGCGGGCGTTTTAAAAACTGCCGCTAAACATTCTGCGGAGGTTGAAAACCCCCGCTAAATAGGTTCAAAACCGCCGCGAAATGGCGCGTTTTTTTGTAGTGTCCTTGCAGTAAAAAAATAAAAGATTACACTACTCCTTTTTAAAGAATCGTATTTTTAATTCATACAAAATATTTTTTTTACAAACATAAAAGATTTTCTTAAATACCATTATGTTGGATTGATGATAAATATCAGCTGAAAAGGAATCCATTCAAACATTTAATGGTAATTATCAATGTGGTAAACTAGTAATGGGATGATTACAGAAAATATAATGCATAAAGCATAGTATACAATTTTTTTTTGTCAAGTAGTCTAATGATTAGAAATTTATTGTGAATAAGTGGACATTCTGATTTTAAACTCTAACTCCTTTAATATATGATATCCTTACTAGCTCGCGGGGAAACACGTATTAAATTTAGGAAAATGATTTAGGAAAATGATAAAGATTCTTTCGAAATTTGTGTTTTATACTTTTTTAAAAGAATAAACATAATTTCCAATACTTATGAATTTCTAGCCGCTAAACTACCTGACCAAAAAAAAAAACCACAATTTTCAATACAACTATTACTTTTTTGGGTAACCTTAACTAATGCCCCAAGGACACTAGTTAACAAGACCCATTTAAATTTAAGTATAATACATACCTCAGGGTCCTTGGACTCAAAATCCATTGGTGTAGCAACATGGAAAACTCCTGTACACCCTTTAATTGCTTCATCAAAACTACCCTCTTTATCAAGATCGGCCTTCCAAAGTGATAAGTTGGTCTTTGCACCCGGCAGTTCCAACAAATGCTTCACCTTATTCATGTTATCTGCATACCAAAATATATGCGTAAATTCCCTTGAATTTTGAAATTCTCCATCCAAACTCACTAATATTATTTTGTTAGAATAAAAAATATGAGATTGAAAAATAAGTTTGTTCTTGTAAAACATGTGAAATGATTTAGAGATAATATAGAAAAAAGGACCTGGGTCGCGTACGGTGGCTCGAACTGTGTAACCGCGCTCAATTAGTCTCATGACAAGCCATGAACCGATGAAGCCTGCAGCCCCCGTGACGCAAACAGTTTCGGACAAAGAACCCATAGTTTTGCTTATGTTTTTTCTTCTCGAGTCTTTTTTTTTTTCTCTATTGATTTTGGTTGGCTTGAGGTGGAATGAAGACAATGTGTGATTGTGAATTGGTGGATGATGCTTTTATAGAAGAAGATTTTGTGCTACATTCCAAACAAGAAGTAGAATGTGAAGATGTATGGCCAACAAGTTTATGAGCTTCACCTGCCAATCAACAAAAATGGAAGACACAAAACTACACTTTATCACCAAAACTCCAAAATTGGAAGGTTAGATCAAAGAAAATTGATTGTTAGATTAAGTAACGTGTACTTGTGCAATATTTTTAACGAGTTACTCACTTGTCTCTATCTATATGATAAATTGAAAATGATATACTGACATCGTTTTCTTTTTATTAAGCTGTTGACATCGGTTTAAAACACATACTAATTATTAACTTATCAAACTTACTAAATGATATGATAACATATGAGGGTTTTTCTTTTCTTTCTTAATAACGTAACGTGTTTAATAGAATATTGTTGACATTTGTTTTGTCAGGTACTCTAATGACTATAATTTAATACCGTTATTTAATATATTGATTTATTAATGTTCGAACTCCGATCACTGCATATTACTGTATAATATTTTTGTCAATTGAGTTAAACGCATATAGATAATATTTGACTCCTCACAGAACAAAAGTATATATATATATATATATATAAGTTCATCTTGTAACCACATTTTAAAATATTACGGAGTACTCCCTCTGTCCCATTATATAAGACCATCTCCAATGGAGAATTCTATTTTTGAGTACTTAAAGGATCCCACATGTACATGTCACTTATTTATACTTTTTGGATCTTGTTAACTAGTGCCCTAAGGGCACTAGTTAAGTTTACTAAAAAAAGTAATACTTGTATTGGAAATTGTGTTTTATTATTTTAGAAAAGTATAATGCACAAATTTCAAGTGTGTTTTTTTTATTTTTGTTTCCTTAACCATTACCCTAAGGGCAATGTATATCATTTTCCATACTTTTTTAATAATAGTACCTAATAAGCACCCAATCTCTCCAACTTAGCACTTATCTAAAAAGTTTTTAATGGATCCCACCAATAACTCTACACCATTTAATAATAAATTATTATTTACTATCTCATAAAGTATGTGGTTTAAATAAAATAATATATAAAAGTATGTGGGACCCGTTAAGAACTATGAGTGAGAAAATGCTTATTTAAGCATAGGTACTTAATAGGTATCACTTTTACATGTGCTCCAATGGGAGTACCTAATAGATACCGGTTCTTAATAGGTACTATTTCATAAGCTCCTACCATTGGAGATGGTCCAATGGTCTAAGCACCTTAACTACAAAAGTCTAATCCCAAAATATAAGCCCCTTTACAATTTACTAGGTACATTTATTACTTTTTTGCTTACACATACCCCTAATTATTACTACTAAATTGCATTGGAATACAAAAATTGTAAATGAACTTATATTTTGAGACTAGTCTTTTGTAGTAAAAGTGCTTATATAATGGGACGGAGGAAGTATATATTTTTCTGGATGTTATTTTATTTGATGATATTTAAAATATAATCAATTAATGTTTTGTCCTCTAGAATCCATACTTATTTTTTTGTATAAGATCATAACTTAGTATATTTATCTTATTTGTGGTAATGTACTAATGTTTTTGTATATAGAGGTATTTTTTTTTTTGACGGAATATATAGAGGTATTATATTGAGTAAAATATGAGTAGATTTTTCGGAGAATATATAACAGTTGCCTAACCAGTATACCTATCCGTCCATAGTCATGATTGATGATGACCCTTACGTTGAGCACATGATCCACCAAATGGTTTTGTTGTTTGGTTGGTACGTGGTTAGTAAGTTAGTATTATGATCTTTTTTTTTTACTAATACTTAGTATTATTCTTCTAATCTTAATAATGTCAAATTCATATTTTTTTTTAAAGCTAATTCTTAAAATCTATTATCTAATACTCCCTCCGTTCCATTATATAAGCACCTTCTTACAAAAAGTCTAGTCCCAAAATATAAGTCCCTTTACAATTTAAATGTACATTTATTACATTTTTACTTACACATACCCCTAATTATTATTACTAAGTAATAAATGTACCTTTAAATTGTAAAGAGACTTATATTTTGGGACTAGACTTTTTGTAAGAAAGTGCTTATATAATAGGACGGAGGGAGTAACATTTTAGGTAGTACTGTAATTGGTGTTTTTTTACGTGTTCAACGTAAAGCTCATTCTTAGGTAGTAATAAAAACCAAAAGTATGTTTCAAAAAAAAACCCAAAAGTATTTATTAGAAAAAAAATCAAAATAAAAAGAAAGAAAAAAAACCAAATTATAAAAGAAAAACCAAAATTTAAAATTCGTAGGTAGTAATTAAAATAGTATTTTTTAAGCTAATTATTAAAATTTATATATTTAATTAAGATTTTAATATGTAAATTGTAAACAATTGTTCTCTTAACTATATACAAGTCTGATTTTAGATAAATGAAATAACAATAGTCATTAAAAATTAACATTAGAGAATCAGTCGAGGTTCGAACTTCAATTACAATGTCTAATTTAACAATTTTAATATTTTTTTATTAGTTAAGCTATAATATTCTTTTTTTGACTAAATTGAGCTATATAATTCGTGGACATATAACTCTTTCCTTTCTTGTACCAAAAAAAAAAAAAAACTCTTTCCTTTCTATTAACATATGTGGAAATAGAGAGGTGTCAAGTAGCTTGATTGCTGTCTTCATGAGCTTAGTTCAATTGGTAAAAAATATTGCACATTTGTGCAGGGACTAAAATTTAAATCCGCCGCTAGACTATCTGGCCAAAAAATTGCTTGACTGCTAAAAATTCACAATTAAATATAGAAAACATGGATAAATTATGTTCTCTAATGGGCTAATTGGGCCGAATGAAATGAAATAGAAACTGCATTGTAGCATAGAAAAAGCCCATTTTGAACACGAAGAACAAAAACAACATATATCTATCCACACAAATTCTCATCTATCTCATCAAAAAAACATCATCTGAAAAAATGGCACACTGCATAACCAATACCTTTGTACAAGGAAAACCTTTCATTCCTCTTCCCACAAAAAACGTACTAATCAACCTCTTCATTCGAATTATTCATATTATTATTGTTTCTAAATTGAACTAACCAACATGTTTTTGTTTTTTGTGTGTTTGTGTTTATAGTATCATCATCAACAAGGAAAAAAAGTGGGTAATTTCGAAGTGGTTTGTAAGAAGAAAGACATACACCCACAATTCTACGAAGATGCTAAGGTTTACTGTAACAATGAGCTTGTTATGACAACTGGTGGAACTCAGAAAGAGTACGTTGTTGATGTTTGGTCGGGGAACCATCCATTTTACCTGGGTAACCGTTCTGCTCTTGTGATGAGTGATGATCAGGTGGAGAAGTTCCGTAAGAAGTTCGGTGAACTCTCACAGATTATGGAGATTCCTGTTCTTAAAGGTGAGATTGTTATTCCTTCAAGACGTAAAGGGATTAAAAGTGGTGGTGGAGGTGGAAAGAAGAAGTGAAGTGAAGTGAGTATTTTTTTTCATATTGGAATTGTAATTGCTTCTATGGTGTTTGTTGAATTGTCTCTGTGATTGTTTAGTTTTTTGTATTTTTACTGTGGTGAAATATTTGTTTATGTGATATTGTTTGTTAGTAATGTGATTTTGATGTAATGAATTACTGTGTTGATAGAGATTTAGATGGAGAAATGGTTTCTAGAAGATGACTTTAGCCTATGTTTGGTATTATGGTGGGGTATCAGAATCACGGTGAGTGGTTTTGCAGAAGCTACAAGTTCTAGCGTCTGCAAAATCACATGGGTCAGTGTGATTCTGGTCTTTCCACCGTGATACCAAACATGCACTTAATTTATTTAGAATAGAGATTGACGATTAAAATCAATTATTTGGATGTGAGAGAATGATTAGTTAAGAGAGAGATAGAGAGAATGTTACACTAGTTAGAGAATCCTGGTTCAAAATAAACATGAAGTTGGATTTCAAAGTGTCACACATTTATGCAATTGTGAGTCAATGTTATCGAATAATATCGTGCTTGGCGGTGCCATGATGGATAACTGTGGCGGATTTTTGGAATTCCGATATGGCCATTTTGTGTAGGATGGGGCTGCGTCATATGTCGGATTTTTGGCTCTCTGCCATGGTCTGCCATCAATAACATTGTTGTGAATCTGGACCATTGGATTGGATGAAGTTATATTTTAGGTTCTATTATAAGCTTTGGTAGAGTTTGAACATAAATAGTTTGATTTTCGTCCAATGGTTTAGATTTCTTGGCTGCTTGAATGCGTGATTCTTCCCCCTCAAGGAATCTGGATTTTATCATGTTCCAAAAGGAAGTTGCATGTGGAGTATTTTCTAAAAGGATGTTTTACATGTTAGCAAGTTAGTGGTTATGTTAGATTTCTAATGTTTGAATATTGGACCTTTTGTTTAAAATTCCTTTGATGTCATTTAGCTCGCTCAACCGAACTTTCTACTAGGGACATGTGGTGATGATTCTAAAATATTAGAAATTTTGTTGAACCTAGGTACCATTTATGCTACAAAGACAGAGAGATACTATTAGGAAAGTAGGGTATAAAGCTTATCTATATTTTAATCCTGTAAATTAAGAATGGGATGGCGCTTTATTCTTAAACAAGGAAGGGCTTAAAAAAGGACTTATAGCCAATTATGCTTGAATCCTCAGTTATGGTTGTGATATACTTTGAATGTGATTATCCACCTGTGAATGTGTATAAATTTTATAGCTGAAGAAATTTCAACTCCAAATATTATTACCACAAATTATTTCTGAATTTGGAGGATGACAAAGAAGAAAACATGCATATATTTGGTGTGTGAAAGTGTTTGGAGATCCAATTTATCCAAATATCATACATAATTCTGTCTGAGTTGACAATATTTTGATTTTGCTAAATAGAAATAACGATGTTTTAGGAATCTAATCGAAAATCCAATGTGTCCTCATACTGATATGGCAATAGTCTATGAAATTTTTTTATTTGTTGAGTACTTTTACTAGTTGATGCATCATGGTTCAGTCAGTAATGTTTGCATCGTTGAATTTGTTGGGTTGAACGTTGTAGTGAACCAATAGAATACAGTGATGAGTGTTGGAGTATCAAGTGTGATTAAGATCAAAGAAGTTTTGGATTGAATGAAAATGTTAATGTTGAGCAATATAAAAGTGAATGCATACATATATACAATATCTTAAAAAATTTAGGTGAAGATTTAATATCCTAACTACTTATGTGGTTGTTTAGGCCCTCCTCATTTACCAATTGCGAATTCACATTTACTAATGAGATTTTTTTAATGCAAAATTTGTACATTTATAATTATCTGAATATCTGAACACCACTGTAGAATAACTTCAAGGGAAAGCAAAACAAGTTTTCTTCTTCTTATTCTTTGGTAGAGTTTGAACATAAATAACTTCATGAATTAAAAAAATGTTGTGTGTTTATTTTATTGTCGCTTGACAAGAGAAATAACTAAATTGTTGAATTTGCTCTTAGTCTTGGACAAATGTTCATCCACAAGTTTAGCAAATATTTGAAACAAGTCATCCATTATATGACTCCCAAAATGAAATTCAAGCATAGACTCAACCCCAGCCCTTATGGTTTTTGCAGCTTTTTCACCACTTGACATCTTCCTTCCTAATAAACCATGATCACTTGGCAATTCAATCCCATCATCATCCCAACCAACCTCATAAGCTTCATGAGAATCCACCATGAATGACCCTTCTTTTTCAATCTCCATTTTCAATTCTTCAAAACACGGTGTATAATAAGGAGCGTTAAAAGAATCCACCTTTTCTTCTTCAACAAGACCCTATGTACCAGAATCAAATATTTAAAAACTATATTTGACATAAAAATAAGTAACCAGAACAAGTAATAATTGTATGATATTTAAAAAGGAGTCTACCTCTAAAACCATGATCATAAGAGCTTGTGCTAAAAACTCCCAATAACAGAAAAGGTTGGGTGATGTTGGATCCATGGATTGCCTACCCATTAAAGAAAGGACCATGCGTCCCTCATTTACAATTTCTTGAGAACGTAATTTAAGAAACTGTGAAAAGTCATTTTGGAATTGTTGTGAATAAGCTTTGAACACATAATTGGGACTACTCTTTGATACGTAAATTTTTCCTTTGTTCAAACCTCTTCCACTTTTATCTTCCAAACCACAAGGAACCTAAAGACAAGTTAGTTAATAATTATTATTAGAGTGAGTTTATTGGTAAGAGCTCGACACCAAATTAAAATAGACAACAAACAAACCTTAGAAAGCCAATGAATGCTTGAAGATGAGCGCACAAAATGGAGAGAATTAGATGGGAAAAGTCTATCATAGAAACTGCCCGGAACAGCATATACAAAACAATTAGAACCAAAAGTACCATTATAACCTTTTTGATTCCTTATTTTTTTGTAGAAAGATGGCAAAGAACCAAAGACATTGTTGAAGTCATTTGTGAAAAGATCATTCATATAATACATTACTTCCTTTGGTGCTGGTTGATTCAACAAGCTTGAGGTTGCATTTATAGTTTCATATATTTCTGAAACTACCCTTAAGGCATTAGGTCCTGATGAACAACCTAAGTCAGCAATTTCCATCTTCATTTTTGGCCACCTTTTTGAGCATAGAGTTTTCATAATAGCTTTCTCTGTTGCTTGTTTTGTCAATGATATTACCTTATTCTACAAAAAGAAATTATTTACATAAAAAATTGTAATGTTTTCATTAATTATACCATATGTGTTTGTGTTCAATAAAACAACATTATATAATATTATAAGTGAGTTTAAGTCAGTTGTGTAAAAAAAAACAATTGTATATAAAAATCCAATAACTGAATTTGAGTGGTTAATAAGTTTTCTTTAGAACTTTGATCAAGAGAACATGACTTCTATAATTATTGGTTAGATATTATTTATTTTTGGTTTTCACCACATATTTAATATGGTTCGGAGTTCAGTTTTGGTATCAAGTGATTTCAACCTCATCCCGACCACAGTTTTTTGACTTCTATATATCGCGGATGAACAATTATTATTGATCCCACTTTCCATTAAAAAACTAGAGGTGTGATGGAAAAAAATATTTATGTATAATATTTTAGTATGTTTCTCTGTAAAGCTTTAGAATCGTTTCTCTGTAAAGCTTCATTTCAGAATCTCTCAAGCTTCAATTCAATTTATTAACATTCCAACCTAGGTATTTGAAACTAGTTCAGAATCACAAGTTTAGATTCTTTGTTCGTTCAATTTCCGTTTATCCGTTCGATCTTTGTTCAAATTCAATTTTGTTCTTCACCCTAAGCTATTTAATCTTAATCTTCAGCTTTTATTTATTGTTCTAACTTTTTCATCATGCTGCTAGAATAATATTTTATCTTAGTTAAAACTTTGAATTACTATATTTTAATTTTTTATCAATTAATTTAGTGGCTTTGAGTATGAAAAAGAAACCATTCAAAAAAAGGATCCTCACCAAATAAAAAGGGGAAAGCTATAGCTAACAAAAAAATAACAAAAAAAAAGGATTGGGACGGTTAAACCGACGCTATATTATTTGCGATGGTTAGTGTGGCAGTTTGAGAAACCGCCGCTATATTGTGCCACCCAGGATCTAGGTATTTCATAAACCGTTGTTATATCGTTTTGCGGCGGTTTCCATAACTGCCGCTTAACGCGGAATTTCGTGTAGTGTCTCAAACTTTAAATTCAAATGATTTAATATTAACTTAAGTTCATTTACTTGTTTTTTTTTTCTTTTCTAGATTCATTTACGATTCCTTTATTAATTAAATTAGTTGTATAAAATTAGTATTGCGATTTATCAAAAAAAAGTAAAATAAGTTATCAAAATAAAAAAAAGATGATTAGTAAAAAAACAAATAGTAATACCTGTAATGCGGAGTTCATGGCATAGCTAGTTTGGCCAGTTCCTTTGTTCATGTGAAGTGTTTCCACAATTTCCATTTCTTTGTTATTGGATATTTTCAATGCTCCTTTAATTTAATTTCTACTACAGAAACTATATATAGGGGTGTTAGAACTTTTTTTTTAAAACAGCAGCCGCCCCTCTCACCTTAAACTTAGTTTTTTTTTTCTTCATTTTTCTTCCTCTTTGAGAGGTGATTTTGGATCAACTTTTGATCTAAAATTACACTTCTAAATTATTTTTTGTTTTTTTTTAATTAAAATAAGTGATTCTCACATCTATCTGGTTCTTCTGTTTTGTGATTTCGTCGTCTTTCAGTGCGACATTTGGTTGTTCGCCGTCTTTGTGCGGTTTTTTTTTCGGTGTTTGTTTGGTTCAAATTCTCGGATTATTTCAGATCTAATGCAGAATCAAACAATGATTTTTGCGTCCTCAACATTGCAGATCTGGAAGCAAGAATATTTCAAATACTCTAATTTCATCGTATTTATATACGTCTTGCCGTAAAAAAAAAAACAAGAAGAACCTTTTCTTTTTTCTCCAAAACTTTATCTTGCTTTTCAACCACACAGGCCCTAATAATTAGTCTCATGAAAATGATTAATCATGAATTGGTCCCTATTTTATTTTATTTTGGAAAATAATTGGTCCCAACGTAGCTACGCCTACATATCCTTAACAAATTTGTTTTTTTATGGCGGCTAGCCGTCTTCTCCCAGGCACAAGAATACTATATTGTATTGTGTATGGTGCATGCACAATTTCAATGATTACGTAGTTGTAATTCGAATTTTGTAAAATTTACTGTTTGATTGAAAATTTATATTGTATAAATTACTTATGTAAAATTTTAAAAAAATTAAAAATCATTTGATATATTATTGAGAACAATTAAGATTAACAACTTTAATAAAAACTCATAAACCGTTAATTTTGTCGAGTCTCAATAATATATCAAATAATTTTTAATTTTTTTTAAAATTTTACATAAATAATCTATATAATATAAACTTTTAAACCAACGATAAATTTTATAAAACTCGTACTACAAATTATGTAATAATAAAAGTTGTACACCATGCACAAATACAGTGGTGTTGTGCATGTTAGAATTTGTCTGTTTTTTTTATTTTATATTATATTACATTCTTGCGCTGTCGTGGCTTTGGGTGGAGTGGAGGGTCATATATGCATGTGTGATGTGTAGCAATTTTTTAGTTTGACTGTGAGCCATGTGTTTTTTTGTTTTGGGGCATGCATTTGTGTTGTAATTAGACCCTCATATTGAGGTATTAATTCATTTATTTGAGTCAAGCTCTATTATTAATTTTGGTTGGTTCTTTCTCTCCTCTCTTGGTCTTGGTTTTAATTTTTTGATAAGTTTTACACTACTTAATTAATTTGTGTATTTCTGTAATACCTATTTGTGCATAATCACATGAGTTTGATAATGTTGCTGTTTTAGCATTCTGTTATGTTTATACAATTATGTATTTTATTGTATTCGTTTTTGATTTGTGAATGTTTCTGGTTGTGTGATTTACATGCATTTGTTACATAAATACTGTTTTTATTTTTATTGCATAGATGTACTTCTTGTTTAAGAATTGTGGTTTGTAAAATTCTGCTCTAATAAAACACAATATACAATTGAAATTGTCATATTAAATCTCTAATATTTTAGCAAATGAAATACATTCATAATGTTTGTTTGTGTTTCATTGAATCTTGACAAGAGAAATAACCAAATTGATGATTTTTGTCCTAGTCTTGGACAAATGATCCTCCACAAGTTTAGCATATATTTGAAACAAGTCATCCATTATATGACTCCCAAAATGAAATTCAAACATAGACTCAACCACAGCCCTTGTGGTTTTTGCAACTCTTTCACCAGTTGACATCTTCCTTCCTAATAAATCATGATCACTTTGCAATTCCTTCCCATCATCCCAATCAATTTCATAAGCTTCATGAGAATCCACCATGAATGACCCTTCTTTTTCAATCTCTATTTTCAATTCTTCAAAACATGGTGCATAGTAAGGAGCATTAAAAGAATCCACATTTTCTTCTTCAACAAGACCCTAAATATATATATGTACCAAAAGCAAATAATTAAGTAAATATAATTTTTTTAGAGTTTAATAACTACATATAGGTCTAGAATTTTGTTACCATCTCAACTTATTATTTGAAAATTTTACCTCTATTTTTATATCAAATAATCTAACGGCTAAAATTTTACGTTTGAGGTAAATATAGATAGAAAAGTTCAGGCCGAGATAGGTGATCGAGTACCTCGGAAACCATGGTCATAAGAGCTTGTGCTAAAAGTTCCCATTGATAGCAACAATTTGGTAATGTTGGATCCATGGACTGCCTACCCATAAAAGAAAGGACCATGCGCCCTCCATGAACCATCTCTTGAGAACGTGACTCAAGAAACCGTGAAAAGTCATTTTGGAATTGTTGTGAATATGCTTCTAATACACAATTGGGACTACTCTTTGATATGTAAACTTTTCCTTTGTTCAAACCTCTCCCACTTTCATCCTCCAAACCACGAGGAACCTGAATATAACTTAATAAGTATCATAGAGTATACACTTGAGTCCAAAAAAAAGAAAATGTATCATAGAGTACATTTGGGTGAAGAATTTTATTATTCTGTACAATATAAATCTCAAATTAATTAGTCCTTATACACTAATTCTTTTAAATTATACAAATTGGTTCTTTTATAGATACTTTAAAATTTGACGCATTAGTTCTTATTTATTTATTTATTTATTTATTTATTTTACAGACTAGTCATTATATTTTGCAAATTGGCCGGTCCACTATTTTTATTTTGCAAATTAGTCCTTAATTATTTATTTCATATTTTAATATTATACATTACATGATTGTCGCAGTTTGACTGTTGATGTTCAATTTTTTTTTAAATAGGTCCTTAACATAAACAAATTTATAATCGGACCCTCCAACTAATAAACTTTTTACTACGTATAATTAAATTATTTGTTATATAATCTTAGTCAAAATGCCCATAAAATGTTGATTTATTGGTAAGAGCTTGATACCAAATTAAAATAGAGAGCAAACCTTAGAAAGCCAATGGAGGCTTGAAGAAGAGTGCACAAAATGGAGGGACTTAGAGGGGAAGAGTCTACCATAGAAACTGCCCGGAACAGCAGAAACAAAACAATTAGAGCCAAAATTCCCATTATAACCCTTTTGTGGCCTTATTTTTTTGTGGAAAGATGGCAAAGAAACAAAGATACTGTTGAAGTCATTGGTGAAAAGATCATTCATATAATACATTACTTCCTTTGGTGCTGGTTGGTTCAACAAGCTTGAGGTTGCATTTATAGCTTCATATATTTCCGAAATTACCCTTATGCTATTAGGTCCTGATGAACAACCTAAGTCAGCAATTCCCATCTTCATTTTTGGCCATCTTTCTGAGGACAGAGTTTCCATAATAGCTTTCTCTGTTGCTTGTTTTGTCAATGATATTATCTTATTCTACAAAAAAAATATAATCATTTACACATATAAAACATATGAATTTTTTATGTATGTTTGTGTTCAACAAGTACGATTTATAGGCTAATTATATATTGCATGGTATATCACATCACTTAATTAAAATATGAATTGTTGCAAACATATAAATATTTGCATGTTTCTTAAATATTTGTGTATAAAATATTACACATTATTTTTGGTCTCGATCCTTTGGTTCTCAAGGTTAAGATAGAAACTTGGATAATTTGAAATTTTCAAAAGATTCAATATTAACCGAAGTTTATTACGGATCATTTATTAATTAATTGAAAATTTAAAATTACTTTTACATAGTAAATCAATAACAATAATACCTGGACTAAGGAATTCATGGCATAGCTAGTTTCACCAGCACCTTTGTTCATGTGCAGTGTTTCCACAATTTCCATTTCTTTGTTATTGGACATGTTGAATGTTAGGTTCCTTTGAATTAGAGAAACTATATCGACCTTAGTCAAAAATGAATGTGTACCTCACTAGAGGTGTGTGTATAAATAGAGCAAACTCCAGCCTCACCAATATTAGGAATCATATACGAGGTACGACATTAATTAGTCCACAATCAAATGGTCCCTACATTTTGTTTTGTTTTTGGAAAGAATCGGTCCCAACATATAGCGACGTAACCCTAAGAACATTATTGATTTTCTTTTTTTGCGAACATTCAATATACTACTCCATCGTGTGTTCTGTTTATAAGAGACATTCATGTTTCTAGATTCATTCAATAATTAATATATTTAGTATATAATATGAATCAAATACATTAATTATTCAATGAATTTAAAAAAATAAATTATCTCTTATAAAGAAGAGCGAAAGAAATACTAACTACAATATTTATGCATATCTAAAACTACAAACTACACTTGACCAAAATGTCGAAAGGTGGCTTAACAATAAGTTGGGTACAAGTTTCCATACTTTTTTTTTTTTTGATAACTTGTTTCCATACTTTATTAATATTAGGTTAGATAAAACAAATTAAAGGAAACAAATAATTTCATTAGGTAATGAGCGCATTAAGTATATGATGTTTTTCAATTTTTATTTTAAATTTAAATCAAGTATCATCAATTTTAGAATTGCTCTGAAAGGAGTGCGTGTACCTTGAAAATTAGAAATTCAAGAGTATATATAGGATAAAATGAGTGTTTTTATACGGGAGTAGTGATTCCATTACCGAGGTCCGAGGACATGCTGCCTCTACAGTACGATGAGTCACCAATTTTGCTGTGGATGAATGCACCATAAACTTCGATGGAGGTGAATACTATTATGTCAATTTGTACTTTTGTGGAAAATTTTACTTGTTGGATTAAGTTTTAGTCTGATCCAAAACATAAATTAACTGTTTTAAGAAAAAAATTATTTTTTAAAAACATAAATTTATACTATATTTAACAGAAAATAGTTTTAGAAATTAATAATACACTATAAGTATTCCAAAATCATAAAGTTTAAAACTAATACTTTTTTCTTCTAATAAATTAAACACTATAAAGTATTCCAAAAATAAAAAATCAATAAGTTAATACATTTTAATTTTGAATCAGCTGATACCAAAAAATAATACTTTTTTTTTTTCTAATAATGTACACTACAGTTTTTATTTTTTGAATCAATAGTTTACACGACACATGATGAAAAAAATCATATACAGACATTAAAAAACCAATCTTACTTACATAACAACACAGTTTCAATTAAGAATTGTGAAACACATTCACCAATCACCATTTACCACCTTGCCTCTTAAGATATTATAATGTTGCTACTCAAGTTTCACATTGCCGACCATTGACCAACACATACATGAGATGTATCTCACTATTATTTTTCTTCCACTTAGTAATAAGCTTCCAAATTGTAAGAACTGGACAACTCCCTCAACATTAATTTCATCAAGAATCATAGGTATTAACTGAAGAACATTTAGATTATATGGTAGTATGTAATATAGACATCTTCCAACTTAACCAAATTTTATGAGATCGAAATCAACACTAAAATATTAGTTTTAAATTGTTTTATCACTCTTTGCAGTTATTGATTAAAAGATAAAATCTACATGGACATGTAAAATATATTTAAAAAATTCTCTTTTTTTGGTCTGATAATCTATTTGTTAGAATTTCATCTTAATTAGGCACTGTTTTCATCAAATTCAAACCACAATCATGCATATTACATTTTTTGTTGTTTGAGTAAATGCATATATATTACATGTAATAGATGTTTCTAGCTACATCTGAGTTAAGTCCACCGTATAAATTAAAAAAAACTTCAATCTAAATTCCAATGAATACGATATGAGGGTGGCGCGTTTAAAATTCATGTCCATAAACTAACTATGGAAAACGAGTATCATGAACGCGGGTGAAATTAAACACATGCATCATGATTCATGACAGTGATTAATTAGTCTTAGCTTAGCCAGGACCACATTTCAAAAATAGAAAAGAAAAAAAAAACGTTGTATTTCTTACTCCAATAGCTAAGCATTGCAAAAAATTAAGGGTGTATATGATTAGTTTTTTAATACAAATATATCATTAATTCATATGCTTATTTTTAAAAAATTATAAGAAATAATTAACATGATATTTTTTCATTACTATTTTCCATTTAATCATTTAAAAAACTTATAATTTAATAAAAACGAGATAATATATAATTTGTAATAATTTTTTTTCCTCTTTTTTGACAATAGAGGTAGATATGAATTGGAATATTCACCAAAATATGAATTGAAAGTGTTTTCCTAATGTAGTTTGATCCTAAAATGTTATCTCTTAATGAAGACTTATTTTATTTATGGAATAAAAAGAACAAAAGTTGGTGATTATTGTCCAAGCATGTGATAGTGGCAAATAAAATTTTTCACTAATAAGCAATGAAAGTGGTATATTAAGCAATAAAAGAGCACCACTATCTCTTATTTATTTTGTATTTTTTATTGTAATAATTTAGCCAGCTATCATGATAATAAGTGGCTAAAATCTCTTTGTTTTTTTAGTTAACTTTTATGTCTATTTCATTATGAGTCAATCCTATATAAAGGAGGCATGTAAAACTTATTAAATCAATAAATTTTGTAAAGTTTTACACTTTGAGTGTTTTTTAGTTTTGTTCATCTTTAATTCTGGATTGAACCATTGAACAAATTATAAGTTTTTTAAATTTTTTTTCATCTTTTCAAGGATGGGAGACCCAGATACTTATATAAAGTGAGAAACAAACATTGAACAAATATTTCAATGAGACAATTACTCTAATATTCAAAAAGCGCAGGTTGCAATCCTTCAATTCAAAGATTATGCATTGATATGGTGGGATCAAACCGTGAAAGAAAGAAGGAGGTATGGAGAGCCACCTGTTGAAAGTTGGGAGGAAATAAAAAAAATGATGAGAAGGCGTTACACACCTTCTTACTATTTTGGAGAACTCCACAAAAAAAAGTTGGAAGAGATAAAAAGTGAAAAATAAAAAGAAGAGAGAAAAAGAGAAAGAAAAAGAAGAAAAGAAATTAAAGAGTCTATTAAAAAAGACGTGGAGAGAACATAAATAGTGGTGAATGATGTCATATTAGATATTTGTTGTGACACTAACTCTTGATTTTATTATCAAGGAGGTTGAGGATAAAACTCCAAAGGATCAAAGTAATGCCTCTATAAAAGTTAAAAGACGAGGAAATTATTGTGAAGTCTTGGCATACAACTACATTATTACCAACTTTTAAGTTGGTTTATGTGGTTAAGTGTTGATATTCTTTTAATAATATTCAATTGCTTAATATTTCTTTATGTTAAGAAAAGATTCAGGCTCATGAATTTTGTAACTTGTAACTTTAAGGATTTTTTTGTGAGGAGGAGAATTATCATTCTTCCATGGAGTTAAAGAAAAAAATGATCATTGAAAAACTAATTATGTCCGTGAATCACAAAGGAGAAGGAAGTTCACAATTTTTTTGAATCAAAATGAAATTCTCTCTATAGTGAAAGTTTCATGTTATGAATTCTATTGATTGATTTTTGATCTGGGAGGTATTTAGAGCTATAAATTTGAGGTCGAATTCTCTTGAAGAGGGAGCGTATGATGTGATTCTAAAATGCTATCCTTTAACAAGAAGAATTATTTCATTTATAAAACAAAAAGAACTAAAGTTGGTGATTATCATCCAAGCATGTATGTGATAGTGACAAATAAAGAATTCTACTAAGCAATGAAAGTGGTACACTAAGCAATAAAAGAGCACCTCTATCTCTTATTTATTTTGCATTTTTCATTTATTTTGCATTTTTCATTGTAATAATTTAGTCCACTATCATGATAATAAGTGGTTAAAATCTCTTTGTTTTTTTAGTAAACTTTTAAAGCTCTGAATTGAACCACCTATCAATCTTATCAAGAAACTACGTTAGTTTCTTGTGACGATCTTCACTTAATTAATCACCACTCTTAAATTAGAATTATGATTGCCTTTATTTCTTTCTATTTCTATCAATTCTTTATTTTTATCTAATTACCTTTTTTTTTTTCCCTCATCACAATGTGCAACTCATGCATTCAAAAATTGATTCGCATAAGTTGAATTTCCTTTATATTTTTTTTGAACGTTTAATACTTCATTTTTCTCTACCTCGTATTGTGACTACCATGTAAAAAAAAATTCAAGTCCGAGGTATCTAGTTCTCTTGTGGGTTGCCACTTGGGTCTCAGTCCTAGAGTGTGGGTATCATCTTCGTTCCCAATCTCGAATTAGTTTGAGAGATTTTTTGTCCCGCATTTATCTTTGTGGAATTTTTTTTAAAACCTCAAGATATTATATTAATTAGGGCATATTTTACGAGAATTTTTACTTACAAATGTAAATAATTGACAAGACATGTATATTTTATATGCAATATAAATACAAAAATTCTAAAAAATCACGAGATTCTTAAAATCTTATAATATTAGAGTTTGAGATCACTTTAAATTTTAAAAGTTTGAATTTAAAAATGCTTATAATAGTGGATCAATTTCATAGTTTCTTGAGACCAATCCATTTAGGATCACTCGAAATCCATTAACCCTCTTTATTTAAGACGTTTTTATGGAATGAGAATGGGGACAATTCATTGAATCATCAAATGAGATAAGAATAAGATGTGCCTATGTCATAAAAGTGGAGTTAGGGGATCCATAAGGTGATAAAGCTTAATTTATCATTATTCTCTCCGGTATTTATTACAAAAAGAAACTAACTTTTTAGATTTATAGAATATTTGATATATTTAGTTTATAATATAATTCAGATACATTAAATATTTTATAGGGTATTTAATAAATAATTTCATGCAATTGTTTGACTACATACACATATATAAATATATTTTTTTTAAGTGTTAAAATCAAAAAATGTAAAACAATTTAAAAATATGTAGAGAACAATTATATAATATAAAATGTCGAAATATCATCAATATTTCTTGAAGTATAACATGATTTTGTAATAATCTCCAAAATTTTACTTAAATAAATAATTTTATATTATATTTTTTGTTTTCATAACAAATTTAATTTAGTTTGAAGGTCTGTTAAGTATTTCTAACCATCTTCCGAACATAGTTACGGAATTTTTTTTTATAAGAATATTTTGATAGTAAATAATACAGTATTATATCTGCTAATTAAATTTTTTGGATACTTTATAGTGAGAGTTGTCTTACTCTTAATTATGTGGTTAGTACTTAGTATTGTTCAGGGGTACTTTAGTAATTAGAGATGTAGAGAAGAATTAACTTCAGATAAAGAGGTTATAGTAATTTAGAAAACACGTTATGTGATTACTATGTGATTATTAGTATTAATCAAAGAACATAATGGAGGTTAGTGAGATTGTTGAAAAGAAAATGTTGTTAGCACTGCTCATAAAAACATTACAATGCTGGTGCAACACAATCAAACAACACCCGATCACAGAGGAACACAACACAAAGGTACCATTGTTCTCATCCCCAACCACTTTGTTCTTGTGGTTAAAACGCAATGTACTATTTCTACTTTGGATTGTGTTGTTAAACTGTTCGATGAAATGCCTAACTGAGATTTTCTTCTGAAAAAACAGATGGAGTTGACTTTAACTGAAGAAGATGCAGCCCATTGGGTTTATAGAGGTGAAGGTGCTGCTAATATTGTTCTCTCTTACACTGGTTCCTCTCCTTCTTATGTAAGTTCTTTTTTTATTCTTCTAATTGAGTTTTGCTTAAGTTAATTTTTGTTTTAAGCTTAATTTGGATTTTGTTGAGAGTTTATTTGAATTTTTCTTGTGACATTAGGCACTTGTATCATTGTTTCATGTTTTGATTGTAAAATTCATTTCTTTCAGCTTATTTCTGTAAAATTTTGCATGATCATGATAGCTTATTGAATAAGCACTCAAGATCTATTTGGATTGACTTGTTTGAACTCATCTTCTTGCATCAACACTTTTGACACTGTTTGGAAGAGCTTATGGAAACAATTTTTGATATGTCCATATGTTGTGTTTGGCGTATTTCAATAAGCTCTCCAGGATAGCTTATGATAACAACTTATAACTTATATGAAAACAATTTGACTTATCTTAACTTTTGGTGTAGAAATAGCTTATGCATAAGTGCTTATATGATAAGTGTTTGTGCTACAAGTGCTAAATTAAGTTGTGTTTCCAAGCAATTAAACTGTTTATTCAAATGTATCTTACTTAGATTGGGAAAGTGATGCGGATTCGTAAGTCTCCAAGGAAGGAATCAGTGTTGCAGGGAGTGAGGAATACCTTAGCTTTGACTCCACATGAACGCCTCATCTGGAAAGATGTACATGAACTTATTTCCTCTTCAGATAAAGAAATTGCTGGGCAACTATATGTCGATCATGTAATGAAGCCTTTGCTTGGTTCCAAGTATGTCGATGCTGGGGTATGTAGTTACAGTTGTATTGTTCCTGCTACTTCCTTTTCCTATGCTAGATTGATGTCTGAGGTCCAATAATGGAAAAGCTGCTATTTTTATTGTCAAACTGGAAACCCATTAACCCAAAAGGGTTGTTTTTATCATCACGGGTGCTTACCTCGAGGATTTCAAATCAACAATTAATCTATTGATAAAAATGAATTTTGTGAATTGCCCTATTTTTACGAATAAAAAGCAGTGAAGATGTTGCATGAGCAGGTTTTTGTGATTATTCTCTCTGACCTATATTTATTTTGGTACTTTCTACTTTCTAGACTCAAATTCTGGTGACCAAGGAATTCCTTGAGACGGTTGAGAAGAATGTTTTAAGTCAACGTCCTGCTTGGCGAGTTGATGATTCACGGGTTGATACACAATGCGATTTTGCTCTTCTCATGTCGGATCATTCAATCTTTCCTCACGGTATCAAGACATGTATTATTGCACTTGATTCTGCTGGTTACCATGTCTCTATTTTTCATTTGAGACCTAAATATTAGCATTGCATTTTGTAGCATATCTTACCTGCTCAATCATTAACTGTATTTATACATGCGAGAGAAGTTAGTGTACGCTGCTTGGATTACATTGCCTCCAATTGGTTGGAATATGAACATGCATTACTGGTGGGTGTAAATGTGTAATGTTATATGAGAACTACTAACAGAAAAGTGTAATGTAGGAAAGCAAAATTACTCAGATGAAATCTAATTTGATAATAATATTATATTAAGCTGCTTAATATTTCCTTCTGTCCCTGGTAGTACTTACCTAGTAACTTGTATTATGTTTTTTTTAACTGTTGTACACAAACTTATCAGAAAATTAAAAGTTACGTTGTAAGCTTCCTATTTCATTTCAGGTAGTCAAGGATCTATCCCTAGCATATCAGTTGAGATAAAGGTATGGTCTTCTCCATTATGTTATTGTCTTTTGGTTTGATTTTCTCCCATTAAAGAATAGCATTAGTTTAGAATGAATATCTCTATTTTCTCCCTTCATGTTATTGTCCTTTGGCTTGATTGTAACATTTTAACTTTTCTGTTTCTCAAAAAGTAGCCTAAATGCGGATTTCTTCCTCTTTCAACATTCATATCTGAAGAAACTGCTATCAAAAAGAGGGTTACTCGTTTCGAAATGCATCAAGCTCTTAAATTGCAACACGGAGAGGTACATCCTCAAATTTAGCTTTGGATGGTGGTCCTATAGCTTCTAGTCAGCATTTAATAATCTGTCTTTTGATTGATGTATTAAGACACAATATCCATTATTTTTTTCTAGAACTAAACCTGGTAGAAATTTTTCAATATGTTTGCAGATTTCACAGCAGAGTGTGTACGACCCACTTGATCTTTACTCTGGATCCAAGGAAAGAGTTTATAAAGCTATCAAAGATCTCTTTACTACTCCCCAAAACAATTTTCGCGTATTTTTGAATGGTTCTCTCATACTTGGAGGCCTAGGAGGTGGTGCTAAAAGTACAGATGCAGGTATTGCTAAAGTACTTGAAGATGAACTTCACTCGGTCATTCAAGCGGATGATGGCCAATGTACAGAGAACTTATTTACTCTTGTTACTGAAGCCGTGCAAAAATCAGGAGTCCTTGATCAGCTCCTGGAGGTTCAGAAGCTTGATAGTATTGATGTAGAAGGAGTCATCCATGCGTATTATGATATTACTTCTCAACAGTGCAAGGTGTGTAGAGAATTGAGTGAAGAACAGGCAAAGAGATATACCTCTTTGCATTCTGTGTCATTGGATGAAAGCTTGAGAATCGTAAAGGACTACCTGATAGCGGCAACTGCAAAAGACTGCAGTTTGATGTTATGTTTTAGACCAAAGCAAGAGGAGGATTCTGGATCAGCCTATAATACTATATATCTTGAGTCAACTAAGCAAGCCTTTGATTATAAGGTACGCAGAACTTTACAGTTATTATTATTGCTTTAATTTTTGGTGTCTATTGCTCCATATGAATATTTTCAGTTGGTAGATCTAGGTTTTCCTTACCCGTGTCATTTTTCCGCTTGCAATACTTGAGAAAGTAGCTCTTCCTATCTTGTAGTCATTGCACTTCTTTTGTTAAAGAAAATGCAATGTTGACGTGCGAAAGTTTTTTTACATGCATATCATAATTTTCATGAAATAGTTACGAATTTTATTTCCTTCAGCCATATTTTAGGTACATTATTTTATTTATCTTTATCTACAAAAGATATTACAGCTATATTTCTTGTGAGATTAAATGTCTTAGTTTGGTTGCAATTTGATTTGTATCAGGTCCATTTTATTGACCTCGATTTAAAGCGTTTGAATAAAGTGGAACATTACTATGAGTTAGATAAGAAGATAGTGAGCTGCTATACAAACAAGTGATCAAGATGGACTTGAAGTTGCATTGCATACTGAGATTTCATAGATTTCTTCCTTAAAAAATGCTAGTGATGCAAGTTGAAAGGTGAAGATGAAACATGGTATAAATATTTTGCTTCATTACCCTCCTCACCTGCCGTACTACCTGCTATCAATTTTCTGTATGCTGAGACCATCACACTACCTCTTTTGCATAATGATTTTGTGTTTGTATTTGTATAATCTTTCTATTCCTTACATTATTTGTTGGCTCATAAATGATAACTCAAAATAACTTCTTTTTATAATATATTTAGTGCTAGTATTCTGCATGATGATGCATTGAATTGTTGGACCGTGATTCAGCGCAGTCAGGAAAAGCTCACATTCACTTAGTCGGCGCACTCCGACCCGTCCAATCTTGATTGGCGTAAATTAAAATGAACTATATATTTTTGTAGACAGTTAGATCAAGATCAGACAGCTCTGAGTACGCTGACTACACAAATGCGGAATTTTTTTGACCGCAGAGAATCTGTTTTCTGGATTGTGGAGGCTTGTTCTAAGATAAATACATTGAGGGGTCCCATATTTTGACCAAGAGACATCTGTTTATGTAGATGGTTAAACGAAATATACATATCATATGACAGCTATATAATGAAATACTTGTTGGCTTTAACATTATTATGTCTGGTTGCCAACCTATTCCATTGACACATATGACTAACTTACAAGAACCAATATGACAACCTCTTTGTCTCTGCTGTTAACTTACAAGATGTGATTTGAAAAACATTGTGAATCATGATCATAATCATCTTTTTAAAAATCATAATTTCTATCTTGTTGATAAAAATTTCCTTTGTTTACTTTGTTCCCTTCATTACATAAAGAAGAAATGTTAGATAATGAAATAATATTATAAGAACTTCAACATTTTACCACACAAACCCAACTTGAAGAGAAACTCTTGGGCAGTGGAAATATACAAACAGAAAAGAAGTGAAATGCATCACACTCGTGGAGCAGCTCCGTTCTGTACAGTTATCTCAAAACCCGCAAAACTTCCTTTTCTGCTTAACAGAAACAGATAGTACATTTAAGACTTACTACCATGCAAGATAATATCAATTATCAAGTATTTGGATTTTTAAACTTTGAAACTATACAAAATGCAAATATCTTTGACTTACCTCGAACTTTCTTTTTTCCTGACTATCTATGTATGCCATAAGTTCTTGCCTAATCAAAGCTTCGTATAAAGCCTGTTTAACAAACAGAAAACACTGGTCTTCATACATATACCAAATTTAATGAACAGTTTAGCATTTGGTTAATCTTGGTTTAAATGGAAAATGGCTAGCTGCCGAGGGATGGTTAAAAAGTGAACAGATAGTTAAAAAAGTAAGCTCCTAAGTTTTTCTATGCATGTGAAAGGGCTACTGTCGGGTCAGTGCCGATAGAGTGAAAGCTGCCGTGGTCGTCGACTCTTAAAGGGTGCGGCAATGTTATGAGCCCCACATCGAGTATTTCAAAGTGCTCAATATGGTATTTAAGCCATGAGGCTCTCCCACCTATTGGGCTAGTCTTTTGGGTGGGCTCTCCTCATGTGCTTAAATTTGCCGCACCCTTTAAGAGTCGACGACCACGGCGGCTTTCACTCTATCGGCACTGACCCGACGGTAGTCCTTTCCTTTCGGCGGCTTCACCCACCTATCAGTATTCGGTGAAACACCTTAATCCAGCCTATAGGTAGCCATTCCGTGGTCCAAACTCTCAACGAGAGCACCAATTGTTATGATTTAAGCACATGAGGAGAGCCCACCCAAAAGACTAGCCCAATAGGTGGGAGAGCCTCATGGCTTAAATACCATATTGAGCACTTTGAAATACTCAATGTGGAGCTCATAACATGCAATTAATCTCGACTCTAAGCAGTAATCTACCTGCTCAAGTGCATAAACTCAGGACTCAAGAGATATGCTTATAATTTTTGTTCACATTTAATGCTTCAGGTTTATCTTAAAAATTCGCCACTTGGTTAAGTTATAACTTGACATTCACAATCAGAATATGATAACTAAACAGATTATTGGTGGACAGGCCAATTCATTGGCAAATGATATCACAAAATACAATACCTTTCCTTGAAATTGAGAACTAATAAAACAGCAGGAAATTCAGTTTATTTATCTTTGAAGCTATAATGCGAGTTTGATTTTTTAAGTGAAATATAGTTACCTTCTTGATAGTAATCAACTCAGCTTCCAATGCATCTACACGATAAACAGAAGCATTCAGCATTTCAACCTTCTCTTCAAGCTCACAAAGGTGTTTCAAAGCAGATGGGACAAGTTCTTCCTTTGTCGATATGGCAGCAGGTGATGGGGGACGAGATTCCTCCTTGGTTGTTGGAATTTGGGAGTCAGATTCATTGTCTTTTAGTCCCTTAGTCATACGAAATACTATTGAACAAGCAAAAGTAAAAATGGCAACAAAGAAGCCAATGATAATAGCCCAGATATATGCACGGTTTCCATCTGATCTTCCAGTCCTCAATAGATATTTTTCTGCAACAAATAACAATACATTATAAACCCACATGCTTTTCTTAGATGCCAATAACTAGTAAAATATCAATCTAAAACCTAACACATAGAATAAAAATAGTATACTCATCTATTTGCAAACATATAAATTCTTAATTTTTACCATAAAGAAAATTGTGTTATTAATAATTAGCCTTAGTGAATCTCTTCCATTCCCACTACAACTCCCACTAGTTAGTATCTTAATTGCTTGCTCTTTCATTTTATTATTTGTATCCTATATATAAGACTATTGTTGTGATGTAAAGATATTAAAGTGAAGAGTTTTAGCTCAAAGTAAACATAGCAACAACAATAGCAAGTAAAGTAGAAATACACATTTCAATGTAAGTGATACAACTACAGACACTGTTCCCGTTATCAATCGTTGCCTGCCAACAACTCAGTAGCTCCGACGGTGCAACAACACTTGTCTTTCTCTCTCAATTCTTCTTAGGATTTTCAAGCACTTGAATTAGGTTTAGGAACCTCTATTTATACTCAAATCAATCTTGGATCATGTGCAAACCCGAAATGATTAAAACTAGGCCCAAAGAATAAGGTATATTCCCTCCACATGATTAGTACTATGATAGTACAACTTCATATGGGGGTTGCCAGCCTGACAAGTCAGTCTTTATCTTGATAAATTCATTAAAGATGTTGTACGCGGCGCTTTGACTGTTTCTTGACTGCTTCACTTGTACGCACCACATTGTCTTGACAGTCCTTATCAATAGATGACTTTTAAAACCATTCAGAACTCGATATACATGTCTCTTGTATTTCCTTTCAAACTATATTCCATCACATGCACTAACTCTATTATCAAGGGGTCCTCAAAATCCAAAGAATAAACATACTGATGGTGTTATACGATGCATTTGGGCTTCCATATTGCTTGTGAATCTTGGTAGGAACGATATTTATACGGCACATTCTTTAGAAGATAATGAGATGTCGAGCCGTCATTTTATCGACATGGCCTATCATTTTATGCTTTATATTGTGGTTGTTGTTTACAGTTCGCGGGATCATTTATCTTTAAAGTTTGCCGTGCTGACACCGTTGTTTATATCTGAGGTTATAAAGCATGTCGAAAAGATTGCATCACTAAAGACAGCAAGCTATGACGGCTTTACTACTTCTGTCACGCGTTCTCTGTATGCAGGAGTTAATTACCCAATATTTATGATGGATCATCTGAACCGTGAACATGAAGAAGAAGTTTTGAAATTCATTATTTTGGCTTCAGAGAACCAATGAATGCCATTCTTAATCAACACTCTTCTCAAGTTGAATTAGAATTTCTGGATTTGGATGCTCTGCGTAGTGGAATGATCTATTTCGATATGGTAAAGTGTATTTTCGTTGATGTGATTTTCAAATTTGAAGAATACATGCTCAGTTATACCCAGTTTAAAGACTCTGGGTATCTCAACACTTATAAGGTAGTAGAAGTGGAATTGGAAAAGATGTATGACTTGCTTTATACAAAGGCATCCATTACCTTCACAAAAATGGGTATAATTTATAAAATTATCAGTTTATGTTGTCTAATTACTGCATGTTTGGGATATCACTTTTTGGTGTCTGAGATAGAAAATGATTACAACAAAACTGGACATGGAAATCTAAATTCCCAAAAGATACATTATCTAATGACTCAATGTAATGGTTAAGAAAATAGAACTACTCTACTTTGAGGGTAGAGAAACCTCCTAAGAAGAAGATAAGAAGAAAAGACTAATTTCTCATATTTTTCATGTCCTCTACACTTCCTTTCCTTTAGTTATATAAGCTCAACTTATGCCTTGATGTCCATTTTTGGGCCGAAGTGGATTCACTATTATTTGGGCCTATCCAACTTGTTGGATTCATTACAATACCTTCCCCTTTAAAATCAACCTTGTCCTCAAGGTTGTGAAAATTACTCACAACACAAATTATTTTCCCGGATCCCATTGCTTGAATCTGAAGGACCAAACTGTTGTACTCATCGCCAAATATATACCGGGATCCCACTTTTTCCTTTTCCTCCTTCTCACTAGTGCAACATAGCCATAAGATCCAATAGTGACATACATGAATACCACTACTTTGCTTTCAAAGATAATATTGGCAACTCCACTAAGAAATTTGTTATACCTCATGTGCTTATGAGCAATAGTTAAGATATAACTCTGATGCAAATAAGCAAGTCCCACTACACTATCAGTAACAATGGTTGAGATACAATTATAATGCCAATCTAACATGTTTTTCTTATCCGTAACTTGTTGCCTAATTTCCAAGCTATTAACAACAAGTTGAAGTATAACTTGGTCACTTGAAGAGAAAATAGCATGTGTGTGATAACGAGCAAGATAGGAGAGTTGATTTTTGATCCAATTCATATCAGTATCAAACCTCCACACTGTGAAACCAAAAAGCAATATAGAGTCTACCAAAATAACCAAAATAAATGTTTCTTTCCACTTTTGATTAAATGTTGATGACCTCCAACAAACCTCTAACATGTCTAAATGGCTCCATCTATGAAAAATCAACAAGGCAAACAAAATTGTGACACACTCAGCTAGCTTAGTCAAGCCAAAAGTAACATCAAAAGGTCCAAAGGATAGGCCATTGACACATCTCCAGTGCTTAATTTTTGAGAAAATAGACTTGACAAAATGAAAATGAGAAGCACACCAATTTGCAGCAATGAAGCTATGGTAAGTAAGGGAACTCTTATCAAGAATCCACTCCTTAACAAGTCGATTAACAGAAGGCACCAAAGGAAATTCTTCTAACAATTCCAGCAAAGCATGTATATGGACATCAACAAGGGATTCAAGTACCTCAATGTATGTTAAACCATTAATCCTCATCATCGAAAGGGGAACAACAACGCCAAGACTACCATTAAACCAATCCATAATGTAATTCGGACTGAAATAGTCTGCTAGAAGATGTGCCTTGAGAACACCCGTTTCATGGTCCTCCCTAGGTGCAGTGAACATATGATTAAAAGAAAGGCATGTATTGGCAAATGTTGCAAGAATCTGCTGCTTCACAATGAACAAGCCCCCTTCCATCAAATGCTTGTATGACTCCAAGAAGTAAGGCTTAGAATAAGTGGAAAACAAGTTAAGTACAACACCCATAATAGAATCATCACTTGGAAGGGTGTGAAATTGTTCTCTATATTCTACAGCAAGACGCATAAAAAACAAAGAATTTGAACACCCCACAAGTAGTTTAGGCATTTCATCGAACGCCTTCCATGCATTTCCAACTTCACCAAATTTGATTAACGATGCAAGGGCAAATACATCAATTCTTTGAAGACACATAGGTTTTAGTTTAAACATATCATGTACATCAGACAGATGTGGAAAACAGTCAAAAACTGAGTCACTCACCATTGTTTTGTACCTTGTGTCAGGCGGCTTTGGAGGCTTGGCCAAATTGGGTGGTTTAGGTGGCGGAGGCAAGGTTTGGTTGTTACTCCAGGATTCTTGCGTATTAAAATATCCTCCAGGATCGAACATAGGAACTAAGTGTTGAGGCGATGTTGCGGAGGTAGTGTTCACAGTCGCCGGAACGACAACCGCCGGAGGGAACATCACCAGTGTAAGGCAAGAGGAACGAACCAAATCCGGAACAAGGAACATAAAATTGAAGTTGAGTTGCAGGTCTCTATCCTTGCAGATTGCCGTGATCAGAACTTTCTGTTTGTCGGCGACCGCCGGAACGACGTCGACACCTTCTGTTAAGAGTTCAATCTTGTTGTCGTCTTCTGGCTCGAAGAACAGAGAATCCTCGATTGAATTTGCAATCTCCAGATCCGCAACCTCAAGTGAAGAGGAATGTTGATTGAAATCATATATTTCTTCTTCCACCACTGTTGATTGTTCAACATCGTTGCCAACCAACTGTTGTGGCTCAAACTCAGTGTCCTCTTCATCATCTGGTAAAGGTAAAATCACTCGCCATTCTGGCTTAAAGTGCCATAGAAATACAGCCGTGAATGCATCCCAATTCATCCATGGGTGGCGAGGATGCCAACGGAGCCACCATGTGAGAGCTGAACCTTTCATGGCAAGGCTAGCCACCGTCATCTTCAATGTCTCTGGTGTATGCCATTGCTTGAAGTATTTTTCAGTGCACAACACCCACCAATAAGCATCTTCTGTAGTATCAAAAATTGGAATCATCATTGATTCAGCGGGTAAGAGCTCATCAATGAAAGCACTAATGTAATGGTTAAGAAAATAGAACTACTCTACTTTGAGGGTAGAGAAACCTCCTAAGAAGAAGATAAGAAGAAAAGACTAATTTCTCATATTTTTCATGTCCTCTACACTTCCTTTCCTTTAGTTATATAAGCTCAACTTATGCCTTGATGTCCATTTTTGGGCCGAAGTGGATTCACTATTATTTGGGCCTATCCAACTTGTTGGATTCATTACACTCAATTTCTAGTCATTGGAACAATTATTATTGAAGTTTTAGCTATGTTCATTTTATTATTCTCGAGTTGGTGTATTACATGGTCTAGACTTAGTGGAGGCCGTGTTGGTATAATATTTTCTTATATTGTCGTGCTCATTCGACGGTTATTCTCAAGTTTCAAGCTATTCTCTACAATTTTTGTTTGTTGAATAAAGAATTTGTAATATAGAAACATTGAAACTTTTTCTGAATGTCTGTCATAGCTTGCAGTCTTTAGTGATGCAATCTTTTCGACATGTTTATAACCTCAGATATAAACAACGGTGTCAGCACGGCAAACTTTAAAGATAAATGATCCCGCGAGCTGTAAACAACAACCACAATATAAAGCAGAATCACAGGCCATGTCGATAAAATGACGGCTTGACATCTCATTATCCTCTAAAGAGTGTGCTGTATAAATCTCGTTCCCACCAAGATTCACAAGCAATATGAAATCCCAAATGCATCGTATAACACCATCAATATCTTTATTCTTTGGATTTTGAGGACCCCTTGATAATAGAGTTAGTGCCTAATGGAATATAGTTTGAAAGGAAATACAAGAGCCATACAAAAAAGTTATACGAGTTATGTGTGACAATTTTCCTACATTGACCAAGTAACAATCCAACAAGACAAAGGATCCCATAAGCATTCCACATATCATTTAAGTGACCATCATGAGACAATGGAGGTGGTGAAGGACTTAAAAAAACAGCCACCATGGAAAGCACTGTACAAAAACAAAAACAACATAAAAAACAAAGGATTAGTGGAAAGGCCAACTCGAGAAATATGTAGCATCTCTTCTCCACAAGTTAAAGTTAAGCTGCATTGAAAATTAATAAACACTATAAAAAGAAAAATGCAAATAAAAATAAATAACCATAAAATGCACAATGTAGAAGACAATGAGATAAATATATAGATATGAACTTAAAAGGGAATAAAACAAAATAAATAAATTAAAACAAAGAAAAACGAGAAGAAAAAGTTGAACCCAAAAACACAGACAGGGCCTCTTCTCTGAAGCCTTGGCTTAAACCAATCAAGAGGGGGGCGCGCAGAGAAGAGAAGGGATCGAGGGAAGTATAAAAACCCTTCTCAGTACAATTGTTTCATGTCCTTTTTTTTTTCTTTTCTCTCTTTCTACTCTCTCATATCTTCATAGCTTTTCTGGAAAAAAAACCGAAGAACAAACTCAAGAACAATGAGCTTTCCGGCTGAAACCCTAGATCAAAAAACTTTCAACATAACCCCGCTAAATGTTAAAAACCCAGAAAAACAAACATATTATTCAGATCTGAGATTCACAGATCCGAACCCCAAGCTTTGAAACAACAATAGGAAAATAGCATACATACAATACAAACTTGTTTCCTCTTTTGATTCCTTTCTTTCTCTGTGTGCAAGGTAGTGAGAATGGTTCTTCACAGTATGTGAAAGAATCAGTTTATGATTTTTGAACTGTGTTCCTCTTTTTTTGTTTTGATTGAGATTTTGTTATTACAAAGCTTATCAGATACAATAGGAGAGTGTCCTTATATTATATAGGCAAGTGGTTACTAACAATGCTTACACCAAGTGCCACTCTTCCTAATACTACAATACTAATCTGTGATTAATTGATATAGCCTCCATCTCTTTCTATATGTCTTCTCTTTATATAGATTTAATTAGGGTTTTTGTTCTTATTTTTGGTAAAGAAAACAATTGCTTTTTTACTATGAAAAGTGGTTGGAAACATTTTGGGGAAGAAGACAAGTAATCTGCAGAAATGTTGTATATTCATCTGATCCTTTTTTTCAATATTCTGTTTTTTAGTTAAAAGGTTTATGATGCACATCTTGCCACACCAATTATATGTGCACCTACATTATGAAAAACAAAATAAATGTTAAAGTGACTAATCCATTCTATAATAATATTGGCATTTGAACATTTTACACAAGCTGAGAAAATATGATAAATAAGATACAGAGAGAGAGAGAGAGAGAGAGAGAGAGAGAGAGAGAGAGATTTTACTAAAAAAATTATTAAATGTTTGTGTATTTTATTGTTGTGCTTGTGATATACTATTTGATTGATACAAAGTGTTGCTAATTTCTGTCTATAGAATGCAGAATTCCAACAACCCGCTATTTTCTGCAATATTCGATTAACAACATTGGAGAAAATACTTTGTAACATTAATAGAAAGTGTCATTGAGAATGGGAATGTTTCACTTGAGAGGGCAACAAGGTCAACTTCATCAAGGCCTTGACACTTGAAATTTTTTAAGAGACCTTCAATGGTGGTATTTGGTGGTGGAATGTTTTTGTTTGAGCTCCTTAAGCTTGCGGTTTTTGAGTCTCCTTCCTAATGGTAGCTCCCAGTTGGGATTGACATTTACCAATTTAAGCATATTTGTGTTATAGATATGTATAATGTATATAGACAAACAAACACAGATTTAGTTTTCATTCTTAACAATAATACAAAAATCATATTCTCTTAGATTATTGACATATATAAGCATATATGACATGCAAATAATATAAAAAGGTGGTCATCTATCTCAATTTGAGTAATGTGTGTGTTTTTTATTTCTTACGAGAACGGTGGATCCTCTAGCAGCAAGAGCAACAATGTCTGCACATGAGACAGTCCGAGGACATGATTGTTCCAGCTTAGATTTTATGTTTTCAGATAAACCATTTTTATGAAATAATATACTATGTAATATTTTCTTCCTTGGTTTTCTGAATGAATCATAATTTATCCAATTTCTTCCATTATTGTTACAGGCTATGGCATTGGGTTTGCAGCTAGTAAGTGCATTTTGGTTTTTCAAAATTATAATTTGTATTTTGACATGAATTTTGGAGTCATTATATTGTGATGAAATAGCGTTGAATGCACAATTTCTGTTAACAGTGTTTGTGTTTTGAGACGGGCTTGTGAAGATTTGTTTTATAAGGGATAGGATTATTATAGTATTGAACATGAGTCAATATTAATAATTAAAATGACACTAATGACCATTTTACAACTATTCGTGCAAATTTGAACTTCGTCCATTGAGGTTAACTAGACCAAACTTTTATCACATCTTGTACAAGTTGGCATTAACATTATTATGTCTGGTAACCAACTTATTCATTGATATTTGACACATATATAACTGCCTAATCTCAAGAAATTTTTGTGACATTCTTCATGGTAAATGTGTTTGGAAAAATTTAAATTCATTGTGGAAACTTGCGGCAGCTTTGAAGCTACACTCTAGATAATGATATTTTTTTTTTGAGAGAATATGCAATATGTAGCTTTCTGGTCCAGTCGTTTGTCAGAATTATGGATCAAACAAGTGCACTAGATTTGGGTCCATATTATATTTGTTTGCATTTTCCCAACTTAAATAAACAAACACAGCTAAAAGACTTGTGAGCTGACACAGCTTGTCCTACTTACTTTCCTTGTATGATAAATATATTAAAAACTCCGTCAATGAATTTGAATAAAACAGTTGATTTGGTCTTAGATTAAGGAAAGAGTTGAAAGTCCTATTAATCATTGAAGAGTTCTGAAAATTTAATGTATGAGTTGAAAGTCCTTAGATTAAGGAAAGAGTCTTATACCAACCAATTTAGACCTTTGTAATTGTTTTTTTGAACAGAAAAAGTAAATTATATTAAAAAAAAACAAAGGAATAATATGATAAATGATAATGATAGTACTAGTAAGTAGTAACAAAGGCTTGGATGACAGTATAAAAGTTCTAACAATAATGAATATGGATCAAACTTCAATTTTATTAAACTTGATAAATGTCATGCAATAATTTACAATTCAACACTCAAACTCAACAATATTAAAATTTAGAGTGATAAGTTTCATATACATATATAGTTCCATCACACAATAAATTTATACAGAAAATGGAAAACCCAACTTGAAGAGAAACTCTTGGGCAGTGGAAATATACAAACAGAAAAGAAGTGAAATGCATCACACTCGTGGAGCAGCTCCGTTCTGTACAGTTATCTCAAAACCCGCAAAACTTCCTTTTCTGCTTAACAGAAACAGATAGTACATTTAAGACTTACTACCATGCAAGATAATATCAATTATCAAGTATTTGGATTTTTAAACTTTGAAACTATACCAAATGCAAATATCTTTGACTTACCTCGAACTTTCTTTTTTCCTGATTATCTATGTATGCCATAAGTTCTTCTTGTCTAATCAAAGCTTCGTATAAAGCCTGTTTAACAAACAGAAAACACTGGTCTTCATACATATAACAAATTTAATGAACAGTTTAGCATTTGGCAAATCTTGGTTTAAATGGAAAATGGCTAGCTGCCGAGGGATGGTTAAAAAGTGAACAGATAGTTAAAAAAGTATGCTCCTAAGTTTTTCTATGCATGTGTAACACAAATCAAGTTACCCTCTGACCCGTGAGATAAAACAAATATCTCAGAGGTGCAATTTGGTAAGACAAGAACCTCGACTCTAAGCAGTAATCTACCTACAGCTCAAGTGCATAAACTCGGGACTCAAGAGATATGCTTATAATTTTTGTTCACGTTTAATGCTTCAGGTTTATCTTAATAAACTCATTACTTGGTTAAGTTATAACTTGACATTCACAATCAGAATATGATAACTGAACAGATTATTGGTGGACAGGCCAATTCATTGGCAAATGATATCACAAAATACAATACCTTTCCTTGAAATTGAGAACTAATAAAACAGCAGGGAGATTCAGTTTATTTATCTTGAAGCTATAATGCGAGTTTAATTTTTTAAGTGAAATATAGTTACCTTCTTGGTAGTAATCAATTCAGCTTCCAATGCATCTACGCGATAAACAGCAGCATTCAGCAGCTCCTCTTTCTCACATGGCATTACATTAGGTTTTGACTGCAGCATTTCAACCTTCTCTTCAAGCTCACAAAGGCGTTTCAAAGCAGATGGGACAAGTTCTTCCTTTGTTGATATGACAGCAGGTGATGGGGAACGAGATTCCACCTTGGTTGTTGGTTGGGAGTCAGATTCATTGTCCTTTAGTCCCTTAGTCATATGAAATGCTATTGAACGAGCAAAAGTAAAAATGGCAACAAAGAAGCCAATGATAATAGCCCAGATATATGCACGGTGTCCATCTGATCTTCCAGTCCTCAATAGATATTTTTCTGCAACAAATAACAATACATTATAAACACAAATGCTTTTCTTAGATGCCAATAACTAGTAAAATATCAATCTAAAACCTAACACATAGAAGAAAAAAATTATACTCATCTTTTTGCAAACATATAAATTCCTAATTTTTACCACAAAGAAAATTGTACTTTCTTAAATGATACTATGTTTTATTTTTTATTTTCTTAGGAAATGGGTAAATACACATCAATCACTTCAAATCTCTGGAAAATAAAAATGAAGGACAAAACATTTAAAGCATACTGTGAATATTTTAATTCTGTTAAAACCTGTATGTTGTAGTATAAAACTACAACCATATTGAATATTTCATATGTTAATAAGGGTGGCATATCAAATTCAATAACTATGCATCAACTGTCCAACCTGATGATGTGCCGTATGTGTTTTGAGTTGTCACTTGTTTCTCCTTCCATGCAACATCAACAGTCTTGTCAACCATGGGAACATACTCATCATACTCAGGGAAACCGGCAGCCCTACCAGCCAATCTTGCCTGGACAAACACCAAACCAGTTGTATTTAATTCATTGTAACATATGTATCTAATCTATCTTTTGTTTTCTTTCATTTTGCAACACAAAAATCAATCCCATGCCCACTTACTTCTTCATGGACAGGAGTCAACCTAGGGTTTGTATAATTCCTACTTGCTTTGGGGGAAGTGATATCTTCAACTTCAGATCCTGATTCTCCTGTTGACGTATCACTACTTCTTATCTGCCCCAAATCCAAACAAATAGCTTATCAGAAATATAAAATCCAAAAATACTAATATATGAAGTATCTAAGATGGTATTAGAAACTATACCATTGGATACGATGCCTTATCACATCCAACCACCGTCCCCTCATCATTAGAAATCGTTACTATTTGTCGAGAACATTGTATTTCACCATTGAGAACCATCTGCATACATACTACTATTTTAGCTGAGTTACAGATGCATAGAAAAAGCCATGACATGATCAGGAGAAACAAAATCTTGAATCTACATAATAATATGAAAACCTTTAAAATGTTTGGATCTTGCCATGGCCCTTTATCAGACCTCATACAACCGCCTTGATCTATACAAGTACAACTACCACCAAGAAATTCTGGCAGCTCACTGAAAAATGACACAGACGGTGAGAATGTCCAAATGATAATACAATGTTGATTGAGAACTAACACCAATAATAACATTAATGCTTAGTTACCTGGCATCAATAATTTCAAACAGTTTATTCTGGAACTTGTTTCCAAGAACCTAATGAAACATCAGAGCATTAATTAATTCTAAATATATAGATTAGTCAATTGTAAAAGATTATTATTCGATTGAAGTACTATAAAAATAAACAAATATAGTTGATAACTCAAGTAATTAATACATACATTTATCTTTGAACTAGTTTTGGGATCAATGAATGTTTTCACTGTGTTCCAAAGCAGCTTGAAACCAGGACCAGCATTGATTATAAACATTCGGCATAATGTCTGCATTAAATCATATACAGGTTAGAAGACCGAATAGAACAATAAGTTCAGCAGCCATGAAGAATTGAAAACTATCAAAAACGTTATGATTAAAGCAACATACTTCGGGATAGTAGTCACCATCAATTTTCTGCAGACGCATGACAAGTTCACGTGCAGTCTTTGTGAAGTTTTTGAAACCCTACAAAGCATAAGAATAATGCAAACCAATTAATTATTGACTAAATTTAAGTCAAAATGGTGCCAAGGAAACTTTCAAGTCAAGATCATTTATACAATAAACTTACCACACCATGAACATCCAAAATGGTTGTACTTGAATCTATATGTCTCTTTGCAGCGATAGAACAAGCAGGAAACTTAACAGCAAACGTTTTCTCAAAACCCTGTACATGGTATTTTAAATACCTTTCCATGGTAGTTACTTGCATAAGCTTATTGGGATCAACTTTACCTAGTCTCTCAATATAAATAGGTCTTCCTTCCTTATCAACACCATGATAACCATGAGGATAGTATTGCATGACTTCGTCCAACTCACTGAACTCAAAATCCTAGAGAGAAAGAGATGAAACCAAAAGAGGTATATCATGAATAACAGATTCAGGAAAACTAAAATGTACGGATGGTCCGTCTAAACATGATCAACCAAAGAAGAAAACCAAATAAAAGATTTAGTATATTTTCAAATTGGATGACTCACCTCCATGATTGTATCAGTACCATACTCTTTTCTCCATTGGATCATGTTGGCCCACATCTGCTTTGCCTTCTCAATGTCAAATTTCCTTGCTTTCAAGAATCTGCAATAAAGTCAGCTAATTCAAATTTTAAATTATATAATCCAAGGTGAACATGTCATTTGTAAAGTCTCCAATGTAAACAGCCAATGTTATCCTCTATGTAACGCACAAAATGTAATAATTTCTATGCATTATTTGAAATATGAATGTAGCGATTGAAACCGATCTACATAGATGACTCGTATTAAGTAGAGAAGTGAATCGTTGATTTAGTCCTGTAATTGCAAGGTTCAAATTCGGTCCCTAAAATAAATTCCAAAATGATCTCTAAGAAAATCCTCGATCACATTAGTACCTCAAAAACAATTTAGGGACTAAATTAAACAACCCAAAAGGAATAATCTAATCAAGAATTTTCAATTTCATCGACTATTTAGGAATTTCGCTGATTTTAGAAACCAAATTACCCGACACCTAGAATTTCAAAAACTAAATCATCAACTCACTTAAACAGATGTATAACAAAATCATTAACCATGCATTTGTTATGATCACTGCAATCTTTATAAGCAGCTACTAGAAAAAAAAAGAAAAAAAAAAAGGCAATCTATATCTATATTCTATATTGATGACAAAAGATATATCTAATTTATAAGTGAAGCGAAAATGCTCAGTAACCACCTCAATAACATATGATAGTCATCATGTCTCGACGGCAACAAATTATCTGAAATAAGCGAATGTCGAAAAGTATCCACTGCTTGTAACTCCTTAACATCTCGAACATCCTCAATTGCGAGCGAATTACTCCGGCTCGCATTCTTTCTCCGGCTTTTCTTCCTAAGAGAATGCCGAAATTTACTCGAAGCATTTATCGCTTTCTTTTTCAAACTCCCGATTCTTGTACGCCGGTCATCTTCAGAAATCTCAAAATCAGATTTTCTCTCTCTTCTTTCATCATGATGACCAGAAAAACCTTCAAAACCTAATAAACAAAGTTTCAATTCAACAATCAATAATTAAATCCAAATGCAGAAGTCAATTACATATAAATTTTATGTCTCAATTTCAACTAATTAATCAAATTTATTTTTAATCAACAAATTCAAATATAAAAACTACTATTACTAATTTGGTAAACCTAATACTATTACTAATATATGCATTAATTAATATCAATATTACAGTAAATTCAGCTCAATTAATATCAATTATAGTTAATTGAGTGACCTAGATCACTATATCATACAATTGGATTCATGATTCATCAAAAGAGAATTTCATAAAAATTGATAAAAAAAATAAATAAAAAATAGTAAAAAAAAAGTAAAAATTGTTACATGGACGAGCAAAGCGATCAAGAGGACCTGACATGTGGAGAATGAATTGGTGAAGAAAAAAGGTTGAATTTGTGAACAAATGGAAGCATGAAAATAGAAAGTATGAAACAGGGGAAGGGAAAGAAAAGAAACTGAAACAGAACGAAATTTAGAATTTAGTGGAATTTATATATAAATAAATATTTTATATTTTACTTTTTTTTTTTTGTTTAATAGTAGGTGTCGGCAGAAAGATGAAAGAAAATGATTGGAATGAATTAAGATTAAGTGCCCGTTTGACCCGGCTTATTTTCTACTTTTTTATTTAGCTTAAATGAAATAGAGAAGTATAAAATTGAATTTAACCATATTTTTCTTTAAAAGTATTAGAGAAATAAACTAAAGAAGTAAAAAATAAAAAGAAATAGTGTCAAACGCATCTTTTTCATACTTTACTATTTTTAAGGAGAAGAAAAAAAGTAGAAAATAAGCCGGGCCAAACGGGCACTAAGAAACGGTGAAACTGATGAAACAAAGTTTAGAAACTGTAAATTAATTAATTAATTAAAGTCAGAGATGGTTACCTCTTTCTTTCTGCTTGCCAAGCTCGCCATCAATATAGTATTATTTTTTTTTTTTAAATATTATATTATTATATACCTTCTTGGCCATATGGGCTATGGCCCTCTTTTGTTACCAAAAAAGAATATTTATATACCAAATGTGATTTTTATAACATTATACATTAATATTACTATAATAAAATTTAGGCTTAAACATCATTTTAGTCCTTGTATGTACGCTAAATTTTGGTTTTAGTCCCTGTATCGAATTTTGTTTAAAATAAGTCCCTGAATTAACCAAATTTTTTTTTATTTTAGTCCTTAAAGCGAAAATCCGCAGAAAAAATTGTAGGAAAATCTGAGGAAACTTGCGGATTTTTGCTTTAGGGACTAAAATCAAAAAATTTGGTTGATTCAGGGACTTATTTTGAACAAAATTCGATACAGGGACTAAAACTAAAATTTCACGTACATAAAAGGACTAAAATGATGTTTAAGTCTAAAATTTATAGGTTCGATCTTCGGCCGGTGTGTATGGAGAAGTATTTGTTTAGAGAGTGTAAGTTTTATGTATTTTTTTTATAAATTTTATAGTGTCTAATCTAATGCATTATTTTCAAGATAATTATGTGAAACTTGTATAGTATAATTTGGATTTAATATTAATAAACCAAAATTTTGTCGAAAAGTCAATCATGTATAATTTAATTGAGTGCTATAAACTCACACAAAGCTTTTATTTTGGTAGACTAGGCAAAGATGACTACATCAATCATCAATATTTTACTAGTAATAATATACTCTCTCCGTTCCAAAATGTAAGCAAATTTGACTTTTTAAGTACATTTGACTATTGATGTATCTAGCTTATATTATAGACCAAATACATCAATAGTCAAATATACTTAAAAAGTCAAATTTACTTATATTTTGGGACGGAGAGAGTACACGAGTTGGGGACGAAAAGCAAGTATGGACGATAATAGCTTTACTTCAACCGAAGGCATTATTTGACCTTTCTGATTATTAAAAATCAGGTGCATAGTTGTACTCAATATTTGCTGACCTTTCAACCTTACTACTATAATTGAAGTATTGATATCATTATTTACCTTATTGTAGGCCCGGTGGCATTGACATGCTTCTATTTACCATTACTAGATAGTGTTAGGACATGTGAAAAATGGAAGAGTGATGTTAACTTGTTTTCATAAATTAATGTCTTGCTTATGTAATCTTTAAGAATTGATATTGACATCAAAATTATGACGTCAAGTACAGTGTTCTTTAGTGTTTGTGTATTCTTAATGTGCATAGTAAATGGTAAAATATAAAAAATAAATATAAGTAAAAATTGATCAACAAAAATATAACTTGATTTTTGTCTCAAGTTTGGTTGTGCTTTGACCCCCTTAAAAGACAGTTGTTTCTCGAAGAAAAAACCACTATATATGACATCAGTAAGTTATATTCACATCACAGTTTTTCCTCTAACTTTATAGGTTTTTCTCTATGGTTTTATTAGTACTAGGATGCAAGTGCAACAGTACATTTGATTATTTGAAAGTTTTCTGTATGAGGGATTATTCCGAGTAATGCAGATAACAATTGAATTGAGGGTCATTTGATTCCTCATTCCTCAATGTAATCATGCATTTAAAGATTTCTATAAACAAGTCTACTAAGTAATTATTTACACAGCAATGTCCCAAATGAGTTAAAACTTAAAAGTAATTACATATAAACAGCTTTTGAGGATTGAAACAAGCATCGGAAAAGCTACACATGATGCACTAATATTAATGTTCAAATCTATACAAATGTTCACAGACGATGCCGAAGAAAGGAGAGACGAGACTGCTATAAGTTGTATTCAACTATGAGATTGTGTGTGCAATTTAAGAGATCATGATCTGCAACAAAATAAAAGTTGTCAACATGCTATAAAGCTGTCCGCCAAAACAAAGAGAAGTCGGGAAGAGGGTTCTGGGTTTGGGTAAAGATGACTTGGAAATAGAACCGGTGTAAATTTGTCACAACATTATTTGTGTACCTTTTCTTGACGTTTTTACCAGCCCTATGTTGATTAAGTTTGTCCCTCCACAATGCTGGTGTTGGCGTTGCACCAGAAACATGAGATATGTTAAAGTAACAAGATCAGAGAAGTACAATTTATATCTTAGTCCACAAACGAAATGTAGAATTTGCCTAAGAACAAAATAAAGCTATAGCTAGCCTAGGAACAAAATCACTGGTATATTGGCAGCTACTAACATCATCAGTTAAATATGACATCAAAAAGATCAAAACAATATTATCATACATTGAAAACACAGATCCAAAACATAAAAATCATAATTGTTAAAATGATTGAAATAATTAGATAAGACAGCAATTACCGGCATCATTGTAACGCTCTTCAACAACAGCTTTCAACATGTTGTTCAAAAGATTGAATTCATCAGTTTCAGCACAAGGCTGACCATTTGGCCTGCAATGTCACTTTTAGTTAAGAGATGTCTTTTACGATGCAAAGGACTAAAATTACAGACGTGTCACTTTGCCTTATAACTACATAGTATTTCAGAAACATACTTGTCCATTTCTGTCAATAACCGGCCATCAAAACCAGGGAACTGTATTGACACTTTGCCTGATTCAATTACTCTCATTCCATCACTGTACATCACATACTTGTTGACTTGTATCGGCACCTACAACATTCGTAAAATAGTGAAGTGTTTGATAAACAAGTTTTCGATTTTAACTAGTATAACTAAGGATTTTCCATTCGGCCAAAACAATGCATTTATGCATCCATAGATATAAACTTTCCCCAATAATGAATCATTTTGAGAAAGAATAATATTATAAAAAAAATCATGTCACCGGGTGACTTTTCTAACATCAAACATGCCAAAAATGATTAACTGTCAAGTCAAGCTGTAGGAGAATGCAATATGCTTCAAGTGATGATGTATTCGAATATACAAACTTACAAAGCCAACTACCTTGCATCTAACTGCAATATTGATAGCATCTGAAGGTCGAAGGTCAAAGCTCCTACATTCTGCCTCATTTCCAACCTATGCCAAATATAAACACAGTCATACAGAACTCAAGGTGAATGTCGCATATTTTGTATCCTTTTTGAGGGGTGGGGGGAATGAGAAGGAGTACAAAGTAAATGCCTTGGTAAGATACAACTGGGCAAAATATGCCTCATCGACTCTCCTTGTCACTCTAACAAGTCTAACCTGCAGAAGCACGAAATGACATGATGTTATTATTGATATAATCATGGGAAGACCACAATAAAATCAGGTTACGAGTAAGGTATAAAAAGAAACAGAACCATACTTGGTAATTCATCTTTTCAACCATCTCCATCACTACTTCGTATAAAGTAGGCCTAACCTGATACAGCAACCGAATGGTTAATATTTATGTGGCTAAGTTACATAAATCCATAATCTTTCTGGATCAAACAATTGATTTATTATACATCTTAGAAGAACAAGGAAAAGAAGTATTGAGATAGATTCTATCAAAAAAAGCATTGAGATAGATGTGACGGTAACATAGTGAAATTGAAGTGACAAAGAAGACATACAATTGGAACATTGTGAACAGCTGCCATTAGTAAGACGCTTGGCATCTCCGCTGCAAATAAAGACATTCCAGAAATTTACAACGGTATAGATATATAATTTTCAAAATCAAATCCAAGAACTAAACTTCCATGATGAAATACTATAGTGTGTGAGAAAGACATACAAACAATTATAGGGAGAACTAGCCCATCTTCCATCTTCAAAACAATAGCGGGATGTGGCGAATAATCTGGTAGATGACCTCGCTGAGGATTGTTATGGACGCATCTCAAGTGTTTTCCATCCCTCATTTTGATTATGAAACCGTCTGCTCCACTCTTCACCTCAACTAGCCAACAAAATCACACAACAAGTCTGGTTCTTAAACACATTTTGCAAAGAGCTTCTTGGTCTAGAATATACACATATTTAATTATCCCAATTTAACCATTCAACTAAAAACATACATTTGATCATACTTTGATATCTATTTTTTATTCAATTTGTAGTAGCTGAACATACCAGCTTCAATAACACTTGAATTAACATAATCTTCATCTTTTTCATTGAAATTTTCTGCAGTACTTCCGCCATCATTTGAGGACGGATTTAAACTACTATGCACTACTGTATTGCTCTTCCGCATGTTTATGTGCCAAGAAAGCAAACCCGTCTTAGTCTTGCTGCTGCAACTAAGTTCCCTGAGTCCCCACAACTCAGTTCTAACACAACTAACATTCATTGGCCCAATCATAGGAAGGCTACAGAACCCTGCAACTTTAGAATAAACAGAGGGACACATAACTTGTCCTTGCAAACAACCCATTCTCAAAACCTACACACACCAAAAGATGATTACCAATTGTGCGAAAATAACTGCAGAACTTATCAATGGCAACAATTAAAAATTTCATTTTAGACCCTATAGCTGTAGCTTCCAGCAATCCAGCACACACAAAATTAGACAACGCTGGACTAAATGGTTAACGGACCCAAATATGTATCACTTGTGTCGCACTATGTTGATTGTTGATTACATGCAAATATATTATATAAAAGGAAGTCAAACAAAAATAGATTAAAAATTCAAAAACTATTTTAATTTACTCTTACATATTCAATTAATCAAATTTCTTCTCAAATCTTAATTAATACCTTTGCATCTAGATGAATTGAAGAAAAACATGATATGCAACTTGTTTACACTATCATCATGAATCCATGATGCATGATACAAATACAATTGCTAATTAAAGTCTATGATTAATTATAACATGATGATGATCCTAATTTATGAAAGAAAGAAAGAAATAATTAAAGTGATGAAGAACAAAAACGCAAAATTATATAAAAGATTGAAACATGCAAACACAGAGATAACTCTATAATTTCACAACGATCGTTTTTTGTTGGTACCTTATGAAAGTAAACGAATTAAGGTTGAATAAAAATTGGATAATAATTTGTAATAAGAAGGAAAAGAAGATAAGAGATTTTTTGAGAAATGAAATGAAAAAATGTCAAAGGGAAGAAAAAAACTTGAAAAAGAAAGGAAACGAAAGAGTGAACTTTGTTTTGTTTTGTTTCCTTTCTCACACGTAAGCCGAATTAACCGCAGCTGATGCTTAGTAATCACTAATTACAACGGTGTTATGTTATGTTATTGTTGTGAGACCCAGTCATTATTGTGACTTATTTTTTATTTTTGAGGCTATCTATGACTCGTATTTTAATTTTGTTAAATTAAATAAATTGGAAAAAAGACAACAAAGAGAACAACCTAATAGTAAAAAAAAAAAAAATCTTTTATTTTCTTGGATAAGGATTTATGGTGAGGGAGTGACCTGATTTAAAATAAAAAAGTATAGACACTATCTAACACACATTTTCAACACATATCAAAATTTATGTATAGAGTATAGACACAACTAAGAATTTATGTATTCAAATAAAATATGTTAGCAAACACACTATCTAACACACATTTTCAACACATATCAAAATTCATATGATTCATACCATGATTTGGTGAGACTCATCAATTTTAACCATTAAAAAATAATATTTCTAAAATAGCTAGCTTATATACTCTTCATGACACCATATTACTATACACCCCCTGACATATGTCACAAAACCTCTCACACAAAACTAACTACCCGTGTATATTTCTATAGGCCCAGTTATTAACTTCGCCCCAAATATCATTATCACTTGTCACCTATAAGATGTTGTTTTACACACCCCTCATTGCTACAAAACCCATATCAAATAATTAATTACCTGCCTGCCTCATATTTATATATTCCTTTGTCTAACATCCACAATCTTTGTAAGTGGTGCATAGTACACAAGTCATTCATAAACACTATAATAAATACAAATTTTATAAAATTTATTTTTGAATTTAAAGTTTATATCATATAGATCCAACTTGCAATATTGCACATGTTAGTCAATCCCTTTGATATATTATTGATACCTATTAAAATTAATGATTTATAAGTTTTTGTTGAATACCGTTAATTTTTATGAGTCTCAATAAAATATCAATTGATTTTTAATTTTTTTAAACTGATTGAACATATAAAGATTATGATTTATTATGCACATTCTATCAACAACAAAAATTATTGTACACATAGTTGAGTCCATTAAAGCACACGTTTTTTATCTGTCAAATTAATCTTTTTTTTTTGACAAGAATCTGTCAAATTAATCTTAAGAGCTTAATTTCCGTATCTAACCACCCACTTCTTCTAGTCACTACCGTCCATAATCAATAGTACAGCCAAAATAATTTTTTCTAAGCAATAGTACTTGTTAATTAATCTGCGCATCATTAAGAAAGTTGAACAACTATAGAGGTTCAATTAATTAATACTACCTAAGCGCTTAGGTTAATTTGCAATGGACATATTCTGTCTCTTTCCTACTTTTTGAAAATTTCCTTGAAGTTTCAAATGAAAGTTTCGGTTAGATTTCAAAAACAACACATATATATACACATATGACATATTATATGTATGCTTATAAAAAATTTAAATACACACGCAAAATACATTTAACATATGATCATATCCATTAATTTGTCAAAATAAAATGACATATACATTAATGAATGGCTTACATACATGAGTACGAGGAGAGTGAGTAACTGAAAAGATGGAAAAAGCTATTTATGCGGTAAGTTAGTCAACAAACAACAAATTAAAGTGGAGAATTTGGTGAGGATGTGTTTCTTTTGTCAGTTTCTGGAACTAGAAGCAATGATCTCGTTTAGTATTTCTTTTAGCATATATTTATGACTTTAATTTTCCTTTCAGTCTTTCTAATTCCCTTGGATTAACATAATTAGATCCAAATATGTCATTCAGCAGCAGCCAAAGATTTTGTCTGCCTTTGTTTGATTTTTGCTTTTATCTTTGATTCAATGTTTCCATAAGCATGAAATGCGGCCTCATGCATGTATATTATCTTTCAATTTTCAAAATAGTTTTTTTATTTTCCATCACGAGTTTAATCCGTTCGGGACCAATGCAATATTCTTTCAAGTATCGATTTGTGATCATTCCTATCAAATTCAGTGTCAATTTAGACCAATTAAGAATAACATATAGTTTCTTTATTTTAAATCAAGTGTAATGTTTCATCTCTTTTGTTTTTTTAACACAAATAAACTTAATGCATTTCATTTATAATGTTTCATCTCTTGAAAATTTATTTGTCTATAACTCATTTAAAGGGTCTTGCTAACTAGTGCCCTTAGAATTTAGGGCACTAGTTAAAGTTAAAAGGCAATACATATTTTGAAAATTGTGTTTTAATGTTTAAAAAATTATATTACACAAATTTCAAAAAAAATTTACTTCTTTTGTTTCCTTAACCATTGCATCATTTTCCCTATTTATTTAGTAAAAATGCTAGCAAGGATACAATTTTCTTTTCATTTTCACCTTTTCCCTCTCTATGAAAAATGCCTAAAGTCACTAAAAAATTGGAATGCGAAGTTTCCGCAGCAAGCCATCTTAGAACACAAATACTTCAACAAATATTGTTCCACTAATTTTATTTAATTTATTTGGTGACATGATCAATAAATTTAAATAGATTATAAATCGCACTAAAATATAAAAATATCTAAAAGAGCCATTGCCCATTTTCTATTCATGGATGAGTTCCATTCTTAGGGGACATTATACCCCGCAAAGATATACTATATGTCAATTTACCACACATGGCCTAATATTGCATGACTTAGGGATTAAGGAAAACCAAAACTGAATATACTTATTATAAATGCACGTGCACTGTAGACACCAACTAGTGCTTAAATTATACAGGATGAAGTGACACCAATAGCCAAAAGTTTAATGACTTACTTCACTCCCATGGACGTACACACAAGGTCAGGAGAGAAATCTTAAGGTTTAAAGAATGTATTAGACTATACTATGTTATACAACACATTGTCACGTTCAACAAGTTTATAACGTTACACGTTTTATTATTCACATTATTTGTATTTAATTAGTATGTAAGGTTATAACGAATTTTAGATTATTAGGGTTCTGTTCATAAAAAAAATGTACCATTGACTCTTCTCTTAAAAGTTAAAAGATTAAACAATACTCTTAAATGAATTTGAATTTCACTTACTAGCTTAAAAATGATGAAGTGTCCAAACACATTTATAAATATATCTTACAACTCAAATAATCTATTTGCTTAGGTACGCAAATATTGCTGCAATGCTGCTCATATCGATCACCAAACCAAACAAGCTAAGAAACATATTTTGATCACAATATGCGTCACATTCCAATTAAACTTAAAAAAGAAGAAGAAATGCAATCGTACATTGATATATATTCGTTTCTTTTTGCAGTAGGATTGAAAGGAATAGAGCAAGATATGCTATATATAGACCGTACTGAGCCTATATATGATAAAGATGATAAAGGAGATGATAGAGTTTGAGTTGAGTGTAACTTTTTTGCTATGTACAAGATATATAGCACATGCACATGGATGGATGTATATATCAAACTGAAATTGGGTCGTTATACGTCTAACAAGTAACTAACAAACAACTATTGCTTATCTGTCAAAGCAAACGCACTTCATAAAGAAGCTACCCAATTTTGTACTAAATATTAGTTTCTCATTTTGTACAATACTTTTTCTACTTTTTCTGGGTAAAACATGTTATATTTTTACTTGCTAAAACATCCTCATTGATCTAGCAGACAAGTGGTTATCGATGCGCAGAGTATATGAGTGTCGACTGTGTCGTAGGATATCGGTTTCTGATGGAAAAATTGATCATGTACCGCGTGTTTGCGGGTGAGTGTATAAGATGATCAATTAAATTATTGAATTCAAGTGGTTAATGAATTATCTTTTATGGATGAATTGTTTGGCGGAAGAACTCAATTCGACTTCTAAAAATATCAAATTTTGATCCGACTTTATTTACCGTTTGAACTCTAGATTTTCAAAATTCAATTCATAGAATATGACTCTATATATTCAACAAAGTTGACTATAAGATTTGGCAAGTGAAGTATATCTAATGGTATTCGTTGCCAATTTTGCAACATATATGCAAAAGAGAGTGCATATTAAATTTGTGAAAGGCAAATATTCCTTGGCAACTTAAAGCGTACGTATTTGGTGGAGCATAATCTGAAAATGTTTTGAGAATTAGAACAACAAATTTTAATTAACTACATACATTTTCAATCATTAATCATCACTCAAATTATTGTGTGACAAATTAACATTTACAATTTTTCTTTACAATTTTGTTTCAAAATTAAATCCTATTCCTTTTAGGAATGAATAGCCCATTTGGTTAAATTAGTTGAACTAAGGGTTAAGGAGTTAGAAGTTTATGTACTTTTTTTTTTTGAACGGCTGAAATGTATGTAGTCGTATTTAGTGTCTTATATATTTCAAATAGAATTATTTTAGATGAAGTTAATCTATTAAAAATTAGAAGAAAAAAAATATAGATAGTATATAATATGAGACTGAGGGATGACAATGGTGAGGACTTTTGAAAGCAAATTAATGAGTCTTCTTTTGTTTTTTGGTACATGAGTTTTTTTCTTTCACTATTAATATCTGGTTATTGGACTGAATAATTCGGTTTGAAACGATTTATGACATAAAGTGACTCCAGTTTTGTCTTAAACATATTTGCAGAAGATCGAACTATAGTCTTTTCTACTAAATCTAACATCAATCACCACTAAACGAATCAACGTTAGGTTTTGTTTGAGTCTTTTTTTTTATATTAATGATATAAGAAGACTAAAATTAATTTAAATTTGGGACCCCTTCGTTGAAAGTAGGTATGCATTTCGTTGGCCCAAACAAACCGACCATCAATCATTTTTCCACACCTTGTCTCCCTTTTCAATTTGTTTTTATGGTAATGAATAATAAATAGTTCGTACGTAGTAGTAGAAAGAAACATAAAGAGGTCATCACATCAATTATTGAAAATTGAAATACTATAGTGCAAGAAAGAGGTTGTAGTAATAATGGAAATGAACGTCGTCGACATAACTTAAGATGATTTGGAAGTGTTTTTCTTTTCTTTTCCTTTGCTTGTTTTCAGAAAATTCTTCAAGGCATTTTTTCATCTTTTGTCAAATGAAATACTCAAATAAAAAAAAAATGTTCACCTAAATAAGTAAACTATTTCATCTCCATTTGGTAAAAAAAAATAAAATTGTTGTAGCAACATGAGATCTACCTAGGTTCAGTTAAAATGGAGCTACCACGGCTATTACTATTAGGACCAAATAGCTAGGTAGCAAATGACGAAATAATGCTTAATTAATTGGTAAATTGGGTCATTAATAAATAAACTTTTGAATGTGGGGCTGATATTAATTACACACACGTAAATATGAAGGTATTATTTTTTGTTTCAACAATGGATTGATAGTTTGATACGATGGAAAGTTTTAGAATTGACATCGCCTCTTGCAAACATGATTTTATTGAAATTTAGATATTTGGTTCAAAGGTCGATATTTGGTTCAAAGGACCTTTGAACCAAGTTCGATTTTGTCTCCACAATGACAAATGACAAGCAAATCATATATAATAGCTTTTGCATTAAATTATAAACATTGTTAGTTTTATATAAAAAAGTTTTGCTTTTACTTTAAATACGTTCACACCATAACATCGCACTTTTTTTTTGTCGAGACCAGGGTATCCACTGCGAAACGGACGCAGTGACTATTCCTTTTGTTAGATTGAAAGTACTCAAAGGCTAGAATAGTTGACCCAAAAATTTAAAGTTGTTCCATATTTTTAATTTTAAGTATAAAAGAAGGCCGAGGTCGTCTTGTTGGGGTTGATTGCAATGTAAGTCCCACATTGGTAATGAAGGAAAAAAAGAGGTGAAGAAAATTATAGTGGAGAAGTCCCACATTATTTAGAATAGTGGAGAATGAGGGAGTTCAATGCTATATAAAGAGACCTCAAGTTCCTTGTTTAAATGCACCAGTGAGAAACACTTCAAGTTTATATCTGATTTTGTTTTCTCTTATGCTCTGGTTTTAGAGTATTGTGAGATGTAGTTACATATTTTCTTTGGAGGGTGTGGGTGTACTGGGGGTCGGGATGGTTGAGGGTAGTCTATGTGTTGTAACAATTTTCACATAGTGTTATTCTCTGTTAGTCTATGTGTTGTAACAATTTTCACATAGTGATTATTCTCTGGTTGTCGGTTTAGACAACGGCCGTGGTTTTTTCTCCGGTTTTGGAGTTTCCACGTTATATTCTTGTATTGTTGATTGCATTCTAGTTTATATTTTTACTCCTTCAGCACTGATATTACCCAACACATCTTACAAAAAATTAAAAAATTAACTGGATATTTTAGATAGGTAACCTTCCAAAATATCATCAAAAATAAGTTTATGAACTTTCGTCGAAAAAAAAATTATGGACTTTATTAGAAGAAGCTAGTCTCCATTCTATTACAAACTAAATAATCTATAAATAGATTAAAGTTAACAAGTCAATAAACACAACAATTGTTTTTCTTCTAAATATGATAAATTTGAAACCGTCAATCCAAAATATACACTCCATTTCAATTTTTAATAAAATATATAATTTTCAAAGTACTTAATTTAACGTTAACACTAGAATTACTCCATATATAAACTTATTAATAAGGTGAATTCAAATAAGCACTACTAGAGTATATTCTTTGAGCTGGAAGAAGATCCTAGTTATATATGCTAATCACTTTTAATTATCCATGACCTACGTGGTAAAACTTTATGCTATTGTCCAGGACCAAACTAGAAATATTAGTAGCTCTTTCATTTCATCTCATAGTGGTTGATGTCATAACATTCCACTTGTGTATATTTATTTTATTTAATCACGTAGCCAAATGGAAGCCATACAAAAGAGAGAAAGAAAAAAAATTAGAACAAGTATTGTAATCGCTATTAGTCAAAAAATTTTTATTGTAATCGCTAATCAGTATTATAAAAATACTACTTGCTAGTTGGTTTATTTTTTACAAAAGACTTATTAACAAAATTTACAATACAAGCATATATTTAATTAAAAAGTTCTTTTTTAAAATAAAAAAAAGACTGAAAAAATCTGAGTTTGTATGCAAACGTCATTAGACATACTCTTTTAGTAAACCAATATAATTACTTCAAAAGTTAGGCCAAGGGAACAATACATGACCTCACTAAGTGACTGTTACCGGTTATGTCACATTTACTAATTTGAATTTTGAATAATTAATTTAGAGCCTTATTCATTTGTAGGTATATAATAATGCAAAGATGATTTTAAATAACATTTTCAATACAATATATATTAGGTGTAAATAAGATGTAAATAGCTCTTCTTCAAATGAGATTTGCGATGCAAAATACACATGTATTTAAAAACATACTCCCTCCATCCTAAAACTATTGTTCTTTTAGAGTTATGCACGTGGATTAAGAAACAATAAAGATTGATAAGTTAAGTCTATTTTACCCTTACTTTATTAAGAAAGAGAAAATATATTTAATTAATACTTTAACTTTTGTAAGGGTACAATTGATAAACTAACATTAACTTTACATTGATTTGCGAAAAGGACAATAGTTTTGGGACAAAACTAAAATGCTAAAAGGACAATAATTTTAGGACGGAGGGAGTATGTATTATAGTGGGTACCTTAATTCGTGAATAATCAATGGCACAATAGTTAATACAATTAGACCATATGATTTTATAGTTAGATTATAAGTAGTTGCTAATCTTAGCTTGATTTCTATGTTAAATAATTGACTTGAATCACACTTTCAACAAATAGTTTGTAAGATGAGTCTTTAAATGGGTTTGGGTCTAAATTTCACATGTCATGCAAAATTCGACCATGATATCATGCTAAATGAATTTAGAGTTTATTCAAAAGCTAATTTGTAATATGAAAGTGTCCAAATTAACACACACACACATACATATTGCACAATATAAACAATTAACAATGTAAAATTCAAATACAACTTCAATAGACACTCTCAAATCTTACATAGACTTAAGTCAAATTCTCATATTTGGCTCTAATACCATATTAAATAGATTTAATATTCTTTCGATTTACGAGTTAATAGTTTGAGATGTGTTTTGCTAGGTCTACAAAAGTAAAGATAAGATAAAAGTATATTATGTAATTTTTAATTTTTAGTTATAAATTTAAGAACTACAAATACATTTTCATAATAAAGTTATAAAAGCCACCAACATGACGTAATTTTCTTTTGGGTACATAGAAATATAGTAGCAAACTTAACCCAAAAGAAGAAGAAGAAATACATAGCAACCTAGCTTATAGGCTTACTCTTTTACATGTAATGTGACTCTATTTCTATGTATGTTTCTATGGAAGCACATACTTTTCTTCAAGTTGCTTACAAATGGAATTCAGCTTTGAGGATACTAAAATCTTTCCCTCCAAATGTGAGGTTACTATCACTAGAGGGACCACTTTGATCTCTCTCGCCTATACATAAAATAAATATCAATAACACCAACTAAACTTTACACTCTATCAACAATAATTGAGGTTAATATTCATGTGTATGGCAAAAGCACTTTTTCAACAAGCGACTTTTTGGCGTTATATTTTGTGTTTTGTTTTTCCTTGCATTACGTTGTTTTATCATTTAGATATTTGCAATAAATGGTTGCTAATAGTATAAATAAGTTTTCCACCCATTAAATAAATGACTATCACCAGTGACATTGGTTAAGATGGCAAAGAGGTTTAGAAGTTTGTCACAAATTTGATTACTAATCGTTATGTATAGAGAAAATTTAGTTGAAATGAAAGAATCTAATTTATATGCCACACATCTTTTTTGATGAGATGATCATTGTTAAACAACGGTGAAAATTTTGTACTTATAATATGATTAAAAATGTATATAGAGCACAATTAAAAATGTTTCAATGTATTGAATAGCTGCATGACATACTCTTAGATCAATGTTCAATTTTGTCTTGCAATTTTAAAAAATTAATGAACTCTTCTTTAATTAATGTTGAGATTTTTAATTTTGTTTTAATTCAAATGGAGAATCCTCATGTGATTAATTAATAACTCAAATCCTAATTGAAACAATTATTTGTCAAGTTTTTTTACCTCCAAGTTCAAATTCAGAATCATCGAAGTCCCCTTCTTCTAGGCAGGAAGAAAAAATGAGAGTTAATATATGATGAAGCGAACAATAAACCGATGATACTCAAATTAGAATTTCGTGTAATTATAAACTATGCGCACTCAAGCGCTCAGAGTTTTATCAAAATTATATGATTCTAAGTTTAAAGTCGATAATTTTTAGTTTAAAACTATCAAAATATGCTTTTCATAAACCATGTAACCTTAACCTAAATACCTAACAGTCACAAATCTCATGACAACATGAAAACACAGTCGTGTACAGAATCCAAATTCATGATATGTTCTGGTTGGAATTTGAGGGTTGTGAAAGTTGTTTGTTCTCCACCCCACATTCCAAATCACGCCTCCCTCTATACCTGTCCCACCAAACCCTATGCCATTTTTCTTTTTTTATTTTATTTTCTCTTCTACCCCATTTCTTTATTACATTAATTTTTCTTTTCATAAAATAATAATAATAATAATAATAATAAAATGACGTTTTTCTTTCTTTCCCACCTTTTCTTCTCTATAAATTAACCCTTCAATCCCCTCTATTACTTCCTCTTCTCCTCTTCTCTTCTCTTACCCCTTACTTTACTAATCACACACCTCTCTATATCTATCTCCTCTGTTTTGTTCTGTTTTCTTCTCTCTTTTTTTTTTCTTTCTTCACAAGTAAAATCATAATAATAATTAATTAATTAATTTGAATATTGATGCTGAACATCTTCATAACATTGTTCATGCTTCACATTCATGTCTCCTGTTCTTAGTGAAATCCTTCGTTCCGGATTTATCATAGATTCTTCCCTAAGACGTAGGACTCACTTAGTTCAATCTTTCTCTTGTTTCTTCCTCTATTGGTTTTATGTTTTTTCATAATTATTTAATATAGTTACCACCATTATTATTATTATTACTACTTTATAACATAGTCATAATTATTTATCTATATTAATTAAAAAAAAACCTAAAACTAAGCTAAGATTTGTAACCTTTAATTTATTTTACTTTAGTCTTTGTTTTGGAATTAAAAAAAAATATTGTGAATATTTTTATCCTATGGCCACATCTAGTGGAAACTCTAGTGTGTCAACAAAATCTCAAAGCTATGGATCTGAAGAAGATTTGCAGGTTCTGATGGATCAAAGAAAGAGGAAGAGAAAACAATCGAATCGCGAATCGGCAAGAAGATCAAGGATGAGGAAGCAGAAACACATGGATGATTTAGTTGTTGAGGTTGAAAGACTAAGAAATGAAAACAATGCAATCATGACAAGGATGAACATGACAACACAACACTACCTTAAAATTGAGGCAGAGAATTGTGTTCTAAGGGCACAAATGGTTGAACTTAATCAAAGGTTACAATCATTGAATGATATCATCAACATCATCAACACAACTACTACTACTAGTGGAGTTAATTACCAAAACAATGATTGTTTTTTAACAACTTCAGATAATTGCTTCATGAATCAAATGAATATGTCATATCTTAATCAACAACCAATTATGGCCTCAGCAGATATGTTTATGTGGTGAATGAACTATTATTGTACCTCAAAAAAAAAAAAAGGAAGAAACAAAGTTAAAGTCCAAGGTTGTTTTGTTGAAGTTGTGTCATGCATGTGGTGAAAGTATTGAGTGAGGTTAAATATATTAGTGACTAGGGTGAAGCATATTTATTAAGAAAAATTAGTAGTATTAAGATAAGATTATATTAGATTGGTATAACTTAATATTAGTTAGTAATTATTAAGTTGTGTTTAAGGGTTGTTCTTGTTGATAGGTTGCTTTAGTAGTACTCAACATTGTCCAATATTTTGAAGGAAGAAAGAAAGATGTTGTGTAAGTGCTTTTTATGCTTTGTATGTTGTGTGTGCTTTTATGAATGATAGTAATGGTTCTTTTTCTTACCAATCAAAGAGGTGCTTGATTCTCCTATTAAAAGGTGTTTGTCTCTATCAATTTTTTCAAATTATAAGTAATGAGCATCTTTATTTGACGGCAACATGAAATATGCTTACAACTTTTATCTTTTTATCTTTTGAACCAGCTTGAGGACTAAATTATTGAGGTGATTATTATTATTTTTTGTATTGTTCATAAATAAATATATATAATATTAAAAAATACTTTTAGGTAGAATTTGTCCATCAGAAAATATTTGCTAGATATGAGGAATCTGAACAATTCATGAGATAGAAGAACGTTTATCAATTTTTGAAGACCTTAACCACTCTTAAAATTTATCTCCGCAATTTTACAAGAGACAATTTACTTTTTAAATTTATTAAATAATATATATAGCATAGTTATTAATAAATTTAAAAAATGAATTACATCTCTCGTAAAAAATAACTAATGTATATTAAAATATTTTGTGAGAATCCAACCTTAAGAATTTCACTCATGAGTTCAACAATGTTGTCATCTGATTCACACCAATATGAATCTTGTTTCTAGACATAACTATCAATGATGACAAAAACAAAATTAGAAAGTTAAACATTCAAGACAAGGACAGGCACACATTTTACTCTATAGTTTTTTGAATGTGTTTTTTAGAGTGAAATAATTGTGATATATAATCCTATTAAAGTTAAAACTTAAGAATAAACCATACATCAATTTAGTTCCTAAAGAACATCTCTCATTCTCTCCGGTTATATTTTTTAATATATAAACAAAATGATAAATCATTGAAAACTCACACATACAAAATAGAGGAATTAAGCTTCGAACTCCAGTAATGGACGTTCGACTTAACAAGTTAGACATTTTCTATCAGTTGAACTCGAATTCGCAAACTTCTCTCTCCAATTTGTTCCTTAAATTATATTAATTTCATCAATTTTGTCACTATAACATATACAAATTAATTTATTCCCCAGCATCTTAATAGTATGAGCTATACTATTAAGATTACTAATTATATTTACATAGTTAGGAGGTAGTTTAGTGGCTATACTGAAGTGACAGCGACAACTTATATATAATTGAACTTATAAATAATTGATGGTTTATTGAAAACTTAATGAATCAACGGTTGCAAGAAATTGTAAATTGTCCCTAAAGAATACATTAGTTGAACACAAACATACAAGATATGGTGATAATGTTTAGTTTAAATAAGTAGTAAAAAATTAACAAGACTTTTAAATCAAGTCTCAAATTATGGTTTTCAATAAAGTTTTCATAGAGAATATTCTTATCTAGCAATGGAATTTTCAGTAACCTCTCTGGAAAGCACTTCCATTGGTTCAAGTAAAGAATTCTTAAACTTCTCTCTGCAACTTTTTGTCACCCTCATCATAAACATCATGAATCCCACTTTTTACCAGAGAAATCTACTTGAGAACCTTCCATGTATGACTTGCATGCCCCCATAATATCATGAGCTCTCTTGCATTACAATAACACACGATTATTTGTTCGCACAGTTCGACAAAGTGTACCTACAGAGCACCTGTAGTTCCGTGTTATTATTTGAATTTTGAATGAATTAACAAGTTGAAAAAAATGATATCAATCTACTAAATCAAATAGCTTCAATATATGTATAAACCACAATTTGATTAATGGCTACAATTGTCTTTCCCTGTAGTTGATACTCTTACTAACTTGTTCACCGATTATCACTAAATTATTAGATTCATCGTCAATGTCAATCACTTCGCACAAAATGACCTACAAAAATACAATATAATCGTTATGTGTGAGAAAAATCTTAATAAAAGGGTGAGAACATTTTCTCTAGTCTCTATGTTGTTAATCTTAAATAGTCGGACATATAGCGCTGGATCTCAGAACTGCTATAGTCTATAGCGGTTTTTGTTGCACCGATAGTTCTGATCGAAGTCATGTTGGACACACTAGAATTTACATTTGAATTTTAAAGTTCTTCATAAAACTAATCAACAAATTAGGAGAATAATTTTCTGATTATTAGTGTGTGGGGGTGTATGTTAGAAAACTGTGTTGGTGTTAGTAAATGAATATGTTTGTGTTGGACCATGTTTGTGTCTCTAAACTGGGGGCCATTTGGTCCCAGCCTGTTTTAACAATTGGTTGGGTCATGTTTGTATATAGGCTCGTAAGTTAAATTGTTTTAGTCCGGTCAAGTCTTCTTCTTCTTAAGTAGTTTAAACATACTCTCTTCATCTCAAATATAAGATAAAAGTGATCAACAAAAATTAATGTATTTGATTAAAAATTTGATCTAGATACATTAACTTTATTTGACCAGTTTTCGTTTATATTTTGGGACGGAGTAGTACTTTAAATAGGGAAAAAGAATAAGAATTTAGAGTTCTAATTTTGATCTCTAATAGATGGAATTTCAACCTTTAATATTGAACAAGTAGACATAATACTAGAGTTAAAATCTCCGATCCCTACATATTATGTACAATATTTTTACCAACTGAATGTTAAGTTCACAAAAATAAAGAATATATTATTAGTCAGAATCAAAACATTTTCCACAAGTGGAAATTGCAATTGGGACTTTGCACCAAGTCGGCAACCTTGATGATTTATTTGACTTGTAAAATAAAAAGGTTGACTAAGGGTAGGTAATTTCAATTTATGTCACTATAGTCAAGTCACTTTCATAATTTCATTTGTGAGAGTGGTCTTGTGGTCCATATAATATTACAAGTATTGTTGTGTGTACAAAATAGTAATCAAAATGTTTGGTAAGTATTTTAGGTCAATAGTCGTAGTGAGACCATATTACAAACTCATAATAACCAGTGGAAGCATGGGAGTAGTCAATGGTTTCTCCATGGTCATATAGTTGATGAATGATTCTCATCCTTTCAATTATTATTTCCTAAAATGATGCATTCATTATCATAATTACAAAAGCTAAAACCACATAAATATTTGAGTGATCTCAATCTAATTTCTTAATCAGAATAAACATGTGATTTCATTGAGTAACGTGTGTTTTGATAAATATGCGAAAAATAACTTATTTGTATATTGTGTTTCTACTTTCTACCATTAAAAAAACATGATATTTCACTTGAAATAAAGTTTGCCACTTGATCCCATTTAAACAAGGTGTACTTTAGATTAATTTTTTATTACAACACACCTTACTTAAATTGAAAATTATTACAAAAAAGAATGAATTCAGATTTGTTTTCATGTGAGAGCCAATATTGCGGTCCACGTGTTGGAAAATAAAGCACAAAAATCTCATCAACCTACTTATATAATTCAACATGCAAATATTTAATTTTAAAAATGGAAAGACTTAGAAATATCAAAAAAAATTAAAATTAAAAGACTTAAAAATATAGAAGAAGAAAATAAAAATTGATAATTTTAAATCAACCTCTAAATGTAGATTTATCATTAATCGAATTAGAATTCAAACTCTAATAATTATGTTTGCACAATTTTATACTAATTTTAGGAAAAATAATCGAACATTAAAAAATGTAAAAGAAAAAAAAATTCTACTAACAATTAAAGAATGTAAAAAACAAATCAAGCATACAATTAGTATTTTTTTACCCAAGAATACGAGATGATAAGAGATTTCTTTCAATTTAATTAAAAGTTATTAGATCGAAACCAATTATGAGAATACAACAGTGTTAATTTTTAGATTCGATTCAAATTCATACTGAATAAATGGGATGACTGAGGTTCAAACTGCATCCTCTACATATCTAATATAAATATAACGTCTTATAAATTAAGTTAAACTCGCAAAATCAACTAATTTTATTTTTACTGTTGAAAATGGCAAACATAAATGAAGAAGAAACAAAAGCAGAAGAGAAGAGTCATAGAAATCTCTATATAATATAATTACGGATGTCTCTCTCCCGATCATTATCCAACGTGGCAAGCAACCAAGTATTCATATGTCTATGTGGCAATATTTCAAGGCTTCAAGTTTTAAGCAATTAGGCAAGCTAAATATACTCCCTTCGATTCCCTCCGGCAACACTTTTCTAATTTTATATTATTTTACTTAGATTTAGTTAAGAGCTTTAGTAAAAGTAACATGGTTCGATTCTCACCAGCAACAAAAAATCTATTTTTTTGATATATATTTGTACTTATACTATGTAGATTTAATTAGGAGTTGTAGCAAAAAGAACATGGTTCAATTCTCACCTACAACAAAAAAATCTATTTTTATGATGTAAATTTTTACTTAATTGTTACTAACCATAATTTTTAAAAAGTACTAATTTTTATAATCTCTATCTCTATAATATATATTTACGGATGTCTCTCTCATGAACAAAATTTCACAGGATAATCTATAATCAACCAAAGTTTATGTGTTTAATATATGTCTCTCTCACGAACAAAATTTAGTATGAGATACACGTTTTGATTTTTTTTTGTTGAGACCGGAGTATCCACCGCCGAACGCAGTGACTAATCCCTCGCCAGATTGGAGGCACTTTTAAGGGTGGGATAACTGTCTCAGAAATTTAAAGTTGCTCAATACCACACGGCTCGATTTCCACAAACAACTAAAATTATATTTTTATGATTATTTTTTAGGCAATTTTATGATATTTTATTTTATTGCTTATGAAAAATATTTACACTTATATTAGTATACTTGGATTTTTTTTAATTTATACGGGGTCAATATTTATACTAATATATATTAATACAAGTGTCTTCTTCTTTTTTTTAATTTACACGAGACTTATATTTATATTCATATATCAATACATGGTCATCTATATATTTTTTTTATAATTTCTACGAAGACGGGAGAGAAAATATTATATTATTGAGAACGAAAAGTGGGAGATCACACCCTCTAGAGTATTTTATCCTTTTAAATCTTTACATTTTTTGTATTATTTTTCATATTTGAATAAAATCAATATTAAATGAACATCTGTGTAATATAAAAATAAAAACCATATACTAATACGAAGACTTTTTTATAATTTCACGAGAACGTATATTGCTATCAGGATCTAGATTTGTATCCATATATTAATACGATGACTATATATATTTTTTTATAATTTTTATAGGAGCTATATTTATACTCATGTACACGTTTTTTTTGTCGTAATTTTTACAGAATTATATTTTTTTTACAATGTTTTAATACGAGACGAAATACTTTTTTTATAGAAACTTAAATATTTATACACATATTAATACGGAAAACCCATTTTTTATAGTATGACATATATTTACACTCATATTAATATGAATGTTTTTTTTATTTTATAATTTACACGATGATCAATATTTATACTCATATATTAATACATGACCTATCTTTTTTGTAATTTCAATGGGGACTAGAAATGAAATATGATATTGTTCAAAACGGGGAGCAGAAGATCACTCTCCACCCTATTTTATCTCTTTAAAATCCTTAAATATATATTATTTTTATATTTAAATAATAAAAATATAAAATTAATTTCACAAGTAATTGGAAAAATAAAATTATTTGACAAAAATTACATTAATTAACTTAAATTTAAAAAAAAAACTTAAATTAAAAAAATTAATATCTCAACTAATTTATTTTAATTTTAATAATATATACTATAAATTTAAATATTAACCCGTGCATTGCACGGGTAAGTTATACTAGTAGAAATAAAGCTGAAAGAAAAAATAAAGTCACACACACAGTTAGAAACAAACACACCACCGTTAACAGTTCCGTTATAACGGTTTCTGCTCCCGTTTCCACCACTTACACGGCGCGTTATATATAAATCGTTAGTCCCTTTCTTCTGCTTCTGCGTTGCGTTTCGAAGACGATAACAACCACTCCATAATCGCTTTTCCCTCTTTTTCTCTCAAATTTCTACTTTTCAAGTAAGATTCGTAAATTCTTCATCGTTAATCTCTTAGTTTAATCAATACTATGCATGAACTACTTGTATTTATAATGCTTCCAAACCCTAGAAATTAGTTTTGATTCAACTATATGAATACTTAAATTGAACTCAAAATTCAACTATATTAATATTTGGAAAATAAGCTGAATCAGTGATACTTAGTATTGTTCTTCAATAAATGCTTTCATTTTTTAGCTTGATGTTGATAAATTATATTTTTAATTAGTACAATTAATATGTATCTGTTTGTAATTACTGACACTGACATGGTAATAATTTGAGAGAATGAATAAATTGAATGTAATCATTGGTGTCGCCGTCGGCATGACATGTGTCAGACACCATATACACCTTCGACTTCGATCGGATGTGTCGATGCTATATTAATCTTGTGCTAGAACTTGTTATGAACTAACTTGCTAGATGGTTGAATGTTTTTTCAGGAAATTGCTTATCGATTGAGATTTATAAAAAGCTGGAATTTTTCAATTTACCTTGCATTTTTGGAAGCGTTTGTTGTCACGGTTGAAATTGCCGTAGAACTTGTTTAGAGGTTGGTATTTAATTTCTAGTTTTTGGATGCAATTAATGAAAATGTTTGTTGATAATTGAATATTGTGACGGCATGCTCACTGAACTAGATTTGTAAGGGGAACAAAATCAGAGCATTAGAGTGTGCTTATTTATTTAGAGCTTTCGAATCTGGATTCTTTTAATGCTTGTTTGTTGCTTTGAAATCTCAGTTTAATTTTATTTCTGTCTTGTTTGTTCTTCAGGAGGAGGAAGTAGGATTGCAGTTTCTTGTTGTTGGAAATTAGGTTGGCTTCTGAGTTTTCTATTGTGATTTCCAGGAACATTATTTGATTTTTATTTATAAACATGTCTTGAATGGTATTTTTCTATATACTGTTTACTATTTGTACTGACCGATTTGTATGTCTGTAGTTATCAACTTATCATGGGTGCAGCTTGTTGTGTTGCTGCAAAGGATCATAGTATTACTAACAGAACTGGAGGTGAAAGTTTGCATAGAGATGTTACGCGTTCACCGTCATGGAGCTTTCGGTGGGATAGTCTGGGGCGCGTTGCTGATGAAATTCAGAATCCTTCTTATCCCACATCTCGTGTAGTCAGCAGAAATACCAGCATGGAGTTTAAAGGCTCGTTAAGTTCTGAAAGAGGTAATTTATCTGATGGGGGAAGCATCCTGGACAATTCCGCCATTTCGCTGAAATCCTCTGTCAGTGAAGCCTTGGCTACAAACATAATGACGCCATCTTCTGGTAAATGCTAAACTCTAAACTGCTATTATTCTGTCCTTCACCACAAGGATAATGATAGATTGATAGGAACAATTCATATCCAGTAGAGGGAGATTATATTACTATATGAACTGAAGTGTGATTACAAAAGAAAATCAGAGCCAATGATTCCAGCTTTGGAGGAAACCCCTGGCCCAAGGTATACATGTTCCAAAACAGAAAGATAGAATGGTCCTTACTTTAACCCTGTTGGTTGGGCCCTTTATACAACCATTCTCTCTCCCATAACTAACTCTTCAATCAGAACACATTGTCTCTCCTTAACTGCATTTTCCTCAATGTTGTTAAATAGCCACTATACTATAACAGTGCTTTTGCACAATTTGAACAAATTGCTATTGTTCCACGACACACTATTTAGTACAGAATATTGTCAAATAGAAGCTATATTAGCGCTATAGTACTGCTACATAGTGGAGTTTGAATAAACAACTATTTTCTGCTATTTGCAATTCCCAACACTGATTTCGCTATATTTGTTGCTTCAGGCCTACGGGAATAGACTTGTAGGATATTGGGCTTATGTTTGTAATTTAGCAAGTCATCACATAATGTTTAGTGGGTCTTAGTTTTGGAGCTTAGAGACTTATGTTTGGTCACATAAAGACAACAATTAAAACAGTTGGAATTTAATCTCCCATTTCAGAAAGCCTTTTGTGGACAACAATTATCCCATGAGAAATACTCCTCGGCTATCCTTAACTGATCTTGTCATTAAATTCATCAAAGCCCTTTAAGTATGCTTATCCAAAAATTAAAGTCGATCAATATTTATACTAAGGCAACAAGAATGAATACAAAACATTAAGTAAATAACATGACTGTATGTTTCTATCATAATTGGGTAGATACTTAGGTTTATAGATACCTTATGTAGAATGAAAAAAATTTCTATTCAAGAGATACATGCATAGGATCTAGATCTTACATGTCTTCTTTATATCATGTGTTACTTTGTTTGTGGCCTTTCCTTTTGCTATTTCCCATCTAGTATAAGGTTTATGAACTTGGTTTATTTTTTGAATAGTCCTAGATATTGTCTATCGTCATTCAGTTTCTGATGCTGTCTTTTTATGCACTTATGTTCCTTGGTTTCTGTTTCCATGTTTGTCATTGATTTTTCTTCTTTTTTTCTTCCTCTATGTGCTTGTTGCAGATCTGTCCATGTCAAGCAATTTTTCTACAGTGGTTAGTTTTGATCATCTGATTTGGGTCCATAAACTTTGTGGTGCACAGTGTGATTTTTAGGCTTTGTACTATAGTACTAGGCTCACTCTTAATCTTTATTTCTGTTTAGGTGAAGAATCCAGGAGAATCTTCAATACCAAATCATTCATTTTCAATACCTTCAGTTTTCTCAACACCTATAGCTGGTCCTTTATCTAATCATGATTATCAACATCATCCCAACTCTACCCCAACAAGATCGGCACATCGATCTCTGGGACGCCCACTGTTGAGACAGATTTCTGATAATCAGAGCATGGGTCTAAAATCACCAGACAGCTCAATTTATGAAGGAAGAGTATCATTTGTACTCTCCACTTGCAGCAATGAAATTGAAGCTGTATCCCAATGTGGATCATCTGATGGGTGGTCGATGCACACCTTTTCTGAGCTAGTGGCCCCCTCACAAAGGGGAAGATGGTCTTTTGACAGTGAGTGTTTAGGCTCGGGTCGTCGCAAGATAAGTGGATCCAGTAGCAGGCTGTCATATTCATCTTCCATGGATCTTCAATCTTGTGGGGCTTGCACAAGGCTTTTGTCTGACAAATCAGCATGGGGCAACCACAGATTTATTGGCAACGGTGACCTCTCAGTTGTTGCCGTACTAATATGCGGTCATGCATTTCATGCAGAATGCTTAGAGACTATGACTGCAGAGGTAGATAAGTATGATCCATCGTGTCCAATTTGTATGGTTGGTGGTGATAAGCACTTCTTGAAGTTGTCCAGAAAAGGTTTTCGGGCTGAAGCAGATATGAAGGCCAAGAACCACAAGATATCCAGAAATCGTGTAGTTGATAGCTACCTTGATGGCGGTTTTGATGTTTTTGATCGCCAAAAAGGTATTGAATTGGGAGGAAAAGTTTCAAAGATGGAGGCTAGCTCCAGTACAAGGAGCTCGGTTGGAAAGCCCTTCTTGAAGAGGCACTTCTCAATTGGGTCAAAGTGGAACCGATCTCTGTCTGAGAGTGATTCTGCCAGGAAGAAAGGCTTTTGGGCAAGATATAGAAAAGATTGAGTTTCATTTAAAGAAGTAATATAACATTTAGAATTTAATATTTTCTATGTAGCTTAACTTTACTGACTATTTTAAATCGTTTTAAATTAATTGATTTTGACCAGAAAGTCCAGTCAGGGTGACAGTTCATATGAATATTATGAATATGGCTTCCCTTGACAACTGTTGAGCCAAATCACTGGTAAGCATAGCGAGGCAGCTGAAACAAATACACGTCTCTTATGAAGATGCTTCACTTGTTTTTATGGTTACAGAGCTAGGGGAGGGTGCTTTGGGTTACTTGCTATAGATTTCTTTGCTTGGCAAAATCTCGGTTTAAAAGTCATACTTTGAAAACTTAAATGTTGATCCCTTATATTTTCAAAATGGCAATCGTGCAAGTTTGGTCACAAGTGGAACGGAAATGAAGAGTAAAGTGAACCTAAAGATTGTCATTTGTCACATGAACCGTAAATGATGTAATTGATAAATGTTAGCTCAAGTCTGAAGCTTTTGAATCTACTATTAAGAAAGCTAGTGAATTTTTTCATTGCCAAGTAGTGCTAACTGAATACTAGTGACTAAGGTAGTATAGTATTCATGTTGTAAACTTTTCATTTCATTATAAAAAATATGGTATGAGTGGAAAGGGGAATATGCAATTGTTTACTCAGTTTTTCGATTAGAAACAAAACATGCTATAATAAAAAGCATTAAAATGAAACATGCTTATTGTCTGATGAATCGTATTTAAAAACCATTGATTTGCTTGAAGAATCATGTTAACAACACCTTGTAACATTCGTGTTTGTCGATTGAATTCATATAGGGCTCAAAATTTCAACTTATAGGAGAGTAAGTATATGTTAAAAATAATGTAATGATAACACTCATCTTTACTTGAATGTTTTTTCTACTTTAAAGTGGGGTTTATCTTTTAGTTAACACTCATGTGGTTTATGAAGACGATGTTTGTGAAGGTGTTAACTATGATGGTTTCCTATGAAAGCTCCAGTTCTTTTAAGTTTGAAATTCCATGTTCAACATATCATATTATTACAAATGGCATTTGCCCAATTTACTCAAACATGATATGAATCATGATAATGGACACAGAAATGAATCAGTTGGCAGAGAACCTCCAACCTTGATCTAAAATATGATCAATCATGAAAAGGGCTCTCAATTTGGTCAATTATACTCTGCAAACCAGATCTGTAATCAGGGTAAAGTAGTTGCACCCCAAGTTCCTTCTTCATCCGGGCATTCGACACTCGCTTCTCACCCCTTTCATTCCTCGTTTTCACAATTGACCACTCTTTCTGCATCAGAGACGGTAAGTTGAATCCTGGCCACTTTTTCTCCACCAATTTTCTTGCATATTCAAACACTTCTTCCCTTGGAGCTGGATCATCATCAACAATATTGTAAACTACCCTGAAAATCACATGTCCAAGACTGTAATCAACAATCAAAGTCATTTATCTACTTTTTTGTTTATTAGGACTCTGATAGTAACCAACTCATTGAACAAGGGACAGAGATGGAAATAGGAAATTTTCACTTGTTATCTGCTTTCATATATTTGTCGAAAAATCACTACGAAAAAAAAGGTTGTTTTCATTATTTCTTGTTATCTCGTACAAATCTCTGAAAACATGTAAAAACAATACAATAATTTTGTAATTAAATTTATAAAGTTTAAATAGCAAATAAAAACATTCATTTTATCAAAACAAATAGGCCTTTATTAACATAGACACCATCCATTACTGTCGATATAAATTCCAGAAAGGCAATGATTGCATTTGCAGTTATTACAGTCTGTGTTCATTATGAAGGAAATATAATAAGTTTACAAATTTAATATCTGAATTTATTGATAGCAGTGTAGGTCCAGCCTCTATCATGTCTATTTACAAATTGTTGTTGCTACATTTGGGAAAATATTTTACATGCTAATAAACTCTTCGTCTGTTTTATATTGTACAGTTTTTAATTTTATACTGCAAAAAGAATTTCCAATACATATGGTGAAGGCAATGAAACAAATTAGAAATTAAAGATATCGGTTTCTTCAGTCTTGTAGACAGTTCATTGTAACAGTCATAAACCTCCTAACAGCTTCAGACTAAACCTGCCATTTTGCTTTAATGTTGGAAACTTATCCTAGTTTGTTAAGAAAAATTTCACAACCAAGTGACATATGGTCAACCCTCAATAAAACAAAAAAGGACGGCTTACGGCATGAACAGGCAGGGTGGACCCAAGGGTAAGTGGGCCAGCCCAATTATTTAGGCGTTGTTAGTTCTTGGTTGAGAGCAGGCCATCTAATAAACTAATTATAGTTAGTTAGATTGTTATAAATAGCGAGGAAATGAAGGTTGAGAAGGAGGCAGTTGGTTGGTTATTATTAATTGTGGGATGAGCACATACATGAAACATGATACATCAATACAACTCTTCTTGTTTCTAAAATTGTCACTTTCTGAACTAGGAATCACGGTGGTGAATTTGATGAGATTATAATGGCACCGTGATTTTGTTAAAGCTCGAAAGTGTAGTTTTTGTGAAAATCACGGTGACTCACTGTAATTCTGTGAAACTCACTGTCGATCAAAAGATGCACTGTGACAGTTAATTATAATGGAAACTCACCCGGGGGAAGGTGTGTAAATAGTAGCCATAAGCGCCTGACATATATCATCAACATGAACTCTAGATGTATATTTTCGGTATTTTCTCCTCTTTTGACCTTCTGACAATGGCTTCTGCGTAATTATTGTATCGACAGCACTAAAACAAAAGAACTGATAAGAAATATGAAATAGACTGACAGAGACAGACTATGTAAACATAATCCAAATTTTATAATTTACGTTCCTGATAAGAGCCTGTCTTTCATATCGTACGCTATTTAACTTATTAGAGTGATATGTTTCATATCCTTGAAATGACATGCTTGAATTGATATTAGAGAAATACTACTTGGAAGATAAGTTAAAACCAAAAAGGTGAGGAGTACCTTCTACCAGGGCCATAGATACCTCCCAGACGAAATATTAGTGGCGAGACCCGGAGATGGTGAGCCAAACTTGACCAGCCTTCTTCAGAAGTTAACCTTAATTTAGCCAACTCATTTTCTGGATTTGTAGGATAACTGCCACATCACGAACGTACACAATAAGAGCCAACTAACAGAATTGTTTCGGTAATTTTGGAAGACAAAATTGTTCTATTTAGTTACACTATCTTACTCCTCATCTACCAATTCACCATCACAATCTCCATAGACACCTGCAAACAAAACAGAAAGTATCTTTGTTTATTTGAGAGCATTTTTCCATGTCTAAAACAGAAAGTAGAATTTCCAACCATCTACCAGCAGCAAGAATCATTGTATGAACAAAACCAAAAAAATGTGTTTTCCAACTACAAACTGTTTTTTCCAATTATGTCCATAAAGAAACGGTAACATTAAACTCATTACTAATTTCAATGAAGACTTACTAGTTGAAGACAAGTAACAAAGCCATTGAAGATCCCCATTGACTAATGAGCTTCTTATAAGTTCTTCATGCTGAAGCATCTACAAATCATTCAAATATAAGTAAAAAGGTCCAAGAATACAAAATTTATTCAGCATTGTAAGTTGTAATGCATAACAATTTTTATAATAAGATCATACCGGGTCACCAATGCCGACAACAGGGGGGACAGAAACGAGAAAGTGAGTATAATTTCTCAGTAGTTGTAGGATACTTATACTGCAAAATAATTGTCTGTTTTATGGCTAATCAAGAGGAAAAAATGATGAAAAACAAAAAAGTGTATCAGAAACCTTGTTATATTATCCAACAAACAAGTATTTTCACAGCATGAGCAATAACATAGCATATGATTGCAATATCAAATTGAAGCAGCATTGTCAATCGCAGATTGCGGGAAACTAGCTATTTGTTCAAAATTCTTATACACAACAATGCTATTGCGCCCTGAAAACTGCTATTTCACAATGTTTTGTACTAAATTGCATATTACAAAACAATAACAATGTGTTCAAATTTTCCGCTACATTGTAGCAACACTACAACCACTACTTAAGTGTGTCTGGTGTTCAACACATGTCAGAGTCTGACATTGACACATGTTGTTACATTCGACCATTCTATTTTCTCAACTTATTGTTAGTGACGACATGTTAGTGTCTAGTGTCCGTGTTTGTTTATGTCCACAACATTACTACTTGACAACATCCATGAATGGAAAAAACAAGGTCCATCATAAAAATTATATGATAAATTACCAATAGACTCACTCAGGGTAGTTTGCATCAAAAAGGTGAACATGAAAACCCAAATCCTGAAGCTTCTTCTTCTTTACATGGGTTGTGCAAGTCCCAGATACAACCCTATCAAAAATCATCAACCCAATAAGAAAATTTGAACTTTGAAGAATTATGAAACAGAGAAAGAACACAATTATCTAACCATCCTTGATTTTGGAGGTTGCGCGCAAGGGTTTGGCCCACAAATCCCAATCCTAGAATGAACATGCGCTTTTCAGATTTTGTTGACAACGTTGGTGTTGTTGATGCTGAGATGCCAAAACTTCTCCGAACATTTCCATGGCCATGGCGGAGACAAATCGGTGAACCTCGTATTTGACTTATTTCCATGTCTTACAACTTACAAGACAGAAGCATGAAACAGATCATTTTACTGGATTTTTGTTACACTACACTATTCACCAAAACAAATTCATGAAAAAATAATAAAAGTTGATCATTGATAAAATGTTTGTTTTTAATCATATTTATTTTTAAAATCTTACAATAATTGAATTCATAAAAGTTGAAAAATCAAACTATACAGTTGTTGTTTGATTAGGAGTAAGTCGTCGAGTAGATAACAATGTTCAATATGATGTTTAAATCATCTAAAGAGAATAGTTTTTTAGGGTTAACTCTTTTCATGATTGAAGTTCTAATAATTGATGTTTTCATTTAATTAGACGACAAAATAACTACATATAAATTGAATTAAGGTACTCGGTTAAATAGATGGATGGAGCCGCCAAAAAATATAAAAGTATTATCGGATCATTAAAGTTAAAGTCGACATAGACATCCAGTCAATTAAAACTTTTACCTTAACTACAGTGTGGTTTAATCTCTTATCAAATTTTCAATTTGCCATGTTTTTTTTTTTACACAAACAAAATTAGTGCATTTTATTCATAATAATAAGTTCAATATAAGGCGGAGAAAAATTATAAATTTGGGGACCAACTATAAAACAAGTCGTTTGAACTAATTCATGAACTACCCAATTGGCTTGTCTCCTGACACGACCTTATGGTTCTTATATCCAACTAACACTCTGTGACAAAGTGCAACAATGCTACCAAACTCTGTGTTAGGGGTGAAAGCGGATCGGATAAAACCAATAAAACCGATGATCCAAACCGATCCAAACTAGAAAAAAACCAACCTTCTTTGGTTCGGACCAAAAACCAAACCGAACTAGTTTGGTTCAGATCTCGGATTTCATTTTTGAAAATCGATGAACCGGTGAACCGAACCGACCATCATATAATAGTCTATTTGGCTCATATTTTGACAGGCCGAAACTACATTCACCTTCAAAACAAAAAACGCAGATAGAAGCAGAACACGCACAACACAAACAAACATATAAACTATGTTATTGTTTATTTGGTTTATGTTATTATTGTAAGTTGTTTGAAAAATAGAACTTAAAACATATCGTATTTGAAAAAATAATAGCAAATATTATACCGGGAAAACAAATTGTTGCGAACCGAGTATAATATCCGATCCAAACCAACTAGTTCGGATCGGATTCATTTTTTAAAACCGAACCAAACCGACCTAAACCGAACCAATTGAAAGTTCATTGGTTCGGACATCGAATTCACTCGAAACCGATCCAAACCGGTCCAATTTCACCCCTACTCTGTGTTGTTTACAGACTGCTTTTTGATGGCTTGCTCGACCTGCAAACAATCAGTTTCAATACTAATTGGTCTTTCATTGCCATATGACGTGACAACCATTTAAAAAAACTTCCAACATTCCAATTGCTTCAGCTTCTGCAATTTCTGGTTTGCCTTCACAGCGCTTGAAAAAAGCTTGCACACATTGTTCATGTTCGTCGCGAATACACTCCCCAGCGCAATATATGTTTTGCTCCACGTAATGCGCTACATCAATATTGCATTTTAGTGATCCTCTAGGGGGTTTGGTCCAGCTATTTTCCTGCACACCATTATCTGTGTATGATCTGCTATTCTTTCCGATATGCACTAATGCACCTTTAGGCAATCATTCAAATTATCTCTAGCACTTCTAATAACTTCAAAGATTTATATTATACATTTTTGAGAATAATTTGCCATACCATTAATTTTAAGAATGAATGGTTTATTTATACCTACAATTGAATTAGTCTTACAAAATGTCATATTTAAGCTTTGTTTGCAAACAAGTAGTGAATAATGTGTTGAGTCAACTATTGCTTCTATTTGTATTGTTGATTATAATTTCAATGAAAGGTAGTTTTAACTGCCAAATTTAAATTAAATCTAGAAAAAAAAAATTCAATGATCTTCTTTATGATAATGAATAGTATACTATTTGATTAAACAATCAATACTGAAGGTTGCACAATCACATATTTTGTGGGGGTGTGAGTGGATTTTTTCTAACACAACCACCAAATTTGAAGGCTATAATATTAAAGTCGTTACATTAAATATGCATAGATAGTCATGTAAAGTCCACATATACATGAGCATAGTGTAAATTAAGTCCACAAATCACTCACACCTAAGTATAATAAACGTGGTAGTTGCATATCATAATTTGATGACAGGTACAATACTCTGCCCTTGGCCACATTTCATTACTAGCAACCTTTTTCTGGTGTCTGTTGTTCCATGCAATATACATACAAGGTTGGTTATTATTTCCTTTTGTATATATGGCCCTTTGTCATAATAATAACATATACTATTTCATATTTATATATAACTTTTTCATTGCCACCAGTACATAATCATTGCTTATTACTATTAGAATTTTGAAAGTTTGTTACTCATATATATATATATATATATATATATATAATATATGTTATCATAAACTTAGAAATATTGAGAAAATCTTCCATCTTAATTGCAAGCATATAGCATATCTCTCTATTTTGAATATTTTTTGAATTGAGAGCATAGAGAGAAATGGAAGAGTACATTCAAAAGACAATTGTGGTTGGAGTTTTTTTATGGACAATAACTTTTCTTGTTGTGAAGAAAATATTATTTCCAAAACGTTCATTTGATTTTAGCAACAGAATAGTTTCTACAATTCATGCAATTTTAGCAGTAACATTGGCTACTCTATCTGTTCAAGATTGGAAGTGTCCAATTTGTCCTATAGCCTCAAAATCTTCACATCAACAGGTACTAAATAAATACTATACTATATGGAATTTTTATTATTATTGTTGTCAATTTTGTTTATATTTTGGAATTAAAAATGGAATATATTGTTTGTTCATCAGATGCAAGCTCTAGCAGTGAGCCTTTCATATCTAATATATGATTTAGTGTGTTGCTTAATATATGAGGAAAAAGTGAGTTGGGATAACACTATCCATCATTTGGTAAGCATTGTTGGAGTCATAGCAGGTCTCTCCTATCAAAAGGTAAATTAATTAATCACTCAAATAGTTCAATTATTTCTCTGCTTCATATTGCTAACTTTGTTTCTAAATATAATAAAAAGTTGAGTCTTGATGTATATAAACAAGATAGAGATCGACTTTTGTTAACTTAATTTTTTCTTATATTTTGGATAATATTACCGATTGACTTGACGTCCAAGCAATCATTCTCACGTTTAATAACATATATCGTCACCGTGATAACTTAGCCAATTATTTCAAAATATGTTATTTGTAACATTTGACTATATGTGTGATGGAACAGTGTGGATCAGAAATGATGGGAGCAGCATGGGTAACTGAGATGTCAAGTCCATTTTTACATTTGAGAGAGCTTCTAAAGGAGCTTGGTTATAGGGACACTCCCCTTAATTTGGCTGCTGATGTAAGTAAACCATTACTTAATTAAGGACATATAACCAAATTAATTAACTTAACAAAATTTTAAACATTTTATATCATTTATTAATTTAAAACAATTTGATTGAATGCTGCAGATTCTATTTGCTTCAATATTTACATTTGCTAGGATGATGATTGGGCCATGTATTACATATGTAACATTAACTTCCAATAATCCATTTCTCATAAAGGTATAATAATAATTTGTTACCTTTTATTTTTTGTATTTATAGGAACCATTTTTTTAATGAAAAATATATGTAATATTTTCTTCCTTGGTTTTGTGAATCACATTTAATTTTGAACAAATTCTTCCTCACTGTTACAGGCTATGGGATTGAGTTTGCAGCTGGTATGTGCATTCTGGTTCTACAAAATTGTAAGAATGTTGAAATACAAATTAACCAAGAACAAGAAGAAATCATCAACCTTCAAAAATGGCATCAAGCACAACAACATACAACAACATCAAGACAAAGATAGCTAGCTAGCTCACAATTTCAACATAGCTAGCAATCGTCACTGTTTATGAATTTAACATTCTTTTAAGATAAATAATATTTTGGCATCAAAATTTTAATTTCAAATAAGATATAATTTAATTTTATGTGTATTATGAAAATATATGTAACTTATAAAAGATTAAAAAACAACATAGTAAAAGGCAAACACACAAGATCTCCGTTATCACTACCGCTTTGGTGCAACAAACAATATCTCTATTTTTTTCTATCTTTCGGACTTTCGGTCAGTGTTGGTTGTTTTCTTCTGGTTCTACTAATCGAAGACTCCACCTCAAATTAAATGTTCTTCACCACATGTTTCACATTAGATACCTTAAGGCTTAAGGTGAATAATAAGCTCCCAAACACTCACATGGCCACTGTGTTTCCCATTTTATAACATGCAAAACTCAAATTATAAATCATTATTAGTTTTCAATATTTCCAATTTAATCCACCTTTAGCAAATCTTGTTCGGCTAGTCCAACTAAACTCATGTAACTAACATGCACCAAACCTGGCCAAAATATCATAGCTCATCATTTATACAATACGAGTCTTGACTAACAACAGATACATGATCGATGCTTATCAAAAAAAAAAAAAGATACATGATCGATAATAGTAAAACCATCTATCAAGTATAAACTACATGTTTTATTTTACCTATTATTATCATTGCATAATATGAATTATCCATTATATTATGTACAATTCATAATCTAAATTATTAAACATATTTATTGATAACAAATTTCAAAAACATATCTCACATGGTGAAATAAATAATTTTTTTTTTTGTGATGTATGTGGGGATTTTATTTATTATGCTTTCAATGTCTGTGGGGATTTCTTTTTCAACACAAACTCACCAAAATTGAAGGCTATAAAGTGAAACCCGTAAAATATGGATAGTACTAAGTCCACCAATAAAAAAATTGTAGCTCCCACACCCCACCTTTTGGTGGTAGGTTAAAATTAAATTTTAGAAAGGGGAAAGTTTATAGTTATTTCATTTGCTAAACCATGCCTACCAACTCTTTTTTAGTTTGACTATATTCAAGTATCCAATGACCTTCCCATTGGCTCTCCTATACTAGAATACTAGATGATGCAAACACATTTATTTAGATAAGTATTATATGAATATCTCTTATCATGAAGTTAATTGTTTTGCGAATATGCTCATAAATATGGTATATGGGGTGTGATCATGAAATTGGATTGAAGTCTTACAAATTTTGTTCAGTTAGTTTAATTAAGTTCTTTATTATTAGTTGATGTTTTGAAGATTTCCACTCCTCGCTTAGTTAGTGTTTAATGTTTCTTTAAGAGTAAAGTTAACTACTTTTCTTAAAAGTTGTGTGAAAGTATGTTTTTTTTTTTTTTTACTTTTTTTGTTCCATTTTTGGACAATTTTGATGATTAAGCATAAGTACTAATTTGATTAAAAAAAACTAAAAGTACTTTTTTTTTTTGGTACATAAAAACCAAAAGTACTTACTTATTTAAAATAGTTATCTTATTCATTCATTTTTCTAATAATTGACACCTATGTATAATAAACATGGTAGTTGCATCATAATTTTTTATGATAGGTACCATCCTCTGCCCTTGTCCACAAGCAACCCTTTTCTGGTGTTTGTTGTTCCATGCAATACAAGTTAAGTTGGTTATTATTTCCTTTTGTATAACCCTTGTCATAACTCATAATCAATAACTTCATATATATATAACTTTTTCATTGTCAGCACATAGGTTATTTACATTTTTTATGTCAAGTTATATAAGTAGTTATTCTCTCTAAATTTTATTATAAAAAAAATAATTTAAGTTTATTTAATTAACTAATGCATCTGATTAGTAGTCTATTTTAGATCAAATAAATGAATTATTCAATAAATTTAAGAATTAAAATTTTGTTATAATAAAGACTAGAGAAAATATTTACTTTATTTTTTTTTTGACAAAGAAAAAATATTTACTTATTATTACTAGAACTAGAATTGAAAAAATTGCCACACACATATATCTTATTATAAAATATCATATTCACTTTTTTGAATTATAATTGTGGAAAGTCTTCTCTCTCTTCCTTTGAAATTTACATCTATATATCTATAAGTCAACTTTCAGATCACATATCATTTTTTCTGTTGAATATTTTTTGAGTTGAGAGCATAGAGAGAAATGGAAGAGTACATTCAAAAGACAATTGTGGTTGGAGTTTTTTCATGGACAGCAATTTTTCTTGCAGTGAGAAAAATCTTTCCAAAACGTTCATTTGATTTTTGCAACAGAATTGTCTCTACAATTCATGCAATTTTAGCTGTAACATTGGCTACTTCATCTGTTCAAGATTGGAAATGTCCAATTTGTCCTATAGCCTCAAAATCTTCCAACAGACAGGTACTTAATAATTACTTCATGCAAATTTCTTTATTTTTTTGTATCATAGTAATCTTTACTTAATTGGTGTTAATTTTGTTTATATTTGAGATTAAATGTGTGATAGATATGTTTGAATTTTTTTTATTCAGATGGAAGTTCTAGCAGTGAGTGTTTCATATCTAATATATGATATAGTGTGTTGTTTATTTGATGAAAGAGTCAATTGGGATAACACTATTCATCATTTGGTAAGCATTGTTGGACTCATGGCAGGTCTCTTCTATCAAAAGGTAATTAATCACTCAAATAGTAATTTAATTATTTTTCATTCTCATTAACGATTAATTACTTCTTTAGATTCAAATTACTAGATATTAATCGAATGACCCGTTTTCCGATTTTACAAAATGAATCCAAATTATTATTGTTTGGAACCGCGGTCATATTTTCAATTTTGCATTTCAAGGCGGTGCTCGTTGTGAAATATAAAAGCTATATGGTGTGATTTCTCTATTCGATGCGTGTCTACACTATTGCCATTGTGCAAACAAATATGCTATAATTATAGATGTGTGATTGTTGACAATCCATTTTCTCTTAGAATAATTTGGACTTTTTTTAAGGTTGTTGAAAGTTAGTAGGAATTAGTTGCTAGTTAGTTAAGAACTACTAGTATTAGTTTAAGTGTTTAACTAGCTTAAAGTATTTCTATTTTTTTCATAAAGATAGTTTAAGCAATGGGTCATCAAGTTTACTAGTAAAATTTTGGATTTTCTCTTTCTCAAATTTTCAAAGCTTCCAATTTTACATTTTTTTATTAAAAGAACTATGTTTTAAACTTTTTACTCTAACATTTTGTGTTAATTAATGTGAATTATTTTATAATAAGTTAGTAATATTTTTTGCCATATATATTACTTGCAGTGTGGGTCAGAGATGGTGGGGGCAGTATGGGTAACAGAGATGTCAAGCCCATTTTTGCATTTGAGGGAGCTTCTAAAGGAGCTTGGTTACAAGGACACTCCCCTTAATTTGACTGCAGATGTAAGTAAATGACTACAGAACATAAGATTCGTAGGATAAACACCTTATTTACAGCTTATATTATAAGCGTTTATTATGATAAACACTTAAAAATTGGTGGATACTTCGAACTAATAATATACGTTTTATTTCCTTTAGACCAGTATGAATTACCATAATAGTCAAAAAAAGCTAACAGTTGAGTTTGCATTGTGCAGATTTTATTTGCTTCAATATTTACATTTGCTAGGATGATGATTGGACCATGTATATTATACGTTACATTAACTTCCAATAATCCATTTCTCATAAAGGTATAATAATATATAATAATAATTTGTTACTTTTTTTCTTTCTTTCAGATAAACCATTTTTATGAAATAATATATACTACTATGTAATATTTTCTTCCTTGGTTTTCTGAATTATATTTTATCCAATTTCTTCCACTGTTATAGGCTATGGCATTGGGTTTGCAGCTAGTAAGCGCATTCTGGTTCTTCAAAATTGTAAGAATGATGAAATACAAATTAACCAAGAAGAAATCATCAACATCCAAAAATGACATCAAGCACAAGCACAACAACATCAAGAGGAAGACAGTTAGCTAGCTAGACAACAATTTCACTATTTAAGAATTTAACATTCTTTCAAAGAACTATTATTTTGACAACAAAATTTTGATGTCAAATTCGATGTCATTTGATTTTTATGTGTATCTTCAAAATGCATGTAACTTGTTAAGGATTAAAAATGAGAGAAATAAAGATACACATATTGTGTCGCAACACCAAGTTTATGAAAGTTTATATAGATGCAACACAATTCAAAGTTCAAACACCCTGATCATAACTACCATAGATTTAATACATCTAAATTCTTCCCTCCTTCTATATCTCTTAGAAAGAAAAAGAAACTACAAAACATATAGTTTTGCTTCTTAATTTTTTTTGCAACAGCAAAGAAAAGTAATATATATTATAAAGAGGCATAGGAGGTGCCAAAAACAATACATCCAAAGCTCATATTCAAGACAACATAGCAGGCCACAAAACAAGCAACACGCAGAAGGCAATAAAAACATACACCTCTACAAAGCACACCTCAAACTAATTACAATCAGCCCCAAAAACGACTCTAGCGAGCTAATAACAAATTGAACCAGCACAACTGAAAAAACCATCCACCAGAAGCTTGACGAGAGCCTTAACACGCTGCAACAACATCCAGCCCGAAAAAGGGTTAAATAATCTAACGCCAGCATCTTCGGATCCCGTTCCTTGCCACAAAAGGAGGCGGGCAATGCAGCAAAAAGATCTGCAAAACCGCCAAGCTGAGCAAGGATTTTGGATGCAACCAAAGGATTGCGAAGAAGACTAACAGGCCGGAGAAAACCAAGAAGCTGCACCTGCGACAGAAAATCAGACCAAAGGCATAACAAAGTTGTTAGACAACATGGGACTCTAATCTAAATCATTCCTCCATTTACCATGCATAGTAAAGGGTTCGAACTTCGAAATCCACTCATGAAGACTGCAAGTGAATTCCTTAGCGCGAGCTTTTAAAGTTTTCCATGCAGAAAGTTTAATCTCATCCACTACCTCCTTCCAATTAAAACCAACCTGATTAAGAATCATTTCATTTCTAGCCTTCCAAATAGAGTGAGCAGTTTTGCTTCTTAATATAACACTCAACGACTCTTATTTATAATAGTAACATAAATATATATAACTATGCTTCTTAATTAACTCGACGATAATTCTTTCTAACTTCACCATTAAATCCAGTGAGAGGACGAAGATTTCCCAACTTGATCATAGACAGAGCAAATTGCTCAAAGAAGAGACTCTCATCTTGTGCATATTTCCCCTAAGAGTTTGTAATATGTATTGTCAAACATTCTTGGGGCAGGGACGGATACATGGAGGCCAACTGTGGCCTTGGCCAATCCAGGCTTTTATTTTTAATAGGTACTAGATAATAACCCGCGCGTTGCGCGGGTGGAACATAATAAGTATGTGTGTTGATACAATTTAGTATGAATTTAAACAAATTAGAGAAATTTAATATATGATTAATTTATATCATTAGAATAGGTAGAGTATACAATCAAAGATTTGAGGTAAAGATAAAATAATGTAGAATGATTCTTTGCTTTTATACTTATCTACAACTTGCTACTTTTTTTTTTTGAAACAACTTGCCACTACTTAAAATAATACGGTTTGGAGTCTGGACTATCAATTTACGATATTTGCTACAATTTCTTTTTAGATTGTCAAGACATAGATGCATTATGATGAAATACAAATTAATAATTGCATTCTGCCATTTGGTAACATTGAGAAGACAATTTTGTTGTAGAAGATGTAAATCATTATACCCTTGATGTTTTTTGGTAGTTGTTTGTCACAACTGCAAAATTTAGGCATATGATCAAACAATAAAGTCAACAAAAGAAGAGGAATCAAGCTAATTAATTATGGTTCGAGACAAAGATGCAACTTAAATTAGTTCATTGCAATGTAAATTAATAAAATACAAGATAAAAAAATAGAGTGTCAGCATCAACATGCACATATTTGACAAAGACCATTAGTGATACTATTACTCATAACAAAGCGATTTGTAGTAGAAAGGAATTTACCCAAGATCATCTTTGACGGTTTAGTTTTACGCCCGTATCTGAGAATGTTCAATGAGGAGAATAAAGCAGATGGAGGTGTCTAGGGAGGAGCATACACACAAAAGAGAGTTGGGGCTTGGGAGGAGCGAGATAAAAATTCTAGCAAGTGAATTTAATATTGTGACCAATAATTGAATTCAATAAACAATATCTATAGTGGCTAAAATGTTGTGGATCAACATCAAAGATAATCGAGATGAAGAAAAAGAAGAAAAGGTTGCAAGAAAAATACTTTCAGAGAGTAGTAATGAGAATTGTGAGAGCAAGAGAAAATGAGCCAAAATAGATGTTTTATAAGATGCATCAAATCATGCTAATTATCTTTTGTAACTGACCAGATGAAATAATTTTTGTAACTTACAACTAATTAAATGACATGAATGTTGTTTGTATTGCTAAAAACAATTAAAATGTAAGAGTAGAAGTAACATATATAAGGGAGTAGGAAAAGAGTGTGGTAAAAGAAAATCGGAATCTAGAACAGTAGCAAATATATAGAGCGCCACATTAGAGTTTTAATGCGGAAATGAGATTACATGGTAAAAGAATGATGATATCTTAACGAAATAATCTAGGATTTAATTTAAATAAAATTGGTGAAAAATTATCATCTATTACTTAGTAAAAAAACATTAGTGAAAGATTGTCATCTATTACTTATGGTAAGATTTCTATTTAATAAATGGAATATATAGTAACCCATTAGAACCTAATCCCGACAAATTTTAATTTTTATAGTTTTGTTCCGCTATTTTTCTTTGATGCAGATGAAATAGAGTTATGATAACAGTGTATTAACAAAACATATTACAGAGAATGTAGCATTTTATTTTTTGGTGAAGAAAACAGAGAAAAATAGGAATGGAGGGGAAAGAAACTTGTCACGCCTTAGAGAATGTACAGTAACTATCTCTTAATGGAAAAATGTAAAGATCACATGGATGACCCAACATTCTAATAAATATTTCATAGAAGAAAATAGTGCATAGTGTCTGAGACATATCTAAAGTAAAGAAAATACCTTTTAAAATTCGACAAAAATATTGATGGTTTGCCCATTTCGGTGGCAATCATGCAGCAAATTCTTCATAAGAGCAGTGATGTAAAGTGACTATTGTTCAACAATGTATGTGGCTTTGGCAATGGTAGGTTACAAATGCAGTGTGGGTAGCACAAACAATGTTAGTAGCTCGTGAAAGGTTTATAGGGAAAACAGAAAATGTATTTGAAACACTTGTAACGTTTTATAATCAATGATGACACATAAAATGAGGTATTGAAGTAAAGTAACACCACCATATGGAATAATAACGTTTTTTTTTGCTGATAATTAAGTTGCTAAATAAATGTAGGTAGTGCAAATAGGAGAGCTATAAAAAAAGAGGGGAACAATTCTAAGAGGTGACACTTAGGAATATAATTGAGGTGCCAAAAATAAGGTTATGTGGCATTCATATTGTTGATGTGTCAACAAATCAATTGGAGACTCTAATTTAATATATTAAAATAGATATGTATACATTCTTTGTAAAAAAAAATGTATGTGTCTACTTATTTTTGTTAACTATTTTCGTACATATATATACATATTACCGTTAGTTTTAAATCATAACATTTCATGTACTCAGTGGTTAAGTGATGTTGCTTAAGATTGAAGTAACATGTGTTCGAGTTATGTAGAATGTAGATTTCAATTTTGCTTTTAGTTGAATTTTTTCATAAAATTGCTATGTTAACACCACAAACAATAATAATAAATTATAAGAACAATAGTTGTGGTCAATTTTTTAAAAGGAATGGTCAATACATACATAATATTAGAGAAATTAAATTGTGTCGGTGACATTTTAACCAATATATCATAAAATTAAATTTGTCAAAAAAAATCATATAAATAAAGTACATGTAAATTTTTACTGAAATTTAAAGATTTATATATTTTTATTGAACCCCTTAATTTTAATGGAGTTCAATAATATGAAATTGTTTTAGATTTCCTTAAAATTTTTCATGATTATTTATGAATTTATACGCTATTGAACGATGCAACATTATTCAAATGTTAATAGTCTATGAATTTTCTGATCGAATTTATCATTTTCAATAAAAAAAATCTTTAATCAATGCTTTGGTAACTAGAGGACTTAAGTTTAACAAATTAAATAAAAAGAAATTTGATGTTTATACTTTTTTGAGTTTTCCTTTTATTTAATATGTTATTGAAATTCATCAAAATTAACAGTTTAGGCAATTTAGGCACACCATAACAAAAAATCCAAACTTTATTACGACTCTTTGATATTTGGCAATTATTAAATTTAAATGTCTAGATCCGTCCGACCGTCCCTTGCTTGGGGAGCCAAAGTTTAAGGGAGAAATTATGTTGTCCCCTAAAATATATTGTCAAACATTAGGAACAAAATTCTAGAGACAATTTAAAATATATAATTACTTTTATATTATTTTAAAAGATAATAAAATTAACTATTTTTCTTAAAAATTGTGTGAAAGTAATTTTTCTCTCTCCTTTTTTGGACGATTATTTTATATTTTTTTTTTGTTTTCATCATCTAATTTCTTGGAGAAAGGGGCTTAGTAATCCAGAGTTCGGCCGCGAGTAAGTAAAATCTGGTCAAAAAATTGTTTCATCTAGAAATTAAACTCAGGTTCTTCCGAAATCCGTTTTTTAGCGAAGCTTATTATCCATTTGAACCTAATTGAACAATTATTTTATGATATGTGAAAGCATAAGTCTTTAATTTGATTTAAAAATATACCATAAATATTTACTTATTTAAAAAGTTTGTTTTATTCATTCATTTTTCTACCAATGGACAGGTACGTATAATAAACATGGTAGTTGTATCATAATTTTATGGAAGGTACAATCCTCTGCCCTTATCCACAAGCAACCCATTTTTGGTGTTCCATGCAATACAATTTATTAAGTTATAAGTTATTCCTTTTGTAGAACTCTTTGTCATAATAATAACTTCATAAGTTCATATTCATATAAAAGTTTTTTCATTGTCCAGCACATAGTTATTTACATCATTTTTGTTGTCAAGTTATAGTAGTTATTCTCTCTAATTCTTATTATAAAAATAAAAAATATTTTTTTAATTTATTTAATAATAATTGGTGTATCTTATTGATTACTTATTTTAAATTTGATTCATATATATTATTCGGTAAACTTAAAAAATGATTTTTTTTATAAAATTGAAAAAATTGTCACACATATCTATCTTATCTTATTATTATAAATTATAAACTAGCATATTAAATGAATCATAATTGTAGAAAGTCTTCTCTCTCTTTCAGATTCACATAATTTTTTCTGTTGAATATATTTTGAGTTGAGAGAGCATAGAGAGAAATGGAAGAGTACATTCAAAAGACAATTGTGGTTGGAGTTTTTTCATGGACAACAATTTTTCTTGCATTGAGGAAAATGCTTCCAAAACGTTCATTTGATTTTTGCAACAGAATTGTTTCTACAATTCATGCCATTTTAGCAGTAACATTGGCTACTCTATCTGTTCAAGATTGGAAATGTCCAATTTGTCCTATAGCCTCAATATCTTCCAACAAACAGGTACTTAACAATTACTTCATGCAAATTTCTTTATATTTATGTATGATTAATCTTTACATAATTTGTGTTAATTTTGTTTATATTTGAGATTATATGTAGAAGATATGTTTGAACTTTTTTTTGTTCAGATGGAAGTTCTAGCAGTGAGTGTTTCATATCTAATATATGATATAGTGTGTTGTTTATTTGATGAAAGAGTCAATTGGGATAACACTATCCATCATTTGGTAAGCATTGTTGGACTCATGGCAAGTCTCTTCTATCAAAAGGTAAATTAATTAATCACTCAAATAATTTAATTATTTCTCATTCTCATTAATGATTAATTACTTATTTAGATTCAAATTACTATATATTAATCAAATTTCTGACTTTACAAAATTGAATCTAAAATACATTTTTTTAGTCAAGTAGACTAGTGGCTAAAATTTCACCTCATAAAAATGTGCGTATTAGGATTCGAACCCCAATCAATACACTTTACTGCAAATGTTCCACCAACTAAACAAGGCTCACGGGACATGAATCTAAAATATTATTGTGGTTGGAACTGCAGCTATGATTTCAATTTTGCATTTTGAGGCGGTGCTAGTCGTGAAATATAGAAGCTATAAAGTGTGGCTTCTTTCTTTGAATGTGTGTCTACACTATTGCCATTGTGTGAACAAACATGCAATGTGTGATATATTGTCGACAATCCATTTCGTCTTAGAATAATTTGGACTTTTTTTAAGGTTGTTGAAAGTTCGTTGGAAGTAGCTAGTTGCTACTTAGTTAAGATCTATTAGTTTAACTAGATTAGTATTTCTATTTTTTTTTTCATAAAGATACATAGATTAAGTATTGGGTCATCAAGTCTACTAGTAAAAAATTTTGGATTTTCTATTTCTCAATTTTTCAAAGCTTCAAACTTACAATTTTTTTAATTAAAAGAACTCTGTTTTGAACTTGTTTTACTCTAATTTTTTGTGTTAATTAATGTGAATTATTTGATAGTAATAAGTTTGTAACATTATTTTTCCGTATGTTACTTTGCAGTGTGGGTCAGAGATCGTGGGGGCAGTATGGGTATCAGAGATGTCAAGCCCATTTTTGCATTTGAGGGAACTTCTAAAGGAGCTTGGTTACAAGGACACTCCCCTTAATTTGACTGCTGATGTAAGTAAATCACTATAGGACAATAAGACTCCTTTGATAAACATTTTGTTTGAAGCTTATAGTAGAAACATTTATTATCATAAATTTTTATGTATAAATTTTTATAAGTTATTTTTATAACAAAGATAAATAAATAAAATTATATATGTTTATGAACTGTTTTCATAAATTATATTGGAAAACTTATGAAAATAAGTGAAAAATCTTCTGAAAATTGTCAGAAGCTATTTTTAAAAATTCTTTCAAATAGTCTCACAAAATATATGTCAATAGATAAACTCAAATAAATCATTCTAAACATAAACATTTGTATAATATCAAATATTTGGGCCTTAAGATATTGCATGTGCAATTTGGTTAAGAAAGTGACAAGAATTTAGGAATCTATGTTACTATTCCTACCTATTTTTTGTTGAGTACCTAAGTTTTTATTTTAGTTAACTAATTAATCCTCTATTTTTAAATCATCCAATGTCTAGTTCTATCGTCAATTTTAATAGAAATCTAAATATCTTGCCTTTCCATTAGCTATCTAAATATTTGAGGGTTTATGTTAGATATTTTTATGAAATAATTTCCAAATTTTAGAGAAGTGATAATAAGCTAACAGTTGAGTTTGCATTGTACAGATTTTATTTGCTTCAATATTTACATTTGCTAGGATGATGATTGGACCATGTATCACATACGTAACATTAACTTCCAATAATCCATTTCTCATAAAGGTATAATAATAATTTGTTACCCTTTATGTTTTTATTTTTACATAAACCATTTTTATGAAATAATATATGTAATATTTTCTTCCATGGGTTTCTGAATCATATTTTATTATCCAATTTCTTCCACTGTTACAGGCTATGGCATTGGGCTTGCAGCTAGTAAGCGCATTCTGGTTCTTCAAAATTGTAAGAATGATGAAATACAAATTAACTAAGAAGAAATCATCAACATCCAAAAATGACATCAAGCAGAACAACATCAAGAGGAAGACAGTTAGCTAGCTAGACAACAATTTCACTATTTAAGAATTTAACATTCTTTCATAGGACTAATATTTTGACAACAAAATTTTGATGTCAAATTCGATGTCATTTGATTTTTATGTGTATCTTCAAAATGCATCTAACTTGTTGATGATTAAAAATGAAAGAAATAAAGATACACATATGGTGTCGTAACACCAAACTTATGAAAGTTTATATAGATGCAACACAATTCAAAGTTCAAACCCTCATAAGTCATAACTACCATATAGTGATTTAATACATCTAAATTCTTCCCTCCTTCTACATCTCTTAAAAGAAAAGGAAACTACAGATTAAATATATAGTTTTGCTTCTTAATTTTTGAACATAACACTCAATGACTCTTATTTATAATAATAACATAGATATAACTATGCTTCTTAATTAACTCGACGACAATTCTTTCTAACTTCTCCATTAAATCCAGTGAGAGGACGAAGATTTCCCAACTTGATCATAGACAAAGCAAATTGCTCAAAGAAGAGACTCTCATCTTGTGCATATTTCTTCACCAATTCATGAGTCTTTTTAACACTCCCTGTGAGAAGCACTTCATCTGAATTAAGCAATCCTTTTCCCCTAAGTAAGAGTTTGTAATATGTATTGTCAAACATTCTTGGGGAGGCAAAGTCTAAGGGAGAAATTATGTTGTCGCCACCTGATTTTGGACACATTGTTTTCAAACCAAAGTAAAATGTTTTTTCCAGATTCTCATCTGGTTGGTTGTTTCCATTTTGGTTGTATAGTCTTTGCTTGAATGTTGCACATCTTGCCACACCAATTGTATGTGCACCTACATTATGAAAATAAAATAAAAATTAAAGTGACTAACCATAATAATATTGGCATTTGAACATTTTACACAAGTTAAGAAAAGATGATAAATAAAATAAAGAGAATGATATTTTACCAAAAAAATTATTAGATGTTGGTGTATTTTATTGTTGTGCTCGTGATATACTATTTGATACAAAGTGTTGTTATTATGCGGCTATAGCAACGCTATACACTGTAATAATGCGGAATTGGAACAGAACAACCCGCTATTTTCTGCAATCTTCGATTAACAACATCGAGAGAATACTTTGTAACATTAATAGAAAGTGTCATTGAAATGTGAAAGTTTCACCTGAGAGGGCAACAAGGTCTACTTCATCAAGGCCTTGACGCTTGAAAAATGTTAAGAGACCTTCAATGGTGGCATTTGGTGGTGGAATGTTTTTGTTTGAGCCCCTTAAGCTTGCTGTTTTTGAGTCTCTCCTTCCTAATGGTAGCTCCCAGTTGGGTCCTCCACTCTGTTTCAAAAAAATATTGAAGTTTCAAATTAAGCATATTTGTTATTAATGTTATTTTCTTTCACCATAGTCTATTAAAAATTTGTTTGCACTTCATTCTTAACAATAATAATAATAATAATACAAAAAATCATATTCTCTTATATTATCAACATATATAAGCCTATAGTATATGACATGCAAAGTATATAAAAGGTGGTCATCTCAATTTGAGTAATGTGTTTTTTTTCTTACAAGAACAGTGGATCCTCTAGCAGCAAGGGCAACAATGTCTGCACATGAGACTGTCCGAGGACATGCTTGTTCCAACTTAGATTTGATCTCATCAATCACTTCATAACCTCGGACGGAATTTTTGTTAGGCCCACCATTTTTTTCGCTGACTATTGTCGCGCTATCATCCAACAAAATTGACGCATCGCAGCCCTGTCATTACAAGTAAAATGAAGAGAAAATTTAATCAAATTCAGCAATTGCAAAACAATATAGGATACAAAATAATTTTTCATGGTACATAATTTTATGTACTAAGAATGAGAATTGCTCATGAAATGAATATAATTTTTCTCAAAATTTGTTTACAAAGGTGATTTTATTTGTTATTTTGTATGTTTTTTTTATCACAATTATAGTTGCTGACATCAATTATTGACATTGCATAGAATTACGGTCTGATGCAGTTGCGAAGACATCAAAAACCTTGATGTCGCGAGTTGCAACTTAGACTGTGACCTATTTTTAAAACATGTATTGGTTTTGTGTTTGTAATTCACCTGAACAAAACAATCGTGGAAGTGAAGTCGAAGAAGGGAAGCTGCTATTCTGATATCCTTAGCAATGGCCTTCTCCAACACTGACATGACAATGTCATTAGCTTGAGGGCATGAAAACTGATAGAATTGAGGAGAAAGACCAAAAGACACTCCTCTAGTTGTTCCACCATGATGACCACCCCATCCAAAGTTGAAGCCTATAGGGTGAGCTTGGGACAGTGTAACTGAGAGGAATGCTGTTACAAAAAGAATGACTTTGTTGAAAGACATGGTTACAAGTTACAAATAATAGGCTTATTTGATGATTATTAATATTGTTGTGTGTCATATTGGATTGCATTGTTCTGTATATATAGTGCTAAAGGATCAAACCACTCTCACTACTATCTTCAACAAATTAATCACCTAATGTGTCAAGTAAACTTATGACTTTATCAACATGTTCTGTCCAAGCCCCACATGATGCAATGCGAAGTGGTTCTGGTTTACCTGCTCCTGGACCTGATCAAAACAGTGTATAACTGATTTGCTTAAGAGCATTTGATTATAGTAAATACTAGTTTAAGTTAGAGGGTAAAGTGCAGTGCAAAGTTTTAACATTAATCAAAGACTGAGATTGTAATACATTCATTCAGGTTTATGACAAGGTATGAAGTGGGTAAAATATGTTTGTTTTGAATGTAACAGACTTTGCACTTTTACACCATTTAGGAGCTAATCTTATTTATCACATTATCTAATTTACAATGTCTTTTATCATATTATCTAATGAGATTAATTTTCATGAACTATCGGCGTAAAACTTGTTAGATTCTCAACTAATCACAAGTAATCTTTTATATGACTTTTAAGTTAGATTTGATTATAGTCCAAATCATTTTCATGATCCAAGGGTTATTAGTATAATTATTATTGAAGCCTTAGAAGCATTCAAGCATATTTTCTTTTCAAGCTGACGCATGGGAATGATCTCTAAAGGTCATTTTACGTGTTTGAAAATTGACAGTACCTTCATGTACCTGCAGAGAGACCGCGTTAGATAATTTGTGTTTCAAGATTAACTTTTTCTTCTTATTGTGGTTTTCTACTTGAGATGCAAGAAAGGAAGATGAGTAGCATTCCACATACAGAATACGCAGTGTGAACAGTATACCCATATAGTGACATAGGCTAATGGGTGAGTGTATGTATGTATCAGACTCATAGCTCATACGGTTATGATTTATGACTTGGTCTTAGAAATTTAAAGCTCATACAATATTATTATATATCTATTTTGTTATTCTTTTTAATTTGTAAAATATTTTAAATCTTGTCCCCGGTCATTTAAATAGTCTTCAATGTATGTTTGTTTTCACGGTTTATTTTTTGATAACCCAACATTATGTTACCTATTTGAATGCAAAAATACAGTAATATCTTAAGAATTTTGCAGAACATGTTATGTTAGTAATTAAATGTTTTAAAACAAAAGAAATAATTGAATATGTATGACAAACTGTGGTTGCAAAGTGCAAACACACTTTGCATTGCTATCTTTCAAGGCTATCAACAGGGTCCCCATTTTCAAGGGCTTGTTAATGTAACTTCAACAATTACAAACAAATATGTACAGCTTTACATGAGACCTGTTATGCTACAAGCCATTATAATTGTTTCTCTCGCCCATGGCATCAATCATAATTGATGCTAAACTGTATTAATCATTTTCTACACCACCAAATGACAGATATTTATGAAAGTAAATATTGAAAATATGTACATATTTAAGAAAGTTAAGGTCGTGGTACACACAGTTGTCTCATAGGTGTAAGCAATCTCGCAAAACGTAGGGGCACATGAGCCTTGATATATGTCCCTTGCTCTGTATATTCCTGTAGATGGAATAAGATGAATAATGTCAGGAAATCCAACAATGACAAAAAAGGAAACCACAATATGCTGAACAGTGTAGAATCTGCCAGACTATGATCAGAAGGTAGGTAGCGATTGATTAACGGACATAGGTATTTACTTACAGTTTTCTCAACCATTCCAACTTGGTGTATGGTGCTGAGAAGGTCCCCGTTTTCGAATGGTAACAAAGCTTCCACCCATACCATGGAGTCCTGTTATAAAAATAACAGAAATTTAACCAGAAAATGTAAATAGTTAAAACAAAAGGACTGCATGATAATAAAAGACAGAGTACATTTAAATTATATTGAAGACTAGCTTCAACATTGTACCTTTAGTTTGTCTTGGACTGCATTACAGAATTCTTGTATGCCATCACCACTTAAAGCAGATATGCATACAACATCATCTCTCTTTTCAGCTTCTAGCCTGATTTTCTGAGGATCACTCGCCCTATCAATCTGCCATAAGAAAAACACATGCCAGAATGTTCAAGCTGGAGTTCATGCTGTAACAGTTAAACTTAAAGTTCACAGTAAAGCTTGTTGATGAAGAAAAAAGCTGATCTCAATCTTCCTAAAGAATTAACAGAGTGACTGACATAAAAAGCAATAGAAGTACGCCCCTAGCCACAGTCTAATCTTGGAATTATGTAGTTGTTGAGATTTTGATAGTGTTACGAATAGAAATAATTTAGAGTTAACAAGGATATCAATATATTTTTCATTAAATGCATCAATAAAGAAATTCAAAAGTATATTCATTATAAAACTTGAAGGACAAACTGCAACAATTATGTGAAGGAAAAACCAAAAAAACCATTCCCCTAATACCTTGTTCCAGACAATCAATTTTGGAATTGATGATACATCTAGTTCTGACAGAACTTTGTCTACAGCATTTATCTGTTGCTCAGCCAGGGGGTGACTGCAATTCATGAAAATAATTGATGAGATATGTCCTTAGACAACAACAGTAGATGTCTAGTTCTTTTAAATTCCTTGTGCCTACAAATAAAGCGACTCCCGGAACTTTTACTGATACCTGATATCAATCACATGCACCAAAAGTGATGACTCTGATATCTCTTCCAGTGTGGCTCTGAAGGCAGCAACCTACAGAGAGCAGAAAAATAACAGTTCTGCGGGGTTATTTCATAATTTGGGTTAAGTTTTAATGGTAACATGTTAATTTTTTATCATAAATCGTGTAAAAAAATAATACTAAATATCAATTGTATAACACCAGAAGCAAAATAAGTTGTAACTTGTAACAAAGGTATCTTTCTTACTAGTGTAGTAGGTAACTTCTGAATAAAACCAACGGTGTCTGTTAGGAGAAACTCCTTTCCATTCTTCATCTGGAAGAAAGCGGATAAACAAAGCACAGCATGTTAAAATAGATAATTCAACCCATACAAGACTTGCTTTCTTGCATGATGACTTGAAAGGTAGAAAAATCATTAACAATGAATTTTAGCCATCCCATAGCCAAGGGACATTATACACAGAGGAAATGACTGCTGTAAGGTAAATGTCAATACAAGGTTTTGGACTAGTTCTTTATTTAGCAAAGAATAGAATATGTATTTGAGTCTCATTACAAATTAGAAGCACATACACAACACAATAGTTGAAAGCATTCAACAAATGAAGACAATGCTTAGGTTGTAAATAAAAACGTGAAATTATCCAGGCAAATTTTTGACTGACCTGTACCCTCCTTGTAGTTGGATCTAAAGTTGCAAATAATTTATCCTCGGCAAGAACATCTGCTCCAGTTAATTGATTCAAAAGCGTACTCTTACCAGCATTTGTGTAACCAACCTAAAATGATGGAAAATAAGCATATAGCATCATCTTATACAGCATACATTACCATAACTTATAGGCAATATCAATCTTAAAAAAAAGGCCTCAATATAAATGTTAAAACTCTAACCAAGGATACCACTGGCACGGGTACTGAGACACGCCTATTACGGTACTGCTTTCGGTGTTTCCTAACAGATTCTAGCTCCTTTTTAAGAACACCAATCTGTCAAAGCCCATGCATTACATATTTCTGAGAAAACAAAGTTCTAGGGAACAGAAATAATCGTGAATTTTAGAGAAATGCATAATTTATGAAACTGGTAGGTTACTAATCACAGTATTGCACTAGTATACACCACACCAATACAATCAAATGAAACTGTTTTTTGTAGCCATGCAGATAACTTTAACAATGATAAGATACTACTAAATGCTCACTTGGTCACGCAAAATACGCTTGTCCACTTCTTTTTGTTTTTCACCCATTCCCTTCACCTGTCCTCCTCCTGATTGACGCTCAAGATGAGTCCACATTTTTGTTAGACGAGGCAGTTGGTATTCCATTTGTGCTAATGAAACCTAGAAAACAAAAGAAAGTAGATTCATTAAAACAGGGGGCTAAATTTCTCCTATTAGCCAAAGTTGTGGTTCTATATATATATTTGGAGATTTCATCGGTATCTTTTGCTTTTCTAAGGGTATTGGTAGCTTTGGCAAAATCAATGGCTAATATTTAGCAGCATGCACCACTTAATTGAAATTTAAATACAATACATCATTTCTGCCGATACTCAAATTTTAAATTTTATTATACTTATTCTAAATCTAAAATATGATATATTTTGAAACAAAACAAAAAATATAATATAATTTTTAGAGTAAATGATCAATTGATTAATTTTAATAAAAATAAATATTGAAACAAGTGATAATACAAAACATAAAACCCCATAGAGAAGTCATCTTTTGCATTTATATGGCAGTTAGTGGTTTACATTTCCAAATATTGATCAATAGTTAATCGGGATACTGACTAGTGATACTCTATTAAAACAAAGGATACTGGAGAAACATCCTTTCTAATTTATATAGTTACCTGTAAAGATGCTTCATGTGTTGCTGCTCGCTGATTAAATATATCAAGGATGAGAGCAGTTCGATCGCAAACTCTCACATTTCCACCAAAAACTTTTTCCAGGTTGCGCAGTTGGCTAGAATTAGCAGGGATCAGTAATTTTATATGAGATTCAGAATGGCATTCCTTGCACAACAATGTAACTATAATAAATTAAATTTTGGTTTAGTCACTGTAGTGGACCGATACAATGCAATGTAGAGTAGGACAGTCTGGATCTATAAACGAGTAAAAGTAATAAGAAATATGCAACATAGTCTAACTCTAAGCTACCTCACCACCTTCTTACTGAAAATCAAAAGTTTGCAAATCATCATTATCACTTATACAGGAAACCAAATTTTCAAACAGAACCTCTAGAGCAACCTGATTCTTATGGCTCCAATTATCTCAAATCAAAGCTTGCAAAACCATCAAAATGTTTTTTTTATGAAACTTTTGTGGTAAGCTTCGAAGACAAACTACCCTTCGATAAATGAAATAGTCAATAGTCAACAAAAAATAATATTAACAAGAAGTACGCAGTTGGATAGCATAAATGTGAGACAGAGAGAAAAAAGGTGCCTTACCCAGCTGATAGTTCATCATCAAATATAACAGTTTCAACGTCCAATGCATTAATTGCACTCTTAATTTCAGAAACTTTTCCTGAGCCAATGTACGTTCTAGGATTCGGCGAAGCAAGCCTGTACCATTTAGATTCACTCTGAAACTTAGTCAAATAGTAACAAAATGATGCAGCAATTGAAATGTCTCAAAGGGAATAAAGATAGGATTCAGTAAACAATGTCGTGAAATGCAAATCAACGATAATTAAGCTCGAGTAATTAACAAAACGAAGTAAAATCGAAATGACGAATAAGAAAGAATAAATAAATAAATAAAAAAAAAGTTGAATTACTTCTGATAAGTAGAAGCAACAACCAATAATCCAGCAGTATCAGCTAACTGTTCCAATTCACTCAAAGAATCTTCAATACCAAAAGAATCCCGAGCTTCACCTTTTACCTCAACACCAACTAGATAAGCTTTCTCTTCAAAAACCTAATAACAAAACAAATCAAATCAAATCGAATCAACTAAAGTGAAATTGAAATTGAAAATTGAGAAGTATGAATTATGATTTATGAACCTCTTTTCCGTTACGGAGCTTGAAGCGATTATCGAAGTTGGTGCTACTGTTATCGTCGTTTTGGTTTTTCTTCTTTTTAAGCTTAGTAGTGAATTTATCGTCATCGGAGAGAAGAAGTGAAGTTGGAGGTGGCGATTCTTCGTTGAGTGGAGGTGTTTGGAAGTCGTCAATCGGAGGTAAAACGGCGGCGTCGTTGGAGGAAGAAAGTTCAGCTTCAATATTGCGAGGTATAGCGTTAAGAGAGAAACGAATAGGGAATGAAGGAAGGTTTAGAAAATGATGATGATAGCGTTGTTGTTGTTGTTGATGAAACTGAATTGAGTGAAGAATAATGGAACCGTTAAGGCATGCGCATGTCTTCATCTTTTTTCTTCTTCTTATGCTTAGCTTAGTGATGATGATGCTTCCTTCTTTTAAGCCATTAACGAACGAGGTCGAGTTTTTAAAATCGGATAAGTAGTATTGCGCATTAGTACTGTATCTGTATAGTATTTGAGTTTCAGTTATGCTCTTCTTCTTGCTTAGTGATCTATCGTGATTTTCTATAAGTTACGAGTCATAACTTCTGCAATATCACGTTGGATTACCGTGATTCTGAAACACTTACCGTAATACCAAACATAGACTCATATGTTTTGCACTTTTTTGCTAAATGTTTTTTTTTTTCTAGAAATAATATTTACTTACAAAAACTGTCTTTTAATTTTACTAAAAATAAGCAAATGATAAGTGATTTTTTTTTGTTAATTTTATTTGTATGGTTAAATAGCCGGTACATTTGGAGAAACATTTGTTAAGAAAGATTAATTATTTAGATGAATTTCAGTCATTTTGAAGAGATTAATCTTTACAGATTTTGGTTTATCAAAAAAATTACAAGAATGATTATGTTGCATTTAATATCTTTGATGTTATATTTTGTGACTTTACAACAATAACATTTAGTGTAAAATAGAAGGAGCAAAATATGTTCAGGCATTCGCTACGACTATCGAAGATTGCTCCAATAATCTACTTTAAAATGGTCCTCAACACACTAAAACGGTTTTCATTGGTTGGAAATGTCCTAGTGAGGGATGGGTGAAACTCAATTGTGATGGGGCGTGCAAAGATAATAGAAATTGTGCGGGATGTGGCGGTCTTCTTCGGGACACTAATGGCAGATGGCTCAAAGGATTTGTGCGCAAAATTGGAATTTGTGATGCTCTTCATGCAAAAATGTGGGGCTTATACTTAGGTTTGGAGCTAGTTTGGAATGATGGAATTCAACTTCTCTATGTGGAAAGTGATTCTAAATTGCTTTTTGACATGGTTACAAATAAGTGCAAGACTGATGGGACGACCCCTACATTGATTCGGCGGATCAGAAATCTCTTGGACCGTAGTTGGCGCGTTGAGGTTCATCATAATTGGCGTGAAGGCAACAGAAGTGCTGATTGGCTTGCTAATTACAACCTAACGATGGATTCTTGAAACTTTGTTGTTTTGGAGATCCCTCTTAATGAACTTAAGAGTCTCTTGTTTGATGATTTATCTGGGACTTGCATGTTTAGAAATGTTCGTTTAACTGTTTAATTTTCTTTTGAGTTTTTGCCCTCATTTGTAAAAAAAAAAAAAAAAAAGAGCAAAATTGTAAATTTTAGTATCATTTGTGATTGAAAAATGAATATGATTTTCAATCAAACAACCAAGTAGATAATATCCGTGCGTCATGTAATGTACACAAAATAAATAATGTTTAAAAGAAATTAATTTGTTAAGAAAAGTCAATCCAATAAATGAATTTTAATTAGTTTAAAAAAGTAGTTTTTACAATTACACGTCAAGAATAAGATATTTGATTTTAAAAAATGTCTATAGATAGTTGGATATAGTGAAAACGACCTCAAAGTTGATTTCAATTTCATATTCTATTGCTTGAACATTTGTATAACACCTATTTGTTATTCTCATCACAAATCAGTCTCTTCTTCATCTCTCACAAACCAGTCTCATATTTTCGTAACAAAGTTGTTGTTGAAAAAGCACTCCATTAACATTACACTTGAAAGAACTATAGCATGTGGTGGTTCCCAACAAATATTAGAAGGTACGTTTATTTTGATTTGAGTCTTATGATTTTGATGTGCATATCATGCCAAAATTGGAACAAATGTTAGAATTTATACTAAGCTTATAAAATAACAAAAATTAACTTTACTATGTTGAATATACAATACAATACTTTGAGGATAAAATTCACCAACCAAATAAAATAACCAAAATTGTGGCATAAAATTCATATTCAAAACAAAGCAGAATATTGTCTCTTGCAAACCCTTTACGAGTTCAAAGTGAGACATTGGAATTACCACTTCATCAAGACTTAAAATTGATGATATAACAAAATGAGATTTATTTTTATTTTTTTTTTATATAAAATTAATTGATATCAACATATATTTATATAGTTTCCAACTTTTATATTATTTTTTCTCTCTCTCTTCATATCTTTTTTCTATATCCTCATGTTCCTATTAAGATGTGTGTTTAACACAACTATAATAAAATTTATTTATGATACTTGTGTTTTTTTGGTGCAAACAAGAAGACAGTGTGTACATTAAGAAAGAAAGATGCATTCATAGGAGAATAACAATTTCATAATCACCTAATCTCTCCTTGAAGTTGTAGAGGTTAGACGTTTACATTATGAAATTAGGATATAATGTACAAAATTAAACATCGATTTTGAATGATATTGAAGGCAATTTGATTATTCTATACTAACTTGTAACTAATTTAGTGTTAATTTTGAGTAGAATGTCTATTTTAAAATTTATTGAATAACATATGATTTAATTATATATGAAAAGAATGTAAATAGACAAAGCTGCGCCGTTATTTTTTTGGATTGAAAAACCAATTCTTTTAAATATTATATCTATGGACTTATGAGAAACAATATTGTTATGTATGATCTTTTGAACTATACTTAAAAGATTCACAGTCTCTGGTGCTAGAAAATAAAAAATGTCAAATATAAATAGTTTAAAAGCATGTGTTAAATTAATCTTTAAATTCAATTCAAAAAAATTAATCTTTAAATTATATTACTTACCAATAAATTAATCTTTCAATTGTCCAGTGAATTTAGCTCAATTGGTAGGACATTATATTATATATGCAAAATATTGGGGTTTGAACCTCAGTCATCTCACTTATCCACTTTGAGAGTGGAATTTATAGTCTCTAGACTACTTGACAAAAAAAAATAGTCTTTCAATTGGATCTTGCAACTGTGTTTAGAAAGGAATTGTAATCACTTGATATTATAATTAATCTCTAAACCACATTAGTCGGTCTAATAAACCAGATATTGGTGGCAAAAAAAATAGTCTTTCTATTTTTTGGTACATCAAAAAGATCAAATGCTCCCTCCAAGAATTGATGCATAGACCTCCCCTACCTAACCCATACTATGTCCCTTAGCTCAAATCACGTGAGGTATCTTACGGGGACAAAAAAAAATTAAAAAACAAATAAGTAGTTATTTTTTATTAACCTTCTTATTTTTAAGTGAGCTATGGTAATTCAGTGTTCGGCATAGAGTTCATTAATCGATTGATTTTTTGGTATGGGTTCATTAATCGTTTAATTTTTTTTTTACGCAATCGTTTGATGTTTTAGCGTACTCAAATTTATTTTATTTTAGGTGATAACTTGTGTACCCCCTTAAGATTTGGGGGTATTTACCCCCAACCACTATAAAAAGTATTAGCCGATATAATTTTTTATAAAATACACTGTTAGATTGAAAGTTTATATCATATAGATCATCTGTGTAAAATTTTAGATAAATCTAAAATCATTTGATATATTATTGAGACACATAAAGATGAACGGTGTTTAAGATCTCATGGAAATTGTTAATTTCGATGCGTCTCAATAACATACCAAATGATTTTAGATTTGTCTGAAATTTTACACAGATGATCTATGTGATATAAACTTTTAATCCAACGATGTATTTTATAAAATTTTATATCGGTTAAATATTTTTTAAGTAGTTGGGGGTAAATACCCCAAATCTTGTCGGGGTAAACAAGAAAATACCTTTATTTTATCATTAAATAAATTTCACAACTTATTTGATATCGGATATCTATGACCGGAATTTGAACTACCTCAAATTTATGTGTGCGTAAAATTCTAATAATTTGTTACATTTTTTTTTTGAGCAATATAGTTTTTTTTTTGACAATATAGTTTGTTACATATTAAAAAGATAAAAAATATATGTGAAAACATGCATTGACTAAATTTTAACCAATCAAAATCTATATTTTGTCCAAATCAGTTTAATGGTTGACTAAATTAATAAATGTTATGCCACATGTCAAATGATCATTGGTTAATATATTTAATGTATTGGTACATGATAATTTCACCATTGTACCATAGAATTCCCCAACATTCATATAATTGTGTGTGCCACTATATTAAAGCAGCTTTTTTCCTTCTCTCAGTGCGCTATCCAACTTGAAAGCACAGTATTGCTAAGCCGTTAAATATTCCATCCAACGGTCAATAGAACACGTCAGAGATAGATGCAGAGATTAGAGCTGCAGAGGATCCGTTATTCCGTTTCCTTGATTAATCTAATCATTAAACCTACTAATACGTACTTAATCAAAGATTTACGTCAATTAGTGGTTTTCATCACTATCATTTTTTTTACTAAAAACAAAGGTATTCATTCATTCAAATTTGTAAATTACATCAATCGATATCATAACATATTCAAAACATTCGCTAAAAACTAAAAAAGATGAATCAGCGAACAAGCTCACTGCATCCGAGTTAATAGCATAAACCGGCCAAATGATAAAGCCTACAATTGATTTGACAAAATATAAATGTTCGGAGAAATCATGCTTCCGAATCTGCAACGTTGAAGACGCTGAAGTCATTGAATCTGCTCTGAGGTTGGATTGAAGCAAATCTGCAAATCTGAAATAAAACAAACACCGTACGAAGACGGGAAAACAACACCGTACCAAGACGGGAAAACAAACACCGTACAAAGACGGGAAATTAAACAATTCCACACTAAGGGAGTAAAATAACACCAGAAGAAGAAATCACGGTGAAGAAAACTCAAACAAAATTTAAAAGTATGTGAAAAACACTTATTTAAATGAAAAGAAAACTAAAAAAAAGATCAAGAGGGGTGATTTAGGGTAGAATGAACAAGAAAAAAGACAAAATAGGAATTAGGGTTACCAACAGAGGAGCGGAACAGAGGAGCGGCTGTATGTTAATCTGGTCAAGAAAAAAGACAAAATAGGAATTAGGGTTTTCATCACTATCATATTACTACGTTTTCACTATTGTCTTGTTACAAAAATTTCTTAGCTTTCTTCTCCAAAATCTTAAACATGGACAACACTTTCTTAACCATTCTCTTCTTCCTCTTCCTTTGCATTCTTCACCATCCAATTTCTGCATCAAATCTGTACAAAATCAAGCAACTCAAATCAGATTTTCATTCTCATAATTCACCATCACCGACCAAATATTTTGAGGTAACAAAACCTATTCAACTCCCAAAAACAAAACCTTGTTCATACCATGTTCTTAACCATGATTTTGGTTATACATATGGAAGTCCTCCAGTTTTTGCTAATTACACCCCTCCTTCTCATTGTTCATCACAAAAAGTTTCCAAAATTGTTCTTGAATGGAAAGCAACATGTGTTGGAAGACAATTTGATAGGATTTTTGGTGTTTGGCTTGATGGTGTTGAGTTGCTTAGAAGCTGTACAGCTGAACCAAGAGCAAATGGGATTGTTTGGATTGTTGAAAAAGATATCACAAGGTATCATTCTTTGTTGTTGAAGAACTTGAATAATCATGAACAGAATAATCAAACACTCTCTGTTTTTTTAGGGAATATTGTTGATAAAACTTATACTGGTGTTTATCATGTTGATATCACTGTTCATTTTTACCCTTTTGTTGTTAAGACTCATAAGACAAAAAAGTTCAATTCTTTAGGATTTGGGAGTGATTTGCATGCTGATTTGATCTTGCCCATTTCAAGGAATCTTCCACTTAATGATGGGTTGTGGTTTGAAATTCAAAATTCTACTGATGTGGGTTTGAAGGAATTTAGGGTTCCTCAAAATGTTTATAGGGCTGTTTTAGAAGTGTATGTTTCATTTCATGAGAAAGATGAATTTTGGTATAGTAATCCTCCAAATGAGTATCTTGTTGCAAATAATATTAGTGATGACACTCCTGGAAATGGACCTTTTAGGGAAGTTGTAGTTACTCTTGACGAGAAGGTTGCTGGTTCGGTTTGGCCTTTTACTGTGATTTATACTGGCGGGGTTAATCCCCTCTTGTGGAGACCGATTACTGGGATCGGCTCATTTGATCTTCCGACTTATGATATTGAAATTACGCCTTTTTTGGGGACAATATTGGATGGAAAGTCTCATTTGTTTGGGTTTAGCGTGACAAATGCGTTGAATGTTTGGTATATAGATGCAAATTTACATCTTTGGTTGGATGCAGAGAGGAGTATAACAGAAGGAGGACTAGTGAATCACATTGATAAACCTTTGGTTGAATCTCTAGTAGCTGACTTTAATGGTTTAAATGGAACGTTCTTGACTAGTGCGAAGAAATCCATTTTGTCTACCGGATGGGTTAGATCCTCCTTTGGTAATATCACAACCAGTTTTGCTCAAGATTTTAATTACTTCAATAAAATGGTAATGGCGAAGGACGGGGGCAAACAAACTGTGAATCAAGTTATATCTTTCAACGACAGTGTTCGGGCTAAACTTCCATGGTCCTATCACGATTTGGTCGATAATACATACAGAAAGTTTTCCCTTTACATGGACTCAGATAATCTCGAGCAGAATAATGACACTTATTTAGCTGTTTCAAATGTTACATTAGGATTTGATGTGAATAAGTCTCAGAGCAAGGGCTCTGGATTTTCAAATAGCTTTCTATATAATGTGCAGGATAGCCAGGGTAAAATGGTTGTTAAAAAGAATTTGGTTATTAGCGGAGTAGGTGAAACACAACAAGATTACAGATATAAAAGCAATGAATCTTGCTACTTCAGGAAAATTGGCTGCTCAAATTACACAATTCTATATGATAATGTCAAAAATTCATGCAACAAAAGACATCGTCACTCTCATTTTGGCCTTAACTTGCCCTTTAATGCTCTAGAGTGAGTCCCTTTCTAGTTTCAATCATGGAGATTACTTCTGTGACGACTGTGTTAAATTCTTTTCATTTCGCATTACATATGGAAACACTAAATGCTTTTGAGTTTCTTTCTCTCTGTTGTTCTGTTTTCTGTAGTTTCTATGTAGGTGTCTTATGGTTTGAAGTTGTTGTCTGTTAATTAATTTGAGTTTAAACTTAATGAACATTGTGGAATATGAATTTCTGTTTTTTAGTATTAATCAAATGCTGAGATTTCTGTTTTCTGGTCTGGAATATGAGTTTCTGTTAATTGCAAGAAAGCAAGGAATTGTCAACAATTAGTCTTGACTCTTGACCAGCTTGTTCTTGTTGAAACCAAAAAAAATGAGTTTTTTTCCTCCACTTCATGATTCTGACTAAGCAACCAGAAAAACCATCTCTAAGCAAATTAATAAGTGTCTCTCCCAGCTAATATGAAATTCACACATTTATCGTTCAAGAACTTGTCAAAATATGAATCTGCATTCTCATCCTTAAGCCTCATAAACAGAGTTAACAAATCTGATTTTTCCTTATCAGCTTCATTTTTTGATGAAAGTTCCTTCTTTCTTGCACTTATACATTCTCAGCAAATTCATCGACTTTTGTATTGATTTCTTAAGCTTTCTTTCCATAATCCATACCTTAGTTAAGCAACCTCATAGCATAACCTTCCATACACAAAGCAGTGCGACAAATATCTAAGCAATGTGGCTTCTGTTGCATCATCATAAACTGTTGCAAATGTTGTTTCAGGCAAATGAGGTTGTGGAATAAAACTCAATATGCTTGCTGTTTTTCCTTTATTTCTGATATGTTTCATTATCAGCACAAAATCTCCAAGTAAATCAGAAACTGTCTTTGAAGTACTTTCCCTTGGGGAAAATAGTGAATTTTGTTTTGACAAGATGTTCCAGTTATTCTGTGAAGTTTAAGCATATGTTTGGTCTGGCGGCTCGGTAAGCAAAATCACGGCAAAAGCTTGCTGCAACGTGGAAGCTCTAGATGACAGCTTTTCTAAAATCGCGGCCAAAAATCATATATGGACGTGAGTTTACAACCTCAAACGCCAAACCAAACACTCACTTAGGATGATTATTATAATGTTTAGTACATATTTGACTCTTAGTCATACTATAACTATTTGGACTTATTAATATATGCATAGAGTCACCCATCATATGGATCTTTCTTTCTTTTTTCTTAATTAGAAATCCGTAAAGATCAAAATCAAACATTGGACCTTAAATTTTAGTTAACATTGAATCCATGTAAAGTATCCAAATTTATATTAACATGACCAATTTCCTTGAAAATCAAGGTGTTATGATAAAATAGTAAAAACATTATACCATAGAATCATGGACTCTCTAATGCCATGTAATAAAATTGATTGTTGCATGAGTTTATGTGTATCTTTGTGGTTCTACTGTGAGAAAAATAATTTTGGCAGCATTAATTCTAATTATAATTGAGTTAAAGATAAATTCATGTTTGGATACATCAAGTAAAAATGAGTTGAACAATAAATTTGCGCGTAAAAATCACATTTAGACTAAAAATGGCTAAATCACATATTTGATCCTTGCATTTATTTTAGGTTTCAATTTGGTCTCTTACGTTTAAAAAGTTGTTCACCTAGCTAACATATTTTCAAACGTGGACAACTTAGAAATGTGTCACGTATAATTTTTAGAAGAAATCAACTCAAAATTTAACAGAAAGTTAAAAGAAATTAATTCAAAATTTAACGAAAAAGATCAACTTATGTTAAAATCATTAACGTAAAGGACCAAATTGAAACTTTTTAAAGGTAAGAGACTAATTTAAAACCTGAAATAAACGTAAGAGACCGAATATGTGATTAAGCCAACTAAAAATCTATAAATTCTAGCTTCTTCAAGTTATAATCAATTTTGAAAACAAGATCAATTCTATTCAAATATGTCAACCAATTTATACCTTCTGATTAGAATCAATTTTTGGTGCTCCAAACACAACCAAACATATGCTAAGTTATTGTATAAAAGGACATGGATCCATTTATACTTTTAGGAATTAGTTCATATACACAGTCACCTTGTAAAGAGTTTTTAGTTTTTACATTATATATGAATCAAACATCACAGTCAAATCTTAAAAAACGTTTGATTTTTATCATACCTTTACCATCACACGCATAATTGATAGTGACTAGTTTATAATGTAAATCTTATTATATTGACACTACATTGAAAAAAAACAAATGGTCCTTTGTAAAATCACTTTTAACTATCTCTACCATGCATGAAACCAAGTTGACATGAGGGCATGGCTGTTGTAACCTATCCTTCTTTGGTGCTGCACTACTGCAATAATATGCTGAATTCTCTCTTTCTCAGCTAAAATATATGAAAATGAGACAGACCTATGAGACAAGTTTTGCTATGCGCTTTCTTCGAAGCCAAGTAAATTTTGCTACTTAGAAAATGACCTTAAACCAAAATGGTCCCAACTTTTCATATATACAACCAAGCAAAACATCAATTTAATTTCCTAAGTAATAATAATACTTGTTTTGACTGAAAAGTAATATCTCAAAAGAATCCAAATTTTGTTCATTTGGTTGCAGGTGTGATCTGCAACAAGCATAGGAAAAGTTTGGTTATCTTTCACAATCCAAGCTCAAGGCTCATAATTTTTTTTCTTAATTTAGTAGTAGTTTTTTTACTTTATGTTTTGTGAATTGTGACCATTTTTTGTTAACCTTTTTGTTCAGGTGAAAGAGTACTCTAATAATTCGAATATTGGCGAAAAAATAAGTAACGTAAAAAATTGTTTCTCTTAAAAGTTAAACTCTTGAATTCTCTCAAACAATTCTTCTTTATAAAAAGCTAATTAATTATTTGAATTCAATCACTTTAGTTCTCAATCTCTGCATATTATGTGCAATACCGTTACCAAATGAGTTAAATTCACGATAACAATGTATAAAGTAATTTATAAAAGGGTTAAATATTTAAACTTTTATTTTTAGTCCCCCAAAATATTGAGTCGAATAATGCCTAATGGTCCCCAAAAATTTTCCCTCACCAAAATTGGTTTGATTAGTCTCTGTTGTTAAGTTATGACGATGACTTGACAATTTCTTATGTCTAAGGTGACAGCCATGAAATTAAAAACAAGTGAGTACAATAATATATGTGATGGTTGTTACTTGTTACTAGTTGTTACTAATGGTCTACCATTATACCACGTTTACTATAGACAACTCTCAAATTAAGAAGATTAATTGAAGAGTGTTTGTATACATCATCTTAGGATGTCATTGTATACATTTATGAATCATGTCGTTCATATTAAAGACAAAAACCATAAACGTGAGCACCAAGATTCAATGCATTCACACATGGTACTTGTTTACATACATTTTTTCACAAAAGATTCCTTCCTTATTCATGATGATGATGCATTAGATATGTTCCTTGTCCTTACAAAATTGCCTGCACAACCAATCACCCCACAAATATTACATACAAACACACTATCTACACATACCTACGTGTATATTTTGTACGGTTCATGCTTTACATATAGCTTCTATGATTCACTGTGGAACAACATCAATAATAATGAGCACTAACACAAAGTAACACCATATGTTTTTCTCTTTCTAGTTTCTACTTTTTTAAGGTACACATTTTCCATACTTTCCATGACAAAATATTAAAAAATTTCAAAGAATTCTAATGTGTTTGGATACACGGTGGATATCTCAGGATGCACGATCAGCGTGAAGCTAGTAGTTGTAGCTTTGAAACAGACCTGCGGTGAAACCATGAATATGACGAATTCAGATTGTCTGCAGTCAGCAATTCCACACTTCACATAGTCGGTACATCAGTGGTTGTTGGATCGATATCGGACGATCTAGATTTCAAGCTTGGTAGTTTATGAAAAAATAAAATTTTGTACTGAAATCTATACCGTACGATCTTGTTCCAGTGATCACTGATGTGTTGACTACGTGAATGTGTGATTGTTGACGGCAGAAAACTCCGAAAACGACCAAAAAGACGCTCTCCAAACACAAACTTCTTTCAATTCAGACAACAAACTCATGTAATAAATGAGGGTTGCCAAACTTGTGCTGTTGCTTTCCATTGTCTGTGAAATGATAATCTAACAAATCAGTATCTGGTGAAGAAGCCAATGTTTGGTTACGCCTTTTATTGATGTCGTCATTGGACAAACCAAAACCATCACTTTCAGAGTTCCTCAACTCCAATGCAAGTGAGACATGGCCACCAACACCAAAGTTACTCAACTCTGATAAATCATCATAACTAGTAGGAGTAGAATCCATCATTAAGTTATCACCATTTTGGTTGATTGAGATAGGTGCATTTGAATAAGGACTATTGTTCATGTTAAACCTTTGTTGGTCACCCTGCATTTTCCCAATTCTAGAATCCATCATATTTGTCCAATGATCATTACTTTGAATCCCTCTATCCAATTCTGTCGCGGTGGTGGTGGAGGAAGATGCATGATCCAACTTCAACCCCGCAGCATGACCTTGTTGTTGAACACTATCAACATCGATTAACTTGTCGTGAGACTCTTCCCTTTTATCATCCCACGCTCGAACATCGTCGTCTCTTGGAGCTTTCAGTGTGTTTTCTGATAAAAGATTGCTGCTTGTCTCCGATTCACCAAACTCTTCTTTGTACATTTCTTCGACCATTGGTTTCCAAAGACGCACCCTTGCATTAATGAACCAATTTGCCACCTGATATGAATTGAATATGATTAGCGAGTATCAACCAAAGGACGGGACTATAATTTTTAGTGTGTTTTGGTTCTGCACCGACAACAAATGATTTTGCCTAAAATTAAGTTGAATGTAAAATGTTTTATGATTTGCTACATTCACGTAAAATTGAGTTTAACAATTAATTTGAGGCTAATAATCAATTCTTGAGGCAAAAGCTCTAACTTCTAGTTAGAACTAATTCTGAGGGTGAAATAAATTCAATTCAAACGCATCCAAACATGTTAAATACAATTCTAAACCTCTAGAATCAATTTTACCTCATGCAAAAGTGAAACCAAATATACACTCAACACAAGTGTTCAATTATTTTACCCTTGGACCCTAATCAGAATACATAAACAAATTGCACTGTTAAGAAAACATTAATTATTACCTGGTTTCTGGTCAAGCCTGTTTGTCTTGCCAACATAATTTTCTCTGAATCCTTTGGATAACTGGTACCAAATGAAATTTGAAAACAAATTATTAAAAATTATTCAATAGTAATTATGATAACACCATTAATGAAAAAAGTTGAGTGTAGAGGAACCTACGGATGAAGGAAATGCTCAAAGAGCCATGCACGGAGTATTGAAACAGAGCTTTCGGGAAGTCCCCTCTGAGGTCTCCAAGCTTGTCTCATTACACCAAGCTGCTGAAGGGCTTTTTGTTGTCTAAGCTGCTGATCCACGTAGCGGAGACGAGGTATTCCCTCTTGTTCTCCGAGGCTCCTTTGAGTCACTTGAATTTGGCCACTAATAGCGTCACGCAAACAGCGAAAGTGACGAGAAATTGTGCGCAAAGCAAGAGCGGTGTATGGTTCAGCTGCTCCACAACCAGCAACCATGTCAAAAGATGAAACCACAATCTGCATCTGATGACAGTATTGTCGGTATCTTTTGTCAACCTTCAAACACAAAGAATACGAGTTAATTAGTCACTAGCAATATATATGTACAAACTAAATTGCATAACTGATGATTCAACCAAACAGAAAGTTTTGTTTCTTGTAATCCAATAATATTGAAAAGATTTACCTCATCCAACATGGCCAAAAGTTGTGTTTTCTTGTCCAAAAAGTGCTGTCGTTCGGCTGGTGATAGCTCACATGAAGGGTTGTTTGCATTAGAACCACTAGGACCTGGAGATATCTGCATAGATTTTCCATCAGAATCTTTGGAAACATCTAAACCAGTGTCACGGAAACTTTGTTGTTTTTCCGATCCAGTTTGTTTCAACCCCTTTCGGACATTAACTATTTCATCAAGCAATTCTTGTACTGCCTTAAGGTATTGTGAGTTAAGGCCATTGTTTGGAGGGAGCGCTGACCCGTGCAGGCACGGACCAGATTGGCCTTCATTAAGGCCTATCGAGTGGTGTTGTGGATTATACAAACCCTCCCTTTTGACAGTGTTGTGAAAGCCTCCGGAAGACAAAGATGCAATGCACTCAGCATTTCTCAATTCCTCATCATCTTTAAGAGACACCGACTCCTTTAAGTTTGAAATTTGAGCATTCATTAGCGAGGTGAAACCATTGCTGGGATACTGATATTGAAAAGAAGGCATCATTGTCCCAAGGCTAAGAGACAAGCCTTGACATTGCACATTTTGGTCGCTCTCAACGAGTCCAAATTGTGTCCTTGGATCGCTCGTAGCATTGTTGGAATGACCCTCATCGATACTGTAGTTATGAGGTAACAAAGTGTTCCCGGAAATCATCTCAGCATAAGATCCCGAAGAAAACGCTTGGTTCGGATACATTGTAAGAAATATTTCAGCAATTCAAAATGAAGAAGCTTGATTTTATTCCCTTTACAATGGAATCACCTTGACTTCTCCAGCAACAAGATTAATAAAACAAACACCTTGATGCTTTGAACCTAAACTGAATTAGAATAATCCAAAGTGAGGAAAAATGTTATTGAAAGCCTAAATTAGGAAACTTTATATAATAATCACTCAATTATGCTATTATTAAGCAAAAAAACAACATCATATGCAACATCAGAAACACACACACAGACAGACAAAATGAAGGTACGAGGTAGCAGAAAACGATGCAAACAAACATGAAAACCAAACAAAAATTTCACAAGATTCAACTCAAAACCCTATAGTAGTTTTTGAAGCCACAAAAAACACCAAAATGAAACTGAAAACTGAAACAACAATAAATCAAAAACAGAACACAATCATAAGTGAAACAAAAAAACTAAACCCTTTTGTTTATAAGCAAAAAAGTTAACATTTTTTTTTCTTTCTTTCTCCAATAGTGACTTTTTTAGCATTCAAAAATTCAGCTTTTTATTTCAATCATCAAAAAATTTCACAACCCTTTTATACAAACATAGTTGTGACTGTAAGAAACATCATCAAAACATCAACTTACTACAAAAAAAACAGTACTTCACCATCATCATCACCACCATCTTATCCTTAGCTTCTTTTTTAGTAATAATAATTGATTTTCACTAATTGTTTCTGAATATAATATTATTATATTATAATAATATGAAAAGAGAAGAAAGAAAGAAGAGAGAAAAAAGATGAAGAAGAAAGAGATAGTACCTGAAAGAAAATGGTGGAAGGAAGAGAGGGAAGAAAAGAAGGGTTAAGAGGAAAGAAGGAAAATTACAGAGACAAGAATCCACAGTGTGGGGAAGGTCAGACAAGTGGCAATCCCAAGACATATAAATTTTCAAAAATGAAATATTTTTGTTTTGGTACCAACCAATGAACAAATTATATCATTTATTAATGAAAGAAATTGTTTACTTCCTCCATGCCAACTACTTATTTATTTATTGTTCTTCTTGTTAAATGGATCATCATAACCAACTTTAGTTTTTGTCCAAAACAAAAAATATATATACTTTTTGTCAATAGTTATTTATAAATCAACTAGCAGAAAATATTAAAATTATTAGACTGAACATTTATAACTGAAGTTCAAATTTTGGTCTCTCCACTTTGTATACATGAATTTTAAAAATTATTAAGTCGGATGTTCTTGATTGAAATTTAAAATTCAGTCTTCCGTTTTGTGTATGTGAATTTCTAATGGTTTGTCATTTTATCCACCTAAAAAAAATATCGACACTTAATTTAATAATTGAGAATTAGATATAGGTAATTAGGTATAAGACAAAAAGAAAATATTGACACTTAGGGCTCGTTTGGTGCGCAGGTTAGGAAAACAAGATATGTTAAAGTTTTCTAATTTTGTTTTAATCCGTTGTTTGGTGCACCAATAAAAAATGATAAATTTAACTTACTATTAAGTCTATCCAATTACTTTTCTTATTTTCGGTTAGGTTATCCAATTACTCTTTTTTTATTTTTCTTATCATGTGTGTACCAAACACATGACATGATATGTGCTAATTCTATCACTATCCTATTATATTATTATTCGGTTTCTTATCATATTTTGTCTCTATCTATCCGACGCACCAAACGGACCCTTAAAATGTTACAAATGAAAAAAAAAATTATTAAAATCCTAATGATTAAGTATGGAGAAATTGCACTCACCATATCGAAATTAGCTATGGTTAAATAATACATATATTCAATTTATTTTTTTAAACAACCACTCAACCACCCACTCTAAGAATAGTTTGTTTAAAATTAAGATACACATCATTTTTGAGAAATGTCAAAAAGACACATACATTCCCCGAATTTTATATAAGGTGGAGTATAATTGAAAGATAAGTGATTTTTTAAAAAATTGTTTGTCTTTCATATATGCATATTGTTGTGTCACGAGGTATCTAGCTTAAAACATTTAGAAAGTATCCAACTTTGATCAACCACGTAAGTAAATTGAACATAGCATTTTAATTTAAAATTAAAGATTTGAAGTTAGTACCCAAAAAAAAAATAAAGATATGAAGTATATATGTAATCTTCGATATATTTCACTAATTAACGTTCTTTGAATTACTCTTAATTTAATATATTTCACTTTACATTTATTAAAAATATGAATACATCAATCAAATGTTAATGTTAGTTAGTTCGGTGATCATTGATATTAAACTTAGTAAAAAAAATCATACTTTGTTCTCTTCTCTCATAACAGAAGTTCTCTTCCATCATAACAGAAGGTGAAAAAAAATACATCAAAACATTTCTCTCTCTCTTATTTTTTTTTTTTGACCAAAAAAAAAGTTCAATTAGATCACTCACCCGAAAAATATTAATTAATTAAAAATAATTAAATAAGAGTAAAACATTTGATATATAAAAAGTTGATATTGAAAAAAAAACGATTAATTAAATAATGGGAGTAAAAATCAGTGCCAATCATGGTTAAGTCCATGAGATGATGATGTACCAATAAAAAAGTCTTAAGATGATGACAAATGGCATAAAATTGTGTTAAAAGTAAAACTAATTAATAATTTTTTTTCCAAAAGAACTAATTAATAATTTAGAAGCTGGAAAAGGTGTATATATAGAAACAAAAGAAAACGTGCCGTGGATATAGTGATAAGCAATTAAGGAAATTAAGCATAGTAACAACTAGCAAGCAATAATCAAATTAAGAAGAAAGAAAAAGAGTGGTTGGTTGACTGATCTACTTGCATTGTTTGTTTAGAGTTTGCTTGGAAGTGTTCAAACCCCTAACCACCAGTTGGTAGACCTGTAACCTTATTCTTAATACTCCTAAACCATATACTATCTTTTTCTTTTCTGTTAGGATCAAAAATGTAATTAACATAATCAAACATAATTTGTGAACACAAAGTGTCTTTGTCTATAAATAATACATATTTTGGTAGAATATCAAGGTTGGCTTGATTCGCTATTACAAGTAGGTGAAAGTCACAAAATCACGCTTCACACGTGTATATAGTGTTTTGTTTAGTTAGTGTATCATTTATGTCTTCTAAATACTACGTTAGTTTTAAACTAACCACAAATAACAAACCTACTGTTCTGTTCCGTTTATATGTTTTTAGTAATCATGTACACGCCATCCATTTTTGTATATTTTGTTGTCTCTTGATGGATAGGGACATTAGGATACCGATTGATCGAATCGAATTTTCACATAATGCTAAAAAATCCTATATCGAAAGTGAGATTACTTATACATAAGTTTATATGTAGAGACAATTATCACTTATTACAAGTCAGTTTTGTGGGATTGAATTAAACCAACTCTCAATTTTAAAAAGGTATTAGAATCTCTCCAAGACTCATTAGACTACCTGCTATCAAATTCATAATCTATATTAGATGTGTAATGCACAAAAAAAACTGTGTTTTAGCGTCCACAAAAACTAGTAGCGCATACTAAAATTAATATTTTAGAGTCACATTAGCGTCCAAAAAATTGACCGATAATAAAAACTTTGATGGTGATGAACTATTTATATTTTAGTTTTACAAACTGATTTATTAATTGTTGTCTTTGTTTGTCACGTCAATGTTAAAATATTTGGCTTTTGATTCTTAACTATTATAGTGAAGCATATATATGTTGTGAAAGGAATTTTAGTATATCTGGTTATGTGTGGTGCCAAAAGTTGTTTTTGAAATGAATAATAGATTATGTTAAATTGATTTTATAAAGATAAGTTGAAATGGATTGCTTAAGCACCCAAGATTATTAGATCTTGTACAGTTGTACTCCCTCCCTGGTTGGGAAATGTCCCCAAGTTTGGTTGTGTGGTCAGTTTTCTCTACTGTTTTTGTTTGCTTAATAGCTTAAAAAATCACCACTCCCATAACATAAACCAAATGCAAATGTTGAGGGGGATGGTGATCAAAATAGTTGAAATCACCATCGAAATAACATGTTCAAGAAGGTAGACGACTATCGACTACCCTCTTAGCTTCACGGTAAATGCGCACAATCTTGTATGTCGAGATGGTTAAAGTAAGTTATTGATGTTTGAAACAACAATTTTACCCTAAACACTTCCAACAAAACGCCCCCAAAGAGAAGACACAACTGAATTAAACATCAAACCAACACATCGGTCATGTTAATTTGTATATCCATCATTGCCTCGTTATTCAAGGCCAACATTTTTGTGCAAACTATGTATTATCTGAGTGCAATTGCAGAGACTAATATCTCAAATAAATAAATAAATTCTTCATAAAAACTTCAACTCTTAAGCATATCCAAGCCAAGCTCATATTCAAACTCGAAAACTCAATAACACTTTGCTCTCTTGTATGTAGGAGATGGTGCAAAAAAATGAAGGCCATGAGTCTCTATCATAAGTTTTTCAAATGAAATTACTCTAAATGAGTTTACTCTTAGAACAAAATTTTACTTATAATGTAGTGAACTAAATCACTCATAAATAAATTCTTAATAATACTTAAAAGATTATTTAAAGCATTATATTATGCAAATCCTTACTGCAGACAAGCTACAATTATATATACCATTCAATTTTGTAAGAATATTCTTTTCCCATGTTGTGTTACCCTCCATGGCCATATATCATTGCCCACACCCATTAATGCTTCTTCTTTTTCCCTTTCTGTTCAGGCAATCCTATGCTCCATTGACTTTAATGGAGGTAGGTTCCCATCCACTAATTTTTTAAGAGTCCCACACCTTTTTCAAAATTAAACTTTTCCTTCACTTTTTTCAGAAAAAGAAAACTTATTACTATGTTTATTCTAAAATATTTTAAAAAATTCAAAACAAAAGGATGTTTGTTAATTATAGTATTAAATATGTTGTGAATTCCACTTTTTTACTTTTAAATCTTAATTAGCATTCTCTAAAGGATATTTGTTAATATTTAAAAATCACAATAAATTATAAAATGTTTATAACGATTTTGTTCTTTAGTGAAAAATTATAAAATGTATTCGTACATCAATGACATGACACTCATATGTTACTTTTCTACTTTCTATTGAATTTTTTTATAGTAGATCTTATGCACTAAATCTCCTCTCTAGATCTTTCTTACTTCTCAATTCTCATAAGACACAAACAATTCATGTACCACTCTCTTTACTTCTCAAACAAGTAGTGCTATTTTTAAAGGGAGTAAAATATTTTTGTCGTTGCTTATGTATGAGACACAAGAGAGCACCTAGTAATATTTTAGTACCTCAAAACTATTTTATAATTTTTTTTTTCTGTGCTAATTCTCCAATTTTTGAAAGAGTCGACTCGTGTTGATTCAAAGTTCAACCACAAGATAAATAAAATTTGACGAAAAATTATTCCTCCATGAATTAAACTCAAATTTTCATAAACGGCTCGTTTTAGGAGGAGGTTAACAACCACATTGAACTCAATCACTTGGTTAACTAGTTAATGCATTTGATTACATAATCAGGTGCTCGACAAACGTAGAAAACATAGGAACATAAGAAATGAATAACCTCAAAATGGTAAATAAATTTCATCAAAAAGTAAATTATTATAAAATCTTAATTCAATTAAAAAATTATCAGATTTATGATTTATCAACATTTGGGCTAAACTCTAAATTATCAAATCTTAATTCCAGCTCCTTACCAAAGAAAAACTCTTAATTCCAGCTAGACTCACTTAAAAATGAGCGTTAGCAGAGGAACCCAGTAAACCCATGATCTAACTTTTGAAACTAAATGGATTTGTACTTGTAACTTAAATGGGCCTTTGAGTTACGAGTTATTTGAATAAGTCCATGAATCTTAACCAAACTCTACATATTAATAACAGAGTTTCTTTTCCCACCCTCCAACGTGTGTCTCCAAAGTGTATTTCTCAAATTATACTTGTGGGAAAAAAAATAGTTTTAATGTCCTCTGAAAATATAGAGTATATATATTCAAAACATATAATTTTAACACCATGTAGCCAACAACGAATGAAATATATCTCTGTTTGGTATTTTTTTAGTCTAGAGGAAAGGAAAAATGATTAAAATTAATCAAAACTGTATCGAAAAACATATCTCAAACGAATTGAGAGTGAATTATTAGATTTGTCTAAGAGCAACCACACATGCAATATCTCTCAAGAGGCTAATTTATATCTATTTACAACTTAGACTAATTTATTGTTGTTTTGTATTTCTATTTCTATTTCGATTCGCCATAGGCTCGGCTAGACAAAACATGAGGAAAAGTTTATGATATACAAGTAAGAAAATTTTTGCACCATGTACAATTTTATTTTTTTCATTAAATCTAATGAGATGTGATCTACACTTGAAGTATTAGTTCAGTGGTAAGAATTTAATCTTATAATTTCAAGGTAATAGTTCAGTAGTAAGAGTTTAGTCTTATAATTTTAAGGTGCTGAGTTCAAATCTCGTTAAAGACAGTTATAAAATGACTATTAATGTTAATGATTAATAAAATTACCTCTGATAAAAAAAGTGAGATGTGATCAAACATATTGATTCAATTGTAATTAGTATTCACTTGTGCATATTAGATAAAACAAAAGCATGATGCACTAGTTAAGTTATGATAAAAATTAGAAAATCCCTGATTTGATAATATAATAAGAGATAGCTCAATTTGTGAAGAAAACAAAGAGTCAACATTTAAATATTTAATGGATATATACGTGGTACACCAAACAACATCAATGTTTAAGTTTTCTTGTTACAAAGAATTTGTTTGTTTCTTATTTGGCTGAGATGCCTAACTCTATAAAAGAGAACAAATACAGAATGATGCTATATATTTTGCCCATGTATATTTATTGGCCAGCATAATATATATACCAATAGTAACCACTCTTTTTCTTTTCTTTTTATTGGTACAAAGTAACCACTCATTTAATTAAATATAAAAAAATAGTAACCACTCCTAGCTAAAATAAAAGAGCTAGCTAAAACATTTTTTCAAAGGAAAAGAAATGTAATCACAGAAATGCCACAAAGAAAACGCCTATATCTAACTACTAATCATTAATATTAATTCATCTGTTTCTTTATAGTTGTCATTTTAAAGTTATATATTTACAATTTATCAAAAAAAAGTTATATATTTACACATGTCAAAAAAACTGTCTTTTATGAAATTAGTTATCTTTTTTCTTCAATATTTTTAACAAGTTTTTATTTTATTATATTTTATTATCTTTTAAAATAAATAGTTAAAAATATTATCGACAAAACAATCATTAACATTATATTAAAATTTAAATATGAGGGTCCTGTGTAGGAACCGGAGTTTGAACTTTAATGCGTCCATTTATTTATATTTAAAGGATAAAATTCTAGTCACTAGACTATTTGACCAATTTTTTTAAAAGATGACGGATAAATAAAATCAAGTTTTTTCCTATAAAAGAGACATGTAAAAAGAAAGGGTTTGAACTTGACTCCCTAGTGGAAATAAATAGAAGAGAAAAATGAAGCAAAACCATTTTTTAACAGTTAGTTTACAATTTAGTACATAAAAAGGGTCAATTTGTGTAATTAAGCACTGGTGGCCAATTTATTTATCTCCTGTAATTGGATTTGATTCTTAAATGGATAGGAGGGGATTTTATATGAATAAACTGGACAGATTTAATTTTTTTGAGTATTTTTTTTTATATAATAGATTAGATGAGTTGATGACAACCCTTCAAGAGGTAGGGTAGGAGTTCCACCGGCACACATTAGATGAGTTGTTGACGAAATAGACCAAAATGAATTGGATAGACCTATTTTGGTAAATCTGGTTTTGAAGGGATAAACGTGTGTAATCAAAAAATCTTTTATCAGTAATCAAAAAAAAAAAAAAATCTTTTATCAAAGAAACTCTAAAAATTTGATATAATGATAACAAATATTTCTATGGTCTCATATATAAGCAAAATTGACTTTTAAATTTATTGAAAAAGTAATGTATTTAGTCTATATTATAGTTTAAATATATTATTTTTGAATAAATCTAAAAATTTATTTGTTGCTTATATATGAGAATAGACGGAGTAAGACCTTAGACCTTGAAGTTGAATTTAAATTCTGCTAATACTTTTTAAAAAAAAAAGTAAATATAAATAAAATATATTAGTTAGTGCTATTTTAGTATTAGGTTTTCTTTACTTTAGACTCTAAATTTTCCTTTGTATCAAAAATCTCTTATAAGAGGGAAATATAATTTACTTTTTTTAGTAGAAATATAATTTACCCTTTTTTCACACAATACCCTATTACCCTAGTGAGTATTAATGTATTATTATCAATTATCAACTACATTATCAAAATTTACACAGAAATTGGATAACCATAATACATAAATGGTACCTCATCACCTATGCATGCAGTAGATTTAATTGGACGCGTTAACTACAAAATTATTCCATTATATCACTCCCATATACAATCATACAAAACTATTCCATTATTACTCATACAATCATTTTTGTTTTCTTACTAAGTTGTTCATAAAAGCTAACATGCGTATCTATTTATTCTCTTCTTTCTTGAGACAAAAATGCCAAAAAGATATATCTAATGTACATATCAACCCATCACCTATAAATAGTACATTAATTGGACACATATTTAACTCTAACATACTAGCTACTTTTTTTTAGTAACACTATACTAGCTTACTTTATAAAAGCTTTACTACGTGTATACATTTACCTAATATTTTCTTCTCTTTAGAATAAAAGGAAAAAGCAAATCCAAAATGAGGATATACAATAAATATGACATATATATCATTATATATTTTTATGTCACATGGAAGCAACCTCTCAAACCCCACAAAACAAGGGCATCACGAACCTACAAGAGAACAAACCACGCAAAGAAGATAAAATTTGTCGTGTGGGGAATAATAAAAAGAGATTTAAACATTAGGATAGTGCTATATGGTATGGAGTATGGACTTATGCAACACGAGTGATGAAATATGGGTCAACAGCTAGCACATGCAAACAAAGAAAGTGAGATGCATAATGGGGTACCAATCTTCTACCAGCCTAGCACAAACATTACCCGGGAAAATTGCAAATCATTTTTCAGATTCAAAGATAAATAATAATATTTTTCTTTCTATATAGCAAAAAATTGTAATTATTTGGTAATGGTGGATTTTTAAAGGAATGTATATTTTAGAGATGGTAAAACCAGAATTATTGGCCAGTTCACTTCAACAGGTGGAAGTGGAAATCGACCAGTCATTGATTAATTAGTTTAATTCTCGTAGTATGATTGAATTAGACCGAACTAACTTTTAATCAAAATAAATTAGTTCAACTGCACTTGAACCATGTTTGGTTCAATATGTTTTTAGTTTTGTATACTTTTTTTTCTCTTTCTCTTTAATACTTTTTTAGTTGTTTTCATTCAATTCAACTTATGGCATGAATTTGATTTGAAAGTTTCATTGATTTGATCTCTAGTCAATTTTCGAAACATCTATTTGATTTCTTGTTCAATGATTAGTTTCTAAGTCGTTTTACTAAAATCGTAGAATTTTTTTATTGTTGTGTTATAATATGAAATTTTTATTAGTGTTGGTGATTAATAATTAAGTGGATTCTCTTATATCTCAATTGATTGTCAGAGATTAAATCTCAGACCACTTGTTTATAAGAGGTCTAAATCTCATACTACCATTTATTGTTAGTATAAAGACATACCAAATTGAATGGATTAATGGTGGATTAAATAAGAGCTATGTAAGCATTGATATATAGTTAGCCAATGATGTGTGTTTTCAAATATCACAGCCAATATGAAAATGTAGTTGGTGCTTAATGATTATACGTAGTAGGTATATATATATACCTATAAATGTTAGCATTTTTATTTCCTTTGGTGACCCTCCAAAGTCCAAACTGTTAGGATTTAGCAAAACTAGTGTGGCTGAGCGAGGGATATAGTAGCTTAGCGAGCAAGTACTTATGCAATAGCTTATAGCTTATCAGGATTGCTTATCAGTCACACAGTTAGCTTATCACTTGTATTGTACTAGCCTATAAATGGCATTGTTGAGTAATGAAAGATCAGAGGATTATCATTGAATCCTAACAAGTGGTATCAGGCTCCTCTCTAGGACCTGACAAACGCAGTTTGTGAGCACGCGCGCGCGCACTTAGTTAACGGTTGCAACCGTTTTTTCAACTTCTACAAACAGTTATCTTCTTCTCCTTCATTCACCTTGTTCCTTTCCTCTTTTCTTGATTTTTCTGCAACAATGGCAGAATCAAGCAGTTTCATGCAACCATCTATTCCACGTTTTGACGGGTATTACGATCATTGGTCTATGCTCATGGAGAATCTGTTACGATCCAAGAACTATTGGACGTTGATTGAAAATGGAGTTCTTGTTGCAGCTCCTACTGCAACTGCTGAAGAACGCCAAGCTGCTGTGGAAAGCAAACAAAATGATCTCAAAGCCAAGAACTACCTATTTCAAGCTATTGATCGCACAGTCATGAAAACAATCTTGACAAGAAACACTTCCAAAGAAATTTGGGACTCCATGAAACGCAAGTATGGTGGTTCCACCAAAGTCAAGAGAGCTCAGTTACAAGCTCTACGCAGAGATTATGAGATTCTTTCTATGCAAGAATCTGAGTCTGTTGATTCCTACTTTGCAAGAACACTTGCAATAGTTAACAAGATGACTTCACAAGGTGAGACTCTGGATCAATTACATGTGGTAGAGAAAATTTTGCGATCTATGACTCCCAAGTTCAACTACGTGGTATGCTCTATTGAAGAATCCAATGATGTCACCACTCTCACCATTGATGAACTTCAGAGTAGCCTTCTTGTTCATGAGCAAAGAATGAAAGCCCAACAAGAAAAAGAAACAGAGCAAGCTTTAAAAGTTTCTGCATCAACTCGTGGTGGTGCTATGTATCGTGGTAGAGGAAGAGGAGAAAGAAGTGTTCGTGGTAGGGGAAGGGGAAGATTCAACAAAGCCTTAATGGAATGCTATAGATGTCATAAATTGGGGCATTATCAGAATGAATGTCCTTCTTGGAATGAGAAAGAATTCAACTATGCTGAATTCAATGAACATCAAGAAATACTCTTAATGGCACAAAATGGAGTAGGCAACTCCATGAAAGAAGAGTTATGGTTCCTAGATTCAGGTTGTAGTAACCATATGGTGGGGAACAAAGATTGGTTACATGATTTTGATGACACATTTAGAGAATCAGTAAAGCTTGGTGATGATTCCAAAATGAGTGTCATGGGAAAAGGTACCTTGAAACTGAACATTAGTGGTCTTACACATGTCATCAGCAATGTGTATTTTCTTCCAGGTTTAAAGAACAATCTTCTGAGTATAGGGCAAATGCAACAAAAACAACTTACTATAATCTTTAAAGATGATATGTGTAAAGTGTTTCATGAAGAAAAGGGAGTAATCATAGCTACTCAAATGACTGCCAACAGAATGTTTGCTATAGTTGCTTCTGTGATTTCACCAATGTGCATGAAAGTTGAGCAGTTCTCAAACAGTGATCTTTGGCATTGTAGATATGGTCACTTAAGCTTCAAAGGGTTGAAGACACTAATGAAGAAAGACATGGTGAAAGGTTTACCACAATTGCAAGAAAGTAGTAACACATGCAATGATTGCATGATTGGCAAGCAGCATAGACTGTCCATTCCAAAACAAGCTAACTGGAGAGCATCAAAAAAGTTAGAACTTGTTCACACAGACATTTGTGGACCTATCACTCCCATTTCAAATGGTGGAAACAGGTACTTCATGACCTTAACTGATGATTATAGCAGAAAAACTTGGACTTATGTTATGAGTGAAAAATCAAGTGCTTTTGCTATTTTTCAAAAATTTAAAGCACAAGTAGAAAAGGAATCCAGTCACTCAATTCTATGCTTAAGATCTGATAGGGGTGGAGAATTCACATCAGATATTTTCAATGATTTTTGCAGCACACATGGTATAAAGAGACAACTGACTACTGCATACACTCCTCAACAGAATGGAGTTTCTGAGAGGAAAAACAGAACCATAATGAATATGGTAAGAAGCATGTTGTCAAAAAGTAATATACCAAAAATGTTTTGGCCAGAAGCAGTGAAATGGGCTACTTATGTGCTAAATAGAAGTCCAACCTTGTCTGTTAAAGACCTCACACCAGAAGAAGCATGGAGTGGAGTCAAGCCATCTGTTCATCATTTCAAGGTGTTTGGGTGTATAGCATATGCACACATACCTGATGCTCAAAGGAAAAAGTTGGATGCAAAGAGCATAAAGTGCATTCACCTAGGAGTCAGTGAAGAATCTAAAGCTTATAAGCTTTATGATCCTATCAATAAGAAAATATTAATCAGCAGAGATGTGGTATTCATAGAAAATCAAGGCTGGAATGAGTTCAATAATGTAGATAATTTGCCAGCACTACCATCTTCTAACAACTGTGAAGACTTAGAAATAGAACAAGATGAAGACAATACTGCAATTGAAGTCAACAATGACCAAGTGACTGATCAAGGGACTGAGATCAACCACAATGATCAAATTGTGGATGACACTGATCAAGAAGAAAGTGATCATGAAGCAGATGATTACACACCAGTTAATAACTTACCCCCTAGAGTTATAAGAAAACCTGGTCACTTGGATGATTTTGTGTCAGGATCTGAAATAGATGAAGAAGAATTATATGGTTCTAGTGGCAGTCTAGCCTTCTTTAGCAATAATGAAGATCCAATCAGCTATGATGAAGCTTCAAAATCTGATGTATGGAGGAAAGCTATGAATCAAGAGATTGAGGCAATAGAAAACAACAAAACATGGGAACTGACTTCACTGCCACCAGGAGCAAAGAAGATAGGTGTGAAATGGATCTACAAAACAAAATACAATGAAAAGGGAGAAATTGAAAAGTACAAAGCCAGACTTGTAGCAAAAGGGTACTCACAGCAATATGGAATTGATTACAATGAAGTATTTGCTCCAGTTGCAAGATGGGACACAATAAGAACTGTACTATCCATAGCTGCAAGCAAAGACTGGGAAGTGCACCAACTTGATGTCAAAAGTGCCTTCCTACATGGTGATCTTGTGGAAAATGTCTATGTGGAACAACCTTTGGGATATCAGAATTCAAATAAAGACAAGGTATACAAATTGCACAAGGCTCTATATGGTTTAAAACAAGCCCCTAGGGCATGGTATAGTAAGATAGAGTCTTATTTCAGTCAGGAATCATTTCAAAAATGTCCTCATGAACATACCTTGTTCATCAAGCAAGATGATAAAAACATTCTCATTGTAAGCCTCTATGTGGATGACCTCATTTATACTGGAAATGATGAGAAACTTATTCATAGTTTCAAATCTTCTATGAAGAAGAAATTTGCAATGACTGACTTAGGCAAAATGAGATACTTCTTAGGAGTGGAAGTATATCAAGGAAAATTTGGTATATTCATCAATCAACAGAAATATATCAAAACTATTATGACCAAATTTGGAATGGAATCATGCAATGAAGTGTCTAGTCCCATTGTACCTGACAATAAACTCAACAAAGATGAAGAAGGCACACCTGTGGAAGCTACTAAATACAAACAGATAGTGGGAAGCTTAATGTATCTATTAGCAACAAGACCTGACTTGGCATTTTCTGTATGTCTCATATCCAGATATATGGAAAAACCAACTGAAATGCACATGGCAGCAGCAAAAAGAATTTTGAGATATTTGCAAGGAACTGCAGGATTTGGAGTGTTATACAAGAAAGGAGCTGAACTCAAATTGAAAGGTTGGATAGACTCTGATTATGCTGGTGACACTGATGACAGAAGAAGTACCTCTGGTTATGTATTTGCTATAGGGTCAGGTGCTATATCTTGGTCTTCTAAGAAGCAACCAATAGTGACCCTCTCTACTACAGAAGCAGAATTTGTGGCTGCAGCCTCCAGTGCATGTCAAGGTGTTTGGCTCAGAAACATATACAGTCAGATTGGTCAGAATCAAGACAAAGCCACTGTCATCTACTGTGATAACAGCTCCTCCATCAAGTTGTCAAAAAATCCAGTCATGCATGGTAGGTGCAAGCATATTGATGTCAGATACTACTTCCTCAGAGATCTCATAAAAAAATGGAGTCATAGAATTGTGTCATTGTGGAACTGACAATCAGATAGCAGATATAATGACCAAAGCTTTGAAGATTGAGTCCTTCAACAAATTCAGAACAATGCTAGGAGTTTGTGACATTAAATCTCTTTGATAGAGATTGATGTACTTTGTAATGTTTTCTTTGTTTTTTCTTTAAGTTCTGCAATAAGCTCTTATAATCTGCAGTTGTGAAAAACTCAGATTATGGGGAGCATATGTTAGGATTTAGCAAAACTAGTGTGGCTGAGCGAGGGATATAGTAGCTTAGCGAGCAAGTACTTATGCAATAGCTTATAGCTTATCAGGATTGCTTATCAGTCACACAGTTAGCTTATCACTTGTATTGTACTAGCCTATAAATGGCATTGTTGAGTAATGAAAGATCAGAGGATTATCATTGAATCCTAACACAAACCTAACCCATTTATAAATTTTTTAAAAAAAATTAATCTTTTTGACAAAAAGATTGTTTAAACACCTATAGTTTCTAACAGAAGTTAAATATTTTTTTGTATAAAGAAGTTAAAATGTTAAATATTTGGAAAGTTTTTTTGTATTTAACTCTATTGAAGGGGTGACTTTTTAGAGAGTAAAATAAAAATAAAAATGTCAAACTCACTAATGTTTTGTGACATATATATAATTTTTTTTAATATAATATCGTGACATATCGTTTAAGTCTATTGAAAATGATCTACTTTCACTTTTGAGCTATTTCATTCCTCACCATCTATCAATACATAATTAGATTTTAATTGTAACGTTCTTTTAATATTTCTTTCATATGTTCTTTTGGAAAAGAAAACTCCAAAATGACTATTATTACGATTTTTTGAGATATAGAAGGGACCCCCATGTACATGAGATAATAATTTCCCTACAGAAAAAGCATATTCAATCTTCAAAGTAAAGACAATGTCGAAATATCACATAAATTATTATGTTAAAAAAATTTTTACACAACCTTGTAGTTCTAAATGGATTTATAAAATATGAAATGATAAGAAAAATCTATCAAAATAACAACAATAATAATAATAATAATAATAATAATAATAATAATAATAATAATAATAATATGTCTTTTTACCTCAAAAAAAAAAATAATATGTCTTTTTAAATAAGTTAAAATTTTAATTTCTATCAACCGTGGTGTTCAAATGGTAAAATATTTTGTTATTCTAGTTTAGATTCCTAAAACTAATAAATTAAATTACAAAAATTCTATTAAGCCATCCATCAATGAAATTGGTAATTCTCACCTACTTAAATGAAATATGCCTAAATAAATTAATAAAAAATGAGAGAGTTCAAATTTGAAAACTTGCATTGCTTTATCCCTTAAAGTGAAAGCACTGCAAACTATATAATGTTTAAAATGATCACAACACAATTATGATAAATTCCACAGCAACACTTCCAATTTCTTTTCCATATTTTATGACTAAAGTTAAAATAAGTACAAATATGGTTGAAGTAGTAAGGTTGAAGTCATTAAAGCAAATAAATAGCCTTTGAGTAAAAGAAGCAAAACAAACAACTGTTTTTTAGTATGCACTTTCATTCTCACATATCCAAATTAAAACACTTCTCTAATTTCTTCTAACTTCATCAATATTTTAGGTACGATTTTTATATTAGCATGTATTTAAATGAATGTTTTCTCACTTAGGCTCACGATTGAGAGTTTCTCCACCGTGAAAATTAGAAATTGATATTTTTAATTTCTTTATAAATGTAATTTTTTGTTACAACTTTGATTTTTTTTAAACGTTCATCAAAACACATGCTTAGACAAGTAATAGTGTTAAAACTGTTGGAATTTTTTTGTCATGCATTCATGTCCCACAAAACTTATGGGTAAATACGAAGATATACCACTTATAATTTTTTTGAGTTTTATATTGCAGAATTTGATAGGATATATATTTATACGAAGAAATTCTTCTAAAATATAGTGTTATATTATATAGAGGATACTCAAAATAATGTATTGATTCATTGTCTAAGTATATGACTTTTTTGCTTCAAAAAAGTGTATATGACTCTTTATGTATAAATCTACAAAAATATATTTCTAGATTGTACATTCATACTTATTTTAAATAATAAATAAATTTTAAAAATTCTAAACAAAATTATAAATCTTAAATTGCAATGATATCTATTTTAAATATAAACATAAAATATATTTAAATCTAAAATCCTCCAAATATATTTAGACATTATTCTCAACAAAAACTTAAAAAGTTAATCCTTATAATTGCGCGCGGAGATATATTTTTTTATATATAAATAAAAAACATTTCCCAAATATCAAAACAAAACAAAAATAGTACTAATAACTTACAATTTACCCTACATGTGTTGAATTTCCACTAGTTTTGTATTACTACTATTATCAGAAAAAAAAAAAAAATCACAGACCAAAACACATTAATACAGCATTGTCGTAGGTACTGTGTTTTTTTTTTTCAGATTCAAAGTCACACTCAGAGAAATAACAGAACATAACAGAGCAAAACAGAACAACTCATGTTTCTTTTTCACTCTATTTATTTCTTCTGCTAAACTAAACTTTCTTATTCATCTTTTTCAAAAACTTTCCCTCCATTGTTGAAAAAAAGCTATGGAAACCAACTCAGTTTCCAAGCTTCTTCTGTCACTGTTCTTCACTTTCTTCTTTCTTGGTTCTAAGCTTATTCAATGTAGTGTTACATATGATAAAAAAGCTATTGTCATCAATGGACAAAGAAGAATCCTCATCTCTGGTTCCATTCACTATCCAAGAAGCACCCCAGAAGTACTTTTCTTCTTCCACTTCAAAAAAAATTCACTATCTTTAAAAAAAACTATTTTTTGAGTGTTTTTGTTTGAATTTTTGTAATGTGTAGATGTGGGAGGATCTGATTCAGAAAGCAAAAGATGGAGGATTAGATGTTATTGACACTTATGTGTTTTGGAATGTTCATGAACCTTCACCTAGTAAAGTACTATTCTGATTCTGGAATCTGGATCTTGTTCTATTAACTTTTTAAATATTCTGTAAAATTTTCTTCTTAAGATTTATTTATATTTTAAAAAAATATTTTTATGATGGTTTTTGTTGCAGTACAATTTTGAAGGAAGGTACGATCTAGTACATTTCATAAAGACAGTGCAGAAAGTGGGTCTCTATGTACATCTTAGGATTGGCCCTTATGTTTGTGCTGAATGGAACTTTGGGTATATAACATTTAATGTTTGGTTTCTTAAATGTATATGTTTTTCTTCTTTTGTGATTTACATTTACAATGATATTTTATTTTTTTTGTGTAGAGGATTTCCTGTTTGGTTGAAGTATGTTCCTGGAATCAGTTTCAGAACTGATAATGGTCCTTTTAAGGTTGAGTTGTAATTTCAGTTCAATTTTTCTGAAGTCCATTCTTGAATAGTTTGAATGAAGAAATTTTGAATTTTTTTTTGTTGTTTTTGAATTATTTTTTTTTAGGCTGCAATGCAAGGTTTTACTGAGAAGATTGTTCAGATGATGAAGAATGAAAAGCTATTTCAGTCACAAGGGGGTCCAATAATTCTTTCTCAAGTAAGTAGTGAGTTGCTTTCATGTTTGACTTTTTTGGACATAATTGAAGTGTTTGTACAAAAATTGTCTCCTACATGTTTTGAAAGATCAAGAAAATGTAGATCTAGTAATAGTATTCTCAATTTCATACTTGTAAATAACTAGTTCAAGATAAAAAAATGTTAACTTTATTGTTTGTGTATACTTGTGTTGTTGTAATTTGTAGATTGAGAATGAGTATGGGCCACAAGGAAGAGCACTTGGTGCTTCTGGTCATGCATACTCTAATTGGGCTGCAAAGATGGCTGTTGGATTAGGTACAGGTGTCCCTTGGGTGATGTGTAAGGAAGATGATGCCCCAGATCCTGTGGTGAGTGACCCTTCTCATGCTCTTGCATGATTTATTCAGTGTATGTTTGGATTGACGGTTAGTCTGGTAGAATCACGGTGAACCACTGATTTGAACATAATTAGAATGTCACTGTGATTTCGTCAAATTCACTTATTCCAAACATGCTCTCACTTGCCTTCAATTATCATTATCTTAAATCCATTATGATTCATCCTATACTTTCCTACAGATAAATGCTTGCAATGGTTTTTACTGTGATGATTTCACTCCCAATAAACCATACAAGCCTAAACTATGGACTGAGTCATGGAGTGGATGGTAAGTTATATATAGCATTGTTTATTATGAAGTTGGTTGTGAAAACATTGGACACATTTGTCTTAATTCTTTACCATTTGGCCATCAGGTTTTCAGAATTTGGAGGACCAGTTCCACAGCGACCGGTTCAAGATCTAGCGTTCGGAGTTGCACGTTTCATACAAAAGGGTGGCTCATTTTTTAATTATTACATGGTTGGTTATCTGATTATTTTCCAATTAAGTTAAACAAAATATGTTTTATTAATCTATTAAATACGAGTATTAATCATGATTATTGACAAATGATAGTACCACGGAGGAACTAATTTCGGACGATCAGCTGGAGGACCATTCATAACTACAAGCTATGACTATGATGCGCCAATTGATGAATATGGTCAGAAAATTATACCCTAAAAAAACAACCTAAATAATGTCATTAGAAGATTCTAATTGAGTGCTTAAACTGATTTCAGGTTTGTTAAGGGAACCTAAATATGGTCATTTGAAGGACCTTCACCAAGCTATCAAGCAATGTGAACATGCTTTGGTTTCTTCAGATCCTACTGTTACATCATTAGGAACATATGAACAGGTTAGTTTTCTTATTCCTCTGATATAACAACGTAAACACTACGTTCGCGACGATCAATAACAACAATCTATGTCCCCAGGCACATGTATTCTCTTCAGGAACATCATGTGCAGCTTTTCTAGCAAATTATCATTCAAATTCTGCTGCAAGAGTGACATTCAATAATAGACACTATGATTTGCCAGCTTGGTCCATAAGCATCCTCCCTGATTGTAGAACAGATGTATATAACACTGCAAGAGTAAGAATATTTAAAAGGGTCTTTAATCTAAGTATTTCTTATTAGCATGTTCTCTGCATCAAGTTATTGATGATTGGATTGTTATGGTTTCATGAAGGTGAGGTTTCAACCTTCACAAATACAAATGTTGCCTAGCAATTCTAAGTTTTTGTCATGGGAGACTTATGATGAAGATGTATCTTCGCTAGCCGAAAGTTCGAGGATCACAGCTTCTGGACTTCTAGAACAGCTAAGTGCTACTAGAGACACTAGTGACTATCTATGGTACATAACCAGGTTAGTACATTATCCTCTAGATTTAGAAACAGAAACCAAATCAAATTCAAAGTTTTTTAGTTTATTAGTGTTCTTGGCTCTCTAATTAAAAGGAGTTTCTGTGTCATTTAGCTTTTTCCTTTTACTCTCTCAGTTCTATGAAGTTGAAATCTCACTGTTTTCTGGTTTTCATGTCATAGTGTTGATATAAGTCCATCAGAATCATTTCTTCGTGGAAGGAACAAGCCTAGCATTAGTGTGCACTCCTCTGGCGATGCCGTGCATGTGTTTATCAATGGCAAATTTTCAGGCATGTAGTTAAAATTGCATTATTTTACCTTTTTTACAGTGACTGAGTCTGTCTAGGGTAGTTCAATTGAATGATTCTGTTAGAATTAGTTGGTATTAATTGCAAGTTAGTTAAAATTTGTTAGCTTAGTTACGATGACTATATAAAATAAAATGTATCGTATACTCGTTGCTATAAACTCTTCTCATTCAATCAATTTCAAATAAACATGAGATTGCTACTTCCTTTTGCAGGCTCGGCTTTTGGGACAAAGGAACAGCCAAGTTTCACATTTAACGGACCTATTGACCTACGCGCTGGAACTAATAAAATAGCACTTCTAAGTGTAGCTGTTGGATTACCTGTTAGTACCTTTCTTTTAACTCCAACTTGAGTTTGATCAACCATTTCCCAGTCATTAATTTCTTTCACTTTTTTCTTTTTCCGTAGAACGGTGGAATCCATTTTGAGTCATGGAAGACAGGAATCACAGGTCCGGTTTTGCTCAGTGGTCTTGACCACGGACAGAAGGATTTAACACGACAGAAATGGTCATACCAGGTCAGATGCACACAAATCTAACTTATGTATCAGTGTTTTTAAATAGTAGCTATAGCGGCAATATAGCACTGATGCGTAGCAGAATTTGAACAAACATGTTTCATCAAATGTAGGGAAAACATGTTTTCTAATTATTGTATATCTATACAAACAGGTTGGTCTAAAAGGAGAATCTATGAATTTGGTGTCTCCCAATGGTGTCTCATCGGTTGATTGGGTGAGAGCGTCACTAGCGTCTCAAAACCAGCCACAGTTGAAATGGCACAAGGTAAGAAAAAACAGTTACTAGTTTATATATTACAATAATAATAACATATAATGAAGTCTATAATGAAAATGTTTTAATCTAATTTGAAACCTTCAGGCTTATTTCAATGCACCTGGTGGAAATGAACCATTGGCATTGGACATGAGCAGCATGGGAAAGGGTCAAGTATGGATAAATGGACAAAGTATTGGAAGATATTGGATGGTTTATGCAAAGGGTAACTGTAGTCCTTGCAACTATGCCGGAACATATCGTCAGGCGAAATGTCAACTTGGTTGCGGACAACCTACTCAACGATGGTATGATACCACTTTTCTCTAAAAGAGTGTTCTTCAACATTACTTCCTTATCTCTAGGAATATGCTACTCACTACTTTCGATTTTGCAGGTACCATGTTCCAAGGTCATGGTTAAAGCCAACAAAGAACTTGATGGTAGTTTTCGAGGAATTAGGAGGGAATCCTTGGAAAATTTCTTTGGTAAAGAGGATAATACATACTCCAAGAGCTAGTGAATCAAATTTAATGACTAATACAACACAAGCATGAGAAGCCAAACGGGCGATCGACAGAAAAACATACAAAAGGGCCATAGTTATGAAGAATAATAAGAGTAATAATAAAAATTATATATGCAGGTGTGGAATTCTATATAGTTTCTATTGGCATAGCATGATTGATGATACAACGGGTGTGTGACCAAGTTCATTTTTAATTCATTCTTTGAACTTGAGTGTCAATGTATTTACTTGGAAGAGAGAAAATTACTAAAAATTCAGTAAAAGTGCTTTCTATGCATTCATGTAATTTAATTGTATCTAATATATCTATGAATCTATCTACACATCACACATGCAAGTATTATTATTTTGGTGGTTAGCATATTCAATCATCAACCAAAAGGGACCATTTTTATCATCTTATCTTAATTGTCAACCATCAACCATAGGGACCAATCCATGGCATTTTCATCAAAATATTATAATGCTACAACAAATATGTTATAGTCAACAATCATTTGAAGTAGGCCAATGCAACAATTTATTTTCAAGCATGATGAAAATGTGCAAACCGACACGAAAATGGTAAATTTATTATTATTCATGATCTTTCATATGATACTTCAATCAAGCAGTAGCAACAGTTGCATGCTTGGTTATTGTCTGTTGAAGGTCTTCCTTCTTAGCACCAACTACCTTATCCACTTCCTTACCTTCTTTCAAGAACAAGAAGGTTGGCATAGCCTCAACAGACCATTCCTCAGCAACACTCTGAAATAGTACACATTTTGGCTTTAGGACTTTGTTTAATGTAAAAATAACTTTAACATCTATATAGTAAGTAATCAATCACCACCATCATAAACCCAATAACACTTAGATGAAATGACGCGGATCTCTTCTAACTTAACCAAAGTTTTGGGTTCAATCCCTGACTTGGGCATGCAACAATGTTAAAACTCTTAAGGAGAGTTTGTCACTCATTTGGGTCACAAAAGATCGAGAGATAAGTCTCCACAGTTGTGCGCGGAGGATATCCAATTTACAAACAAGAAAGTTACCATCATCATAAGATGACAACACAATATTGGTAAGCTTGATAATGTTATTTGTGATAAAGTATATGTTTGGATTGACAGTGAGTTTGACTAAATCAGGTGTGCTACCACGATTTTGACAAAAATTACATTACAATCTTCAACAAAATCACGCTATCAATGTAATTTTGTCAAACTCAATGTGATTGCAAACATACATTAAACTTAAAACATAATTAAGGTAAAATAGATTAAGATATGCTTAATTATACCTTTAATTCATCCACATCCACCTTGAGGAAGATGACATGAGGTGTCTTCTTAGCAATATCTGCTAGAACTGGAGCAATAAAACGGCATGGACCACACCATGAAGCAGTAAAATCCACCACAATCTATTATTCAACATTGCAATGCAATTCATTGTAAGTGTTATGTCATTATCACTTATCACTTATAAACAACAAAATTAAACTTGAAAGGTATTCAATTAATTTAGATGCATAAAAAATTCTTAAACCAATAAACATAAAGGTGGTTATAAATTATGCATAACATGAAGTTGACATTTTACAAGGGCAAAACTGTCATTTCAACAAATAAATAACGATTTAAGAGGCTAATAAATAACATTGAAAGGTACGTAACGCAAAGTCTATTCAAATTTCAACATGTATTTGTTTGGAACATGAGGAAATAAAAATAGTAAAAAATGTTTTGTTCAAAACCCAACTGCACAAAAATTTGATTTTAAATAAGCCATTTATTGTAGGCTTAAAAAAAACTACTACCTAGAGTGTTTGATCCACTAAAAAATATAAGAGAAAGAACAAGACAACTTCAATTATATTGTGTTTAATTTTAAATTTAAAAAATAAGAAATTGAACTGAATATCAAACTGGGGGGGTCAAGAACTAGACAAAAACACATATTTTTATCATGAATTGTTCAGTCTTGCATTGTCATACAGTACCTGTCCAATATTTATATTTTACACAACAGACTCCTACAAAATGGTGTCCTTGTTTAGAGTTTACTATTGTATGGCTTAATTACTCATACAAGTGGTTTGAACCTATAAATAAATATGATAATGACATAACATTCATATGTGGTTTTCAGCTCATTATTTCTGGCCCATTTCAAATAGTTCTTCATATTTTAAGAACAAATCACAAATCATGTGAAAATAGTTTAATCATATTTCATTTTTCGAATAACTTATGCTGAAACGAAATATAAACAATAATTAGTTAAAGAAAATTGATGTATTTGATTCAAAATAAATTATTTTCCTTTGATTGTATATTTGTTTGTATTTCGTTACAGATAGAGTATAGTTTGGTAAAATCTCATCATAATTAGGGTTTCGGTAGCCCTAACCTCATAGAGTATTCTCACAAACTTTGTTTATTTGGATGTTTATGAAACTAACATCTACTCATGTGTTTAAGTCGCAACTAAATAAAGTTGTGTGTTTAAATTAAATTGTGTATCCAGCGAATAAAATATATTTAATCATACAAAATTTAACATTGTCCATGACTATGATTTAAGGAAATATATTCATAAAAGAAGATCAAACAATTCACGAACACTTATCCACACGGATGAATCATGAATTAAAATCAATAAGAGGCAATGAAATCGTAGACATGTGAATTATGTATGAGAGTACAATAAAAAAGATGGAATTGAAACTTGAATATGCAAATATTAATTATATGAAAAGATGAACGTAAGTATTTGATAATATGTACCAGTTTTTTGGAATCAATTCCTTTCTGGATTTGTTCCTTCCATGATTCAACGGTATGAACACCGATCACTTGTCCTTCTTCTGCTGCCATTTTTTCTCTTCCTTCGAATCTTTGTTTGCTTAGTTTGTACGAGGAAAGGAGAGGACACTAATTAAATTGCATATGCACGACAGACATGTCATGTCACGATTCCTAATATAATAATTAAAGTCTTTTGCCTAAGAAATAACGTTAATTATAATTATTTTATTGATTTTTTTATTAACTCCGTCTCTAAATATAAGACTCTGTTTGATAAATTATACTATTCATTTATTATGTTTTGACTGTATTTTTTTAATAATATATAGATGTAAATATTAACATATAAAATTTTGTTTGATTGATTTGTTTTGATGAATATTTTTAAAATATCAAATTTTTATTATTTTTACTGTTAGATAATTAAAGATATTAATGATTAAAATTGTACATTAACATACGTACATTAGTTAAACAAAATTTTATATTTAGCGATGGACGGAAGTAATAAAAAATATATTAACAAGCACACCCTAAGAATATTTGGTAAGGAATCAAATACAGGAGCTTCTCATAAAAAAACACCCAACTTTTTTCAGTTTGTTTTCTTTTTGGATTGTATTTGAGCATCCTAGTAGTAGCCCCAGATCAAAAATAAAATTTACATTTCTCTACCTCTTAGAAAATTTACATTTCTAAGAACCAGTTAAAAAATTCACTCCGAATTGTGAACTACTATGGCTCCTTTCCATAAAGAACCAAAATGTGAAAACGAAAAAAAAAGTCTAGCCACTACACTAACATGAAAGCAAATCATTTTTATTAATTATTTTTTTTTATCTAACTATTCTAATAAACTGGCCTTAAATTTAGACTACTATAGTTCATTTCCCTTAAGAAGCAGATGAAAACAAAAAAAATGACCTAAGAAGCAGATGAAAACATAAAGCCCAATATACCTTTTCTTTAGAAGCCCATCATTTTGAGAGTTTTTTTTTTATAGACTTCTAAAGAAAAGGTATATTGGGCTTTATACTCTTCTCAAGCCCATTTAGTTCTTCACAGTCTCATCTCATCTTCTTCTTCCTCTTTCTTTTTTTTCTCTTCTATCAAAAATTCGGATAATGTCTTCTTCACTCATTTCACCACTACCTTCATTTTCCAACATTCATTCACACAAAACTCACTTCATCTTTTCCACTCATCACTTCCTTCAACTTCCACCAAGGTATCACCATTTTCACTCATTCTATTTTCATCTTCATCTCCGTTAATTAACCCCGTTTATCTCTTATTAGGACCATCAAAAAATTTCAACAGAAATGGAAAACACTAGAATGCAAAGTAACGAACCTAAATCCTCCACCGTCAACGGCGTTAACAAAAGAACCACACAAATACTTCGATCAAGTAATCATAACCGTTCGTGGAGGAGATGGAGGTCACGGAGCAATACTCAATCAAAAACCTAAAAAAGAAGTTGAAAAAGTCAAAGGAAGAAAAGCGATTAATGATAATAATTTTAAGAAAAGCGCGGTGAAAAGAGATTATGATGGTTCTTTGATACTACCAATGGGAGGTCATGGTGGTGATGTGATTATTTATGCAGATGAAAGTAAAGATACGTTGTTAGAGTTTCATAATAAGAATCGGTTTAATGCGAAGCGCGGTGGAAATGTTGATGCTGTTGGTGTTTTTACTTCTTACTTAAGGAATGGAATTTCTGCACCTACTGTTCGTATTCCTGTTCCTTTAGGTTTGCAAATTTTCATTCTTTGTTAGTTTCATTTTTTGATACTTTTGGCATGTGTTTGGATAAATAGCTTATGGCATAAGTTAAATAAAGTTAAACTGTTTTTGTATAAGCTACTATGCTGTTTTCAGTGTTTTGGTTAGCTATTTTGGATAGGTTATGAAAATAAGCTGAAAATAGCTTAGAAACATGTTATAAGCTGTTTTCATAAGTTATCCCGAATTGTGTCACAAGTGCTTATGCCAATAGATATAAGCTCGGTTTGGTTTTCAAAACATTGGTCAATAGATAAGCTGGTTTCATTTTGAATCAATATATTTTCAGTATTTGTTACTGAAGTTGTTGAAACTAAATTTTGGTAAAAGCAACCCCTAAAAATTGAGTTTATACTTGTGAGTTACAGGTACAGTCGTGAAAAGTAAACGGGGAAAGATGTTAGCTGATTTAGCACGACCTGGTGATGAAGTTCTTGTTGCGAGGGGTGGACAAGGAGGGGTAATATGCTAATACAGATTTGAATCTCTTTCAAATTATAGTTATTTTTGTAATTGAGCAATGAATCAGACACGCTCAATCCATTTTAAGGCAAACTAGCATTAGATAAGTTGTACCAATTCACATTGGTGGTAAAATGGAATAATTATTAATTAGAGCGTAGAATAAATAAATTCATACTCTTTTGGTAATGTACTCGGTAACAACTACTGTATCAACATTATCTTCTTGCCTGGAAAGTATAGACTATAGAGTATAGACTATTAGTTGTGGTATACACGTAACTTTTGTTGTATTTTGCATCTGATTCCAACTTTGTCTCGTCTTACCAGATTAGCTTGTTAGAAATGCCACGTAATAATAGGAAAAAAATGACGAATTTGACAGCTAATGTGATGAGAGATGACTCGGATAAGGTAAAGTCTATTGATTATTTGTGTTCACTGAAATAGTTACTTGATTGTATCTCTCTAGAAGATATCATTAGTGACCTCTAATAATTGTAGACTTCATTGTACATGTATTGTAGGATTGCATCATTAGGGCGTTGCTCTCTCAGTTTAATCAATTTTGGTTTAAATTTTGCAGTCCATATTGGTCAACTAATTTTTTGTCCACAATGCATGCTCATTTGTCAGTATTTGCTGGTGTCTGGAACTGTGATTTTAAATTATCAATTTCATATTCAGTATTATCCGGAAATGAAAAAGTATCTTGAACCCAGAAACAATAGTATTTGAAAATTATGCATTTACTGGTGGCAATTAGATATCATTGCATTTAGCTAGTTGTGTTCATATCTTACTGTAAGATAAAACCCTGTCATTTTTAAATTGCTACAGGTTTTAGTTCACGGTCAACCTGGAGAGGAGATCAAGTTGGAATTGATCCTAAGAGTCGTAGCTGATGTTGGTTTGATTGTAAGTATTGGATCTATTCATCATGCTATATTTAGTTCTCTTATTCTCTACGGGTCTTCTCACTTTTATCTTCATAATATTTTGTGTGGGATATTGATGAGTGGCTTTTGTGTCTTATCTCTTTACCAAGCATGATAATTTTGAGGTTTTTGGGAAACTAAAACATTGGTTTTACTTACCATGACTTCATTGAAGATTGTGAAGAGTAGTGGAGTGATGTGTTGTAAAGCTTGAATTGTTTATTTAGTTTCTTTGGATTGTATAAATCATTTTTTAATATGGTGAACAAAATTCGCTTATTACTGTTAGTCCAAGTGAAATTCGTGGGCTTTTGAAGAAGTGAAAGACTGCTTTATAGAAGGTTTTACTCCTGCAATTATTTTCATTCAGCTGCTCAATATCAAGTTAATCTTGTTGTAGGGACTTCCAAATGCTGGGAAATCAACGCTTCTGGCAGCAATTACACTTGCAAAACCTGATATTGCCGATTATCCTTTTACAACATTAATGCCAAATCTTGGACGCCTTGATGGTGATCCCAACTTGGGAGCAGGGATGTATTCATCTGAAGCTACATTGGCAGATTTGCCTGGTCTCATTGAAGGTGCCCACTTGGGAAAGGTATCAATAAATGCATTTTTATTCTTGTCAATTGTCTGTTAAACCATTGAGATGCTAACTAGTAGTAAATATGAATCTTCTTTTTTTCCAGGGCTTGGGTCGCAATTTTTTGAGGCATCTAAGGAGGACCCGGCTATTGGTCCATGTTGTTGATGCATCTACTGAAAATCCTGTAAATGACTACAGAACTGTCAGAGAAGTATGCATATTGCATTTTATGCTTACAAGTTGTGGGTTATTTAGTTTATGCCCTTATAAACTCCATTCTAATAACAACTAGAGAAGGGGTGACCTCTCAACCATTGATATTTTAACACATCTGATTTATTAAGCGTCTACACATAATGTCACCATTGAATTTTTAATCAATGTTAGAAATGTCTTTATCCTTTCAAGTGAATTGCTCATTTTAGTGCAGTAAAATGCTTAGAAGTTAAAATTGATCTATTGATTTTGTTAGCTCTGATTAATTACCTCTCAAAAACCATTTATGGATAATCACAACTTTGCTGTTTACTGTTTATTCTTTCCCCTTTCTTTTTTGCTTTTGGATTTTGAGTCACCTGCAGGAAGTAAAGTAATTAAAATAAATCTAGTCAGTTTAATGTGCATAAAATAGTCGGTGGTCAGTCCAACTTTTCTTGTGAAATGTGTATCCCTCCCTTGTTTTTTGGATTTTGTAATCTTGCTCATTTCCTCTCCATTCTAATTCTGTTTTGCAGGAGTTGCGCATGTATAATCCTGAGTACCTTGAACGACCATACATTGTTGTTTTGAATAAGATTGACCTGCCAGAGGTATGTAGTTTCCTACTACTAACCTGTATGTGGGTTTGAGTGTATCTTTTACTTTCCTATTATTATCTTGTAATATGAAAAATAAGTCACGCAACAAACATGTTTGTTAATTTTTTTTTCAGGTTGAAGATAGGCTCCCAGCATTGACTCAAGAAATTCTGAGAATTGGCAGTGATGGTGCAGATTCTGAACCAAAACCAAGCTCTGAAGTTTCTGCTCAATTATTGTCCGATGAAAGTGATACAAAGGAAAAAACACTTGAGGACTATCCACGACCGCACTCTGTTATTGGAGTTAGTGTTCTGTAAGTGCCTGATGTTTAGGTCAAAATTATTATACTTCAAAACATTTCATTATATTATACTTTTCATATTACCCTGTCAGCTTGGGTCAAAATTTCACGTTGTCTTATTGCAGAAAGCGTATCAGGATTAACGAGATGTTAAAGGAGATAAGGGCTGCTTTAAGGCAGTGCATTAATTCCAATGAAGCATTGCCTTCCAGTGTGCCACGGTGAAATTTGCGTCCTATGCTGTGTCAAACAGTTGCAGTGCAACGAGGCTTTCTGGCAAAGACTACACATAAACTAGTTCTGGTGTTAATTTGATTATATCAGAGAACAAAGATTAAGAAAATTACCAGTTGGTTTTTAGAGATAGTAATAACATGACGTGAGATCCTAGACGCATATTGTTGCAACATGTAAATTATATCAGTTGTAGTATAACTTCAAAATATTGTAACACCCTCCACAATGTACTAAAGGAAAACGTTATACTTCATTTGCAATGTTAATATTATCGATATTGATATATTCTTAGGACAAATTAAACAATGTACTCTTTTGAATATAAAAACTGAATTGTGCAAATTCAGGCCAATGTTAAGTCTGTCGTGTCTTTATTTTTTTGCCGTTCGTTAGATTTTCAATACCGTTAATTCCATGAAATGGTAGCGAAAATTGTTCAAAGATAAATACTGCGATTTGAATTGTTAATATGGTCATCATTCATCAACTATATTTTCATGCATCTGTTCTGTTAATATGTCAATTGTTTCAATATAATTATAAGTTTATAACTAGTTTTGACACCTAGAACTAAAATCTTGCTTACTGCTTACCAACTATTGCTTTTGTAGAAGAATTTGGAATTTAGTGCAACTGAAAATTTGGTCAAAGATCAAAGAGAAAGTCAACAATGTACATCACATCTTACCTTAAACTTGCAAACAAACAAAGTTATAGTCAATGAGAAATAAAACACCACCAGGAATCGGGAGTAGTAGGTGCACAGTAACTGCACAATCACAGTCCAAAACTTTAAGCAAATTTTTGGTATTTTAAAATACTGAGCTTAAAATTTGAACTGTTCAATTTGAATCAGATCAGAATGTGTATGACTGCAGAATTGTGTTGCACGCAAGCTGAATTAGGGATTATGGTTTTTGCCGTTTTGGAAAATCTTGAGTTGGACAACTGAGCAATATGATGGTTAATTTGTTCGGTTCCTTTTTAATACCCTTTACTATACCCCTTGAGTTTGACTTTGGAAAGATAAGGTGAGCAGAGCTACTCTAAATGTTTTATGCAATTTAAAGCTATTTAATGTGATTATGACCTTATTGTGTCATATACTATGTACTCTTCCCTTGCAAATGAGATAACCTTGTAATACAACAAACAAGTAGTGAAGTAGTGTAGTACTAAATAGTTAAGTCTACGTATCACATGTTTATCTCCATTACCTTTAAAATTTGAGAGTAATTTTATCCACTCCACATTTTGGAAAAATTACTACACGTGATTTTAGAAGTATATTTCAAAACTAAAAAGTACACGTCTTTGATCAGAAGTGTGCATTCATATTTCATACGACACAATTTTTTTTCTACAAATGTGCACATCTAAAATGACTTTTAGAGTGGAAAAAAAAAACTTTGGTTGGTAAAGGGGATTACCCCATTTTTCATAATAGCATGGCCCTCTATTGTGATGAATAGGAATATGTTATGCAAAGTTAGAATTCCAAGGGATATATTCCTAACCGTGGCTTAGAGGAACCACTTTTTAAATTGTTAACTTCAACAAACAAAAATAAAAGGCACAACGAATATAGTAATGTAGTAGTATACTTGTCAACTTGAGATTCTTAATTCTTAACCTTAACAAAATAAAAGGTGACACACAACACAAGTGCAATGTGCAATGTGCAAATGCAATGCATAATGGTTATTATCAACTTCGGTAAACTCGTAAATGTGTCTGTAAGTGATGTCTGATTCCAATGAATCTAAGCTAGTTTTTGGCTGTTTTACTAGCCACATTGATGACTGATTCCAATTCCTTTGCACTTTGAAACACCTGGGATTGTTTCTTTCCACGTACAAAGGCTTCTCATGTGAGTGTTATTTTTGAAATCCTTGCACGTACTTATCTTCAACCGTTTACTCCAAACGTCACCGAACCCACCCAATAGTAAATGACTATTATCCAAATCCACATTACTACCTTAAAACAACAACAAATATATAATAAGCAAATCACATCCCTTTAATTTTCTTTTACCTTTCCTTGTCATCTATAATATTTCTTTAATATGCTACATTTGATAGAATTCAAGAAGATAATAAGTTTAAGTTTAAAGACAACTTATTTGAAAGAATCTATTAAGAAGTATTACATTGGTAACATATATGACATAGATAATTTTAATAAAGGTTTAAGGTAGTGTAAACTTCAACTCTCAAGCTAGCTTTTGCGGTTGAGTATAAGTCGCCCAAATTCTAATATGATATCAGAGTCTCTCCAAGATCCGTTAGGCTGCTTGTTATCAAATTTTTGCTATTGGAACATCCACCATTTATATCACGCACCAAGCTTAAATATAAATTTATAAAGTAGAGACTACTTTCACCTTACAAATCGGTTGTGTAGGGTTGAGTTATATCTAACCCAATTTCTAACAGAATCTAAATTTAAATTGATTCTAGTCAAGTTTTATTTACATCTCAGTCAAACTCTATATTACTAATGCTCTTTTCCTTAAAAACTAGAGAGTTAAACTAACGCTCTATATTACTAAGCACTAGTCAGACATGACTTAACATCTAACTAAACTTTGAATAAATAGAGACTTTTTTCCTAAAAAATCGAAGGATTAACACAAAATTAGGGAATAGAACCTCTCATGTGTAACTTACACATGTGAGTGTAAAGTGTAATATATCAATAATCAAACTAATTTCATCTAAATTTCTTGTGTGTTTTTATCTCTTATTAACAGTAAGAGATCGCATTTTACTGTATTCCAAAACTAATACCTACACTCATTTAATTCATTTCATGACTCTCATTTATTATTTGAAACAGAAATAGAAAAAACAAAGGAAAAAGGGAAATCAAGTGTGAATTTTGTTCTTGAGAAAATTAAGTATATACAAAAGCTAAAGCCAAGTGTGTACAAGATATATCAACAGTGAGGCTCATAGTTGACACGGTTAGCCTTGTTCATGATGACAAGTAGCAGCTCAAACTCACTAAGGGCCACGTTTCATATACTTGTATTTAGCACATTACTACACATTTGTTTTCACATATAAATACCTGACCATAAATCAGTTTCTGCACATAGCACACACTCAAAAATCACATTATCATTTCTCTGCTGAAACCTGAGTGTGTAACCATAATTCATAACCAACACAACACAAAACACAGCACAACATTACCAGAAGAAAAAAAATGATGAAATCAGGTATGGGAATTGAAGAGAGAAAACAGTTGAAAAGGCCAGCACAAGCAAGTTCAAGAAAAGGGTGTATGAGAGGTAAAGGTGGACCTGAAAATGCAAGCTGCACCTACAAAGGTGTAAGACAGAGAACATGGGGCAAATGGGTTGCTGAAATCCGTGAACCAAACCGTGGTGCTCGTCTTTGGCTTGGTACTTTTGAAACTTCTCATGAAGCTGCTTTAGCTTATGATGCTGCAGCTCGTAAACTTTATGGTCCTGATGCAAAACTCAACCTTCCTGAACTTTCTACACCTTCTATTCATTCCCCTGCAAAATCATCATCCTCTTTGACAATAAAACAAACACCTCATATGCAACAACCTCAAATTCAAATTCCACAAAACCCCAACAACAAAAACTTCAACATTTCATCTCTCAATTCTTGCAACAACATCAACATAAACATAAACAACAACATTAACCACAACAATTGCAATAACAACAACCCTGTTTTTGTGTCTCTGTCATCTCAACAAATTGGTGATATTGCACCAATATATAGCAGTGATTCAATTATGTCAATTCCAATGGAAGAACAAATTGATCAAAGCTATATTAGTAATAATTCAATTTCAAAGGGTATGGAGAATAATAATAATGATTCATTTTTTGGAACATTGAATTATGAAACCATGCCAGTGGTTGATGATGATTCAATATGGAGTGAAGCTGCTATGTCTTTAGATGGTGCTATTTCAATGGATTTTCCTATGATTGCTGCTGATGCTGATGGAATTTATACTTCAGGTGGAAATTTTGCTGAAGTTGGTGCTTGGGATTCTCTACAAACACCATGGTGCATGTAAATCAACATCAATCAAATCAACTACAACTACAAAAATATAATATATCATCATGAAATAATAATAAAAATAAAAAATATGTGTGTGTGAGTGTATATATTATATTATATTATATTATTAGTATATATGGTCTTGCTTTAATTAGGTACATGTATACTATACTATATTATATACATAGTATAGTGTGTATAGGGAGTTGAAGATCAGTTAGTATACTATAAGTAGAAAATTAATGTGTTACAATATATAATTAATAATGTGTGTTGAAGTTGACAGAAGACCATGACAGGTGATTTTGTTAGCACTATTGTTGTGGATCTTTGTAGGGTCAAATATTGTATATATTACATGGTGTTGAGGAATTATTATGGATGAGTGTAGTGCTTGATTAGCACTATGTTATGTTGTTATAATCCTTTAGTACTTAATGTAGCTTTCAGATAATCCTTTAGTACTTGTACTGATGGATGTTATTTATATAATATAATGTGTTCATGTTTAAAAAACAAAGCACCATGTTATGTTAAATATATGCCATTTTACATAATTTAATATTTGAAATATGTTGTTTTTATTTTAGAAATGAATTAATAAATTTACCTTAGTTGACAGACACATATTTTTTTTATCAATTGACACATTACATCTAATATTTAGAGATTAGAGTTCAAACTTTGATATACTTATTTATTCATTAAAAAAATAGTGGAATTTTAGTTCTAAGACTATCTGACAAAAAATATATTCAATCTAGTCAATTGTGTTAAACTTTTCAATAAATATTATTGACCCAATAAAAGTAATAAATATGAAATTGCTTTTTTTCTTGTCTAAAAATAAAATATAGATTGTTTATCTCATAAAAAAAAAGACTGTTTAATAAATTTAAAAAAAGAAGAGAGAACTAACCAATACTTACTTTTATTTTTATTTTTACTTTTTCATGCAACTCGATCAAATATTTTTTAACAAAGGGAAAATTTCCAATTGTGAAATTTAAACATTGATATTTGGAGAGGAGGGGTGTAATAGAAATAAGTTTGATTGAGTAGGACTATAATTGGGCGTAAACGGCCCAATAGCCTTGTGGGTACCTCCCCCGTCTTTGCTCACACCAAAATAAAAAGAAGAAAAAAAATGCGGATGACCAAAACCAACTTGAATGGGGTCGGGTATATTTTTTTCTTGACATTATTTAAAAAAAAAATGGGTATTCAATCCCACCTTTTATTTGCGGGGCTCCATTTAAAGCCAGAGTCTTTTTGTTCGGTATGCACAAGGCTGCTAAAATTGGCATAAGGGAGAATCAAATTTGAGATTTTACGAGAAACATATTTCAAAGTCTCAAGCCAACATCACTAGAACAATTCAAGTGGATGAAAATTATTTATGCTTTTTGGGTATTTTTAAAGTTAATAAGGGAAAATAGATGAGATATCAATAAATAAGTTTATATTTTGTCTAGAAATCCTAATTGGGCAATAAATATTGAATTGATAGGTCGAACCTTAATGAATAAGGTTCGAACTCCGGTCATCCACTTGGTGTGTAAGTTTTCGATAATTTATCATTTGTACCAAAAAAAAGTTCAATTTTTGAATGACAAGTACAAATTCAAATTAATTATTTGCAGTTCACACCATTAAAAATTCAACACTATTGTTTTGACACGGCTACTAGCTAGTAATGCAAAGAATAAATAGAAGTGTAAAGAAAAGGGCAAACCAAAAATAAAAAAGAAATGTATTTCGTACTATGGCTAAGAAAAAGGAAAAAGCATGCATCCATTAATCATTCATGTCCATAACATAAAGTAGACTCTCAAAAAATGAGGGATTTACTTGATAATGGATCCTAATGATAGATTCATATAGCCTTTTAATGATATGATCTTAGGAACCTTTAGTTGAATAAGTTTTTCCTATTGTCAAGTTGGTTTGTGTCTTTACAATAATCAACATGACATGTTTGTTTGTAGCCCCATGGTAGTATATTTGAAAGTAGAATCCAACTTTGCATACTTTTATTTTTTAGGTATTAATAAACTTCATATACTTGCTTTATAGATCGACATAATGGATCATAAATCAAACCATATATAAATTAACTAACATATAAAACCATATGGGATTTCATGAAGCTCTAGGCCCCAATTTAAGTGACATCCACTATTACAACACTCCCATAGAAAAACTCCCATTCTAAATAACCTACTAAAAAAGCATTTGAATAAAAACAAGAAGAAAAAAATAAACCATTGGAACACATCACACACAAGCTTTGTGACATAAGGCACTAGTAATCAATAATAATTAATTTATTGATTGATCAAACATTTTCTGTTGATGAAGAGAGGAATGGTTGAGTAAGTGATGCTTTAGCAGGTCTAATGATGTTGCTATGTTCTGTAGTAGTGGATGATGCAATTGCAAGTTGTTCCTTTGCAAATTTCTTCTCTTCACTTTTACCCCACAACACAAAGTATAGTCCAGCTACTATCAACACTGCCCCAATAATCCTATAAATTAAAAAGTGATATTATTTTATGAATAAAGTTAAATCAATAGGGAACAAAAAGTAAAGTTGATGTTAATTAATAGAAGCACACGAGACATGATCTTCCATTCAATAGTATATCCTATGATTGCTTCAACTTTTACTTAATGAAGGAGTCAAATGAAAATTTTAGGCCTTCCTAAGTTCTCATCTAAAGGTAACAAACAAGTATATATTTGGTATCAAACTAGATTTGTTTGAAATATGACGAGTCGACATAATTTTCAAAAGTTACACTTTATAGCTTTTGTAAAACTACGATGATTTATTGTGATTCTAAAACATTAACTAAAAATTGAATCCGTCATTGGATTTGTGAAACTTTCAAATTATGATTTAACATAAAGAATGTGAAAGATATGATTAAAGAGGTTAAATAAGGACTAACCCTCCCAAGTAGAACTCTTCTCCTAAAGCAATAGAAGCCATAATAGCAACAACAAAAGTTTGAACAGGTTGATACACAGCAACAAAAACAGGACCTCCTCTATCAATACACCATATTTGTACTGCAAATGCAATTCCAGATGCCACCACTCCCTGCAATCAATTAATACATGTTTAAATCAGTAGCTGAGAAAATTCAGAAATCAGCAAAAAAAGAAGAGATATTGACCGCACGCAGTTAGACATATGTTACCGTCTGATGAAGATCAAACGGTCCAGATTATCTAGACTGTCTGGTCTCCATTGCACGGTCACAAATCGTCAGACTGCAGGACTGCATGCAATTCAAATTCGAAAACAAGATGATTAAAAGTGCGTTTAAATGCAGTAGTTACTAGTAACTAACCGCGTATAAAATGGTGAAAGCTTCTCCACCAGAGTGAAAAATCCAAGCTTGAGAATTTCTTTCACAAACCAAAGCAATTAGAAGAAATTGCAAGAGACCAAAGAAACATGTATAAGAAGTAACAGAGAGACGAGCAGGGTACTTCTTAAGGACAGGTGCTTGAAACACAAGCCAACCAGACCAAGACAAACAATGTCCAATCAAATACAAACATCCAAGTGTCCAATTTTTTCCCTTTGCATCACCCAATGACATTGTTCCAAAATCAATCATAGGTGTTATTGTTGTTGTTACTTCTGTTATTATTGTTGAGTTGATATTTAAGTGATGACTTGGAGTTGGACTATATATTGTTGGACCTTTGTATAATGTAATCACTGTTGCTCCAATTACACAGAATATTGTTCCTGCTACTTTAGCAACTCCATCTTTTCTATTCAATCTCACTTGCTCTATCCTGTTGATGAAATTTTGCATATGAATTTTTTTTGTTAGAAGAACTAATTCATGATCATTGTTTAATGTGTCACATAATATATGTATGTGTGTAAATGTAATTGAGACATTATTAAAGATTGATTAATTATCAATTAAGGGGTAACTTGCCTTAGTATGACAGCCATGAGAAATGTAATGGCAGGGACAGAGTTTTGTATTGCTGATGCAAAGGTAGGGGATGTGTTGTCCAAACCAAGCAAGTAGAAACCTTGGTTTGCTGTAATCCTGTTTAATGTAACATAAATAGTTGGTTACACTTACACCTCTTGCAGTTAATTTCTAGTAAATTAAATTTTGGATGGTTTAATGTATAATTAAACATACCCAATAAGTGCTAGACAAAAGAATTGGCAGAGGAAGTTTAAATTAATTGGTGGTCTGTCCTTCCTGAACAAAATGAAAACAAACATGTGAGAATCATAGATAATATATACACAAATAAATAACTACATGTAATAATATTATAGTGTGATATAATAATAATAATATAGTTAAATATATTTTTAATCTCTATAAAATTGCAGATCTTTTAAGTTTAGTCTCTCAAGTTTTTTTGACCATTCTTTCGGTCATGGGCCTAACCACTTGTTTTTATAATAGATAGGGATTAAAAAAATATATTTTAGAGGGACTAAAAACAAATTAACCTATTAATACATGTATAATGTACACAAATATTGTTAAGAGGAGTGGTACAAACTTTTCCAAGAAATATGCAAAGGGAAGGAGGAGAAGCAGAGCAATGATGTTCCTATAAACAGGAAAAACAAGTTTGCTAATTCCCATGTTAAGGGCAGCTCTTGAGACAACATGGAAACCAGCATAACCAAACTGCAAGGCCAACATGGCCACATGCAGTTGAAACCTTTCAGGAATTGAACACCACATTCTCTTAGAAGAAGCTGAGCCTAAATCAGCCATTGTACAATAATCAAATTATTATCACACTAGAACTCTAGAGTATATAAAAGACTATATGATTAAACTTCAATTTTGACTAAATAATTGAGGCCTAGTAAAAGAAAGGGTGGAAGTGGTGAAGAGAAGATGAAAGTAGGGGGCTATAAATATAGTGTGAAAAGTGTATAGATTACTAAGGAATAGAGAGATATGGCCCACAATAGTCCTAAAAAGAAGTTGTGTCAACTGTTGGTTATCCTTCCATGTTTTTTGATTGTCTCCCACATTCTTTGCTACTCAATTCTGTTTGGTTGACATGCCAACCCACACCACACTTGCCTTCAAATTGAAAAACAAACAAAACAAAAGAGTAGAAAATGTGGAATACTCATGCCTTTGCAACTTGCAAGGATTGATTGACCAAATAGAATATACAAATTAGATTCTCTCCCTAGCTATCTTGGATTGCATTTGTTTATGGAAATTTGAATAATTCCATATTTGTTGTTTGGATTATATATACATCATGTATCGATCATTTCTTTCATACAAGATCCAAATTATAGTGTATTCGAATAAGTAACTCAAAGTTATGATATTCATGGGTTCTCGTCATGACTCAATAGTGGTATCAAAATAGATTATTTGATGAGTAGTTCGACCGACTTCTTATATCAAAAGTTGTTTCGACAAAGGTGGTTAGACTGCATGTATCGTTGAATGCAGTAGCATGACAATGCAAGTGTATGTGAATGGGAAAAAAAACTTCAGCTTAAGGAGGTATAATAACCAAATGAATTGAATGGACACACACTTGAACTTGATGGAGAGATTGTCCTCTAACAAATATGAGATTAGAAGTTCTGCATTGTTTAGAAAAATAAATGTTGAACAATAATATACAAGTTCAATGTCTAATTTATGTGATTGCTCAAAGTTCAATGTAATGATAATCTACAAACCCTTCATGATCCAACAATATATATATTATGCGTATGGTGCAGGTTCGAATTCGATATTTCCCACTTTTTCACAACCAAGCCATTTGAAAAATAAATAAAAAACAAAAGTGTTTGAAAGCTTAAGAGGATATGCTCTGGCACAAGGGCATTAGTTAATGATGAGAATTGAGTGATGGCGGAGTGGCCATTGATAAACAAGTCACACGAGTGTTGGTGATGGTGGATTGGATGCCCCATGTATGCCTTCTCCAATCTCACCTAAGTCTAAGCATAAAGTCTAACATCAACTATTGTTTAATTGATCCCACAAATTGTTACACTACCTCTATCCTACTCGTTAGTCGTTATGAATTCTCACACTACTACTAGCCTACTATAGTCACCTCTCCTCTTTCTCTTTTTTTTCTTTCCGATTCAAATAAATAATGTATGTCATCTCCAATCTCACGTTAAAGCTTAAACATAAAATCTAACATCAACCATTGTTCAATTGGTTATTGGTCCATAAATTGATACACTACCTCCACCCTACTCGTTAGTCGTTTTGAACTCCCACACTACTAACAAGTAACAAGTAGCCACTAGTCCACTATACCCACCTCTCTTCTTTCTCTTTTTTTTTCCAATTCAAATAAATAATGTATGTTTTCTCCAATCTCACCTCTATTAAAGCCTAACATAAACCACTGTTCAATTGGTCTCACAAATTGATACACTACCGCCACCTTACTCGTTAGTCGTTATGAGCTCTCAGCTACTAGCCCACTATACCCTACCCACCTCTCTTCTTTCTCTCTTTTTTTCCAATCCAAATAAATAATGTACATTATTAGCATCAAGTATATACTATATATGTGTACTCTTGTATGACGACTGGATGACCAAGGTGTGTAGATTTATTTCAGTTTTATAAAGAATTGAATATTTGTGCTTTGTGGGGTGAATATAAGGTCAAGTAGTTAATTGTATGTAGTTGTCTCTACCTAAAGGAAATCCACACATAAGTTTTTTCTTATAACTTTAATTGATTGAGACTAATATTTGTACTATAACATGATTGTTTGCTAAATGATATTGCTTTTTATTCTTCTTTTTGACTCTGTAATTTGAATCTTTCACTAAGACTATGAGACTAATATTTGAAGATTTGGTTATTTGTCAACACATGTATTAAAAATTATTATATCAAATATAGATAATTTTTTTAAATATATAAAAACACCATCATTTTTATTTTATATTAAATATTTAGACTTATAAAAGTCAAATTCACAATATTTCTATATTATGTTTAACCATAGACATAGTTCTTTATTTTTTGATAGATATTCTAGTAATTAAAATTTTATCTTTTAAAGATGAATAAGTGGAAGTGCCAGAATTTAAACTCCGATTCACATACATTACGTGCAATGTATGTAACAACTAATATAAGAAGGCTCTCATAACTTTTTAACTATATTTTTTATTTATTAATGTGTATATGTATATAGTTTTAATAACACTAGTTAAACTTTTTGATTTTAAAAATATGGGAACTAAAAAGTGTGATATTTAAGCCGGCTAGTTTTGTTTTAAATTTAAGAATGATGGTGGTCGCATATTAGGGGAGGCATGATGTCTATTAAAGTGAGGAGGTTCGTTTCAGAAATCAACAACTGTGCTAACTTTGGTAGTGGGAACATATAAGTGCAAACACTTCTTTAGTTAGTTTCAATGTTCTAGCTACTGAAAGTGACCTTAGATTTTTATGCTTAATTAAATACTACTAATATTTCATTGATTATTACTCTTAATAAATTACTGTACTATATAATTAAAAATGAAAAAGGGGAAATCGAGTCCCGGTATTGGCAGCAGCAGCTACTACTTTTTCTTTTTCTATCTACAAATAACCTTGGTGTGGTTTGGTGCAAGCATTTCTATTTTCACTGTGCACGATGGTAAAAAATTAGCAAGAAATAGAGTTTACGATAGTAAATGGTAATTGGCGTTGAACTTGATTGCATTAAAACATTTTAGAATAAATCTCTTGTTGTTCATTACAATTATAAAATGAGCGAGAGAAGAGGCCATTTAATTTGGATTCGACGGTTGGAATAATTAATCTTTGCAATTATATGTGGAAGATTCTCTTTCCCTGGAACCTACCAATTCTCACACTTAATTTATGTGTTTGTTTGAAGGCCAATGCGGAAAATGTTCAGACTTTCCTCATAAGTCATAACTCATAACCCAACCGCAAAGAGTGACCCAACATGCATGAAGAAACAAACCCAGGTTTTGGTGTTTTTTATTGAAGAAACACTGAGGTTGTGGTGTTAATTGCATTTACCATGAGTTTTCCATCTTTTGGGTTGCATAAGTACAGTGTTGTGCTGACATGCTACTATTTTGTTTGCACGAGAGAATCTTCAAAAGATCGACACACACACACACCAGCAGCATCTAGGTACGTAGATTCCTCTTCTTCCCCTGTTACTCCCCCGCCCACTGTACAACCTTGTTACCTCTGAATTCTGGTCTCCTATGTAACACTAACACATCTTGCTTTTCAGCAAACACACACACACTCACTCACTCTCCTTTGCTAACTTGTGAATGTGATTGGTTGACCAATGACCGTTACAGTATTGTGATTAGTACTGTTATTTTTAATTGCATACCATTGGATGAATATCAAAAGAAGAGAACTTTGTCTATGTTTGTTTCTCGGAGAATAAAGGAAATAATGAACGCAAGACAAGTGAGAAAGATTTGAATGCAAGCAAATCAGACAAAGGAAGTATGATTAAAAATGAAAATGACTAAAATGTACATATGTTAATGTATTTTGAACGCGGAATTATACGAATATAGGAGATCTCCACAACAAACAATAAATGAATCTACTATAAACTTTCATATCATGTTAGATATTGGGATAACCTTACTCAACCTTACAAAACCGACTTTTAAGGTGAGAATTCCCTCTACTTATAAACTTACGTTCAGGTCATCTCACATCCAATGTGAGACTTCTTAACACACTCCCTCACGCACAACACTATTAGGTTTCATGAGTGGATATAGATGGTTGATGACCGATAGCACAAACATGATTACAGACGGTCTAACGGATTATGAGGAGATTCTGATACCATATTAAAATTTGAGAGACTTATACTCAAACACAAAAGCTAACTTAGGGGGGGTTATTCAATTGAGATTTCAATGGATTTTAAAAGACTTTTTTATGATAAAAATGTTTTGTGTTATTCAATCAAGACTTTTGTAAAAAGTAAGCAAATCTTGTGTTATTCAATCAAGACTTTTATAAAAAGTAAACAAAAGTCTTTTAGAAAAGTCTCTCAAAATCTCATAGAATCAATATAATCCCACAAAGTCTTTTAAAATCTATTGAAATCCCAATTGAATAACCCCCCTTAAAAGTTGAGGTTTGCACTACCCTTATAAAAGTTATCTATGTCATATCTTTAAACCAATGTTGTACTTCTAACATATGTGAAGAAAACACCTAAGATAATGTACTTAAGTTTTTTCCTATGTTAAATTTGTAGGCTCACAAAAATATCAATTAATCACTTTGAACTTAATTAATAATGAAATAAGTGAATTATTAGTACATAATAATAGTGTTATATGAAAACAATAATATCCACTTACCTCAAATCGCATGCATATGTTGGTTGGTTAAAGAATTATGCGATTTGCATGACATAATTAATGTAAAACAGCTATGATTAAGATATTGAAAATGGAATCAAATCACTTATCAGTTGAATACGTCCAAGGTGCACTATTTCTCTTCATGCCCAAACATGATGTTGAAACACTTGATTTTTTATAACAAAGTCAATCTTACGTGCTTTTAATTAACGGTTACATTCATTGCTTATATAATTCGCACTATTAGTACTCTACATACATGTACACTTATCTTTGTTATTTTCTTCATTTTAATTTAGAGTTTAGACTCGTATACAGAGTCTTTTGCATTACTTTGTTAATTAATTGATCAAGCTAAGTGATCATTGATAAATGAGAAATTTCAGTTATATGGTATCAAAGAGTGTCTATTAGACCATCAAATTTTGTGTTTTATCAGAAGCTTAATAGTGTTAAGCGAGAGAATTGTTTCAATTATATTGTTACGTATATATATTTCTGTTTTTGAGTACTAGTATACGAACCTTAAAAAACAAAATTGTATAATTATGAGTACCAATAATAAAGCCAATTAATCTCAACTAGGAGTGAGAGGGCACATAGAGTTAGTTTGTAAGCAAACAAAGTAGAGCAGTTTCCATTCTTTGACAATATCCCTTCCACTGTAGGTCCCGTGTATGGTGTTTTCTTGGCACGTTTTCAAGAAGAAGAAAATAAAACACCATGGATATGGATTAATCTTCATTTCATTTATGTTTGGCACATGCATAAGGGTTCCACCCGCACCATGCCATACACAGCAATCCAACTAATCGTACGTGAAGCTATAGTGGTATTTCTTTTGATGAAATTAGATACTATTTGACTAAGTTTATTTTAGTCTTTTTTGTTGTGAATTTTGGGGAATATTGAACTAATACTAAAACCAATTAAACGCATGAGTAGAGATAAAGATAATTAGATATAGTAACAGCATGAATGTGTTACTTTGAAAATATATTATAAATAGAGGGTACGTCTGCTTCCTGTCGAAAAGTCTCACATTAGAAGTGAAATGACTTAGACAATAATATATAATAAGTAGATACAATTATTACCTTACAAATCGATTCTTTAAGGTCAAGTTAGACCAAATTTCTAATTCTAAAATTTCCCGAAAACGATCACATTATGAAATAAGTACTAATTTGTTACTTACTACCAAAAAGTGTCTAACTTTGGTGTCAAAAGTGGATAAGTGTTGAGAATTTGAGACTTAATATGTGTTGTTGGACGGCTCACGCATTAATCAGTGTGTTGTTGAGCTGCATTTAGACGTAATCTAAAGAAGTAGTAAACGACATTAATCAGTGTGTTTTGACTCTATTTGTTACTTCTACCTTTTTGACCATACCATAGTCTTACATATATCCCTTTATGATTACGGTTGTAACAATTTAAATCACAGTCAAAGATTTAAATCTTTACAAAATTTCCTTTTTAATATTCTTTTTCTTTCTATGTCTGTATTGCTTTATAACCTTACTGATTAAAATCATAGATTGATATTATTGTTGTTCCAACGTTGTACCACTCTGCATCATGATCATCATCTCTTTTGATAAGGCTAGCTGGATATAATTGATATCTATTATTAGTATCACTTTTGAAATAATTAATCCTAAATCCTCAGAGTGATTCGGAGTGACATGATGACGACAATAAGAGCTGATTGAATGTGGCGAAATTCATTGTTGATATTCCGTTATGAAGTGGTATAATTGTAAGGACTTCAACATGTTCAAATTAATGAGAATTTTAGAAGATTTTATATAAGGTTTAATCTTAATTGAGAATACATTTTTCACAAGGTTAGAGACATGTTATAGATCATATATTGATATGTAAAGAACACGAGTTCCCTGATTTTTATTTTATTACTTGGACCGTGACATGATTAACACATAGTTTGTCTGATTGATAGAGTTGTGATTTGATCACAAAAATTAATATGGTGTGTTAGAAATAATATAAAACTATTGATCTGGCCTTTCCTAACAGCTTAAACTTTTGGGATAATCGGTCATTTTAATATGGTGCATTGCTATTCTGGACATATATAGCTTATTAAGTTGGATCGCAGATTAATATTGTGATTTGATCACAAAAATTAATATTGTGATTTGATCGCAGATTCTGCCTCAAACAATAAGAATAAAAATTTGTGACAAGTAGATTGAAAGAGTAAAAATTACATAAAGTTTAAAATTAATCGTACGTATAGAAGATTCCCAAACTAAGGGCACCCACCAACACACATTGTCACCATAGAAAGACTAATTGAATTGGAATCTTTGGAGTGAGGGGAAAAGTTGGGGCAAAATCTTACATAGCTGACAAAGAAGATTCAATGTTGTGGATTATTTTGGATCATCATTTACTTAGGAGAAAGACCATGGTGGTGTGACCATTTATGCTTCACAAGAGCTATCACTATCTCAATTACATTCAAAAATTCAATTGATGTGTCTCCTAAAATATTACACATGGTTATGTTTATTAATCAAATAAAAAGAGAATATTCTTGTTACAAGAGAAAAATGTATGCCGCTGTTCAATCCGCTCATGGCATTTATTTCCTTATTTTGGATTGTTATCCTCTTCTATTCATTTTAGTACATCGAAAATATAAATTATTCTCGCCAGAAATTAAATTCTAAAATATATGTTAGAGTATGTTTATTGGAAATATTTTAGAGCAAGGACTTCTTATTTTCTAAGTAATCTATAAAATCTCAAATATAGACTTAATCCTTGAAAATCTTCCTCACCAAAATCTCTCATCCAAACAACCCCTTAGAGTTTTAAAATATTGTTAAAAAATATAATCAACACACTAATTAAAACTCAAATATCACAATTATTTAAATTTGTTTTCCTTCAAAAATACTAACGAGATTCGAACTTAGAACTTCTAACATTTAAAATTTATATATAAGAATTATGATAAAATTCTTTTTTTCTTGGTTTTCACTCTTTGGTTCCTAAGAAGAAGAGAATCTTACTAGTTCAGAGTTTATGGCGAGTTTTGACATCAAGTGATTTCAATTCCCTTCCAAACACACTTGAAAGGATCGAATCACGATCATCTCTATTGAATCCAGCGTCAATCACCACTCAATTGTAAGATTTGATGATAAGATTCATTTTTTAATTGAACGGCTTTGTGCTATTCTTTCATGATAGTTCACTCCATGCAAATTGAAAGTTGGGCTGGACGGTGTTTTAGCCCATGATTTTTTTTTTGGTAATACCGAATTCATTCATTTCTTTTTTTGACAAATATGTCATTCATTTATTTGAAATATAAATTTAAAACATTTTTTTGCTAAAAATATAAACTAAATATAATTTTTTATAAAAAAAATAAATTATTTTTTTTTTTAAAAAAAATTCCTTCCTTCATATCAAAAAAGGGAAGAATTAATATTTTTGTTGTTGATAAAATGGTACTAGTATAGTAGTATGATTATTTTTTTGTACAAGTTGTTTATTTTAATTTGTGTGGAAGGAATATTAAGTTGCTTCTTGATGCTTCTTTCCTAAAATTGACTACTATATTTTATAAATGAGTGATAGCAACAACGTGACATAAAAATCAAAATAAATAGTATGGAGGAAAGAAACAAACAAACAAACTTTGAATAAAGAAGATATTTTTTTCTCATCTTGATAACTTTATTGTCAGACTCAAAACATAAAACAAATATGGGAATTTTAGTAAAAAAAAAAAAACAAATATGGGAATTGATAAGTTGCAAGAAAACAACAATTAAGGCCAATCCCTTTAACTAAGGGTCGAGAGTTTGATCCTCACTTTGGGTATGGAACAACTTTAAATCCTTAGGCCAGCTATCCCACCCATTATGGTGCCTCCAATCTAGCGAGGGATTAGTGACTGTGTTCGGCGGTGGATACTCCAGTTTCGACAAAAAAAAACAATTAAGGTCAATCCACGAGTTACACACACTACTTGAACTGTGTTTGTTTTTTTTTATCGATTCAAACTGTGTTATTGTAAATTTGTAATTATCCATCCAAAATTAATTTAGATTCCTGCTGGCCGGAGGAATTGTTTAGACAGTCACTTAATGTGTACTATCAGCTTGGTCTCGAGAACAATTTGCCATGTTTTTAGATAGTTAGTGATGAACACATAGCTAACTAGATAAATTTGATTCAAGTTGCGCAGATGACTTAGATGATTGGAAAAATACCTTAAGCTAAGTGTTCATGGTTAGAATTATGACGAAGTAATTAATCAATTGGTGTGAAAAAATTGATAGTTATTTTTTTGGTATACAAGAAAGAAGTCAAAAAAGGAAAACAAAAGCAAAAAAAAAAACTATTCTCTAATAAAAGCTCTCTCCAAGCATCAACAGAGAGGAGCAGACTAGACATTTTTATAGGAGATCCATCAAAATGAATTATAGTAGATATTGAATTAGCTCTCATCTTGATCAAGATGTTCGCACAAGCATTATTCTCCTGGAGAGTGTGATTAATATACACGAACTACTCTTTTTTAAGCATATGCCAAATGCTAGTAACTTCGTTCGCAAATTTATTGTACGGCAACTCACCATCTTTAATAAGAGTACATCTAAGTAACGAATTCGAAAATCAAACAACCTACTTGAGTCTCTTATCCCAATATGACTCTATAAATTACTAGTACTAAATATGAACTATTTACTAAATATTAACTATGTGCCTAAATATTAAAATATTTACTATAAAATTATACTTCATCCGATCTTTACTATAAGAAGATTTTTACTTTTTATATTCATTAAAAATTTAATATATTTAGTCATTATGGAGTATATAAAAAAATGACAGGCCCGACCCAATAGGGGGTGCAGCATGAGCTACTGCACAAGGCCTCTAAAAAATGAGGGCCTCAAAAAAAAAATTGGTAGTAATATTAGTATATATGGGGGTGTAAAATGTAAAAAAATTTAATATTCATTAAAAATTTAAAATTTTTTTATATTCATTAAAAATTTAATATATTTAGTCATTATGGAGTATATAAAAAAATGACAGGCCCGACCCAATAGGGGGTGCAGCATGAGCTACTGCACAAGGCCTCTAAAAAATGAGGGCCTCAAAAAAAAAATTGGTAGTAATATTAGTATATATGGGGGTGTAAAATGTAAAAAAATATCATTAATGTCTAAGTAATTGATCCAAATAGTCAAAGTCCAATGTCAATGATCCAACAAAAAAAAAATCATGTGTTTATAGACAATTCATGTGTTTATATAAAATTCATTTTACTAATTATTTTTTGTTTTTATGTACCAGCTAAATTTTACTAATTATCTCTTGAAAAATATTCAATATGAAAACTTGGTCGAATAATTTTTTTCAAAAAATGCTAGTAGAATGTCTTGTTTTATCTAAGTCAAAATGTATTACGTTGTTATTGAGTATAATACAAATCTTTTTGCTATTATTTGCAATTTAAATTAAAGTTAATTTTTCTTTATATTTTTTTGCACTTTTTTATTAAGGGCCCTTTTTAAATTTTAAACAAGGCCTCCAAATACCCCGGACCGGCTTTGAAAAATGATAACATATGTTTGGTTTTTACAGGAAAATATTAAAATATGATTTTTTTTCCAGGAAATACTATTAATTTTTTTTTTGACAAGTATTAAAATATGTTATTAATAATCAATAATTATAAAACAAAAAAAATTATAAGGTCAAATTATATTTCCCACATTTTTGGGCAAGTAGTTGGAAAGAAATTTGGATGACAATACCAATGCCACATGGTAGCTATCTTGCAGAGGAGTACACTCACAAGTTGCAGAAAACAATCCACCATTAACAAAACAACACGTGCCTCAATCGCAATGGATATTTATCTCATTAAATAGTAACATTTCCACACTAATCTCAAATCTAACCCAATCCACTTTTCTCTTCTCTCCCAACCACCCCACCATGGATCGCCGTTTCCTCTTAGCTCTCTTCCTCTTCGCCGCCGTAGCAACCGCCGTAACCGACGACACAAACAACGATCTTCTGATCCGTCAAGTCGTCGACAACGCAGAAGATCATCTACTTAACGCAGAGCATCACTTCTCTAACTTTAAGTCAAAGTTCAGCAAAAGCTACGCAACGAAAGAGGAACACGATTACCGATTCGGAGTTTTCAAATCGAATCTCATCAAAGCTAAGCTTCATCAGAAGCTTGATCCTACCGCGGAACACGGAATCACTAAGTTTTCCGATTTAACGGCGTCTGAGTTCCGTCGTCAGGTTCTCGGACTGAAGAAAAGTCTCCGTTTACCTGCTCACGCTCAGAAAGCTCCGATCCTTCCTACTAGTAACCTTCCGGAGGATTTCGATTGGCGTGAGAAAGGCGCTGTTACTCCGGTCAAGAATCAGGTATGTGCTACTATTATGTTATTGTTAAATTATTAATTAACGATTAATGATGAATAATTAATCTAATAATAGTAGTTTATTGGTGATTTGGTGTGATTAGGGTTCATGCGGTTCATGTTGGGCGTTTAGTACAACGGGAGCGTTGGAAGGAGCACACTATTTGGCTACTGGGAAGCTAGAGAGTCTTAGTGAGCAACAGCTTGTGGATTGCGATCATGTCGTAAGTTTCCTTCTCCTGATTAGTTCTCTTTTGTTTGTTTGTAGTGTCTAATTTTTTTTTAGCTCCTTTTTATTTGGATGTATTTGGTTTGCGGCGATTATTTGTTTGGTTTAATCTGAATTAAACCAATAATTGGTTTTTTCATATATTGTGTACAAGGTTATTAATTAATTAATTAATTAATATGTATGTTTGATTATTCATTTACTTATTTATTTATATTTATATATGGGATTACAATCTGGGTGAACTGTATTGAAACTAACATCTTGATTGAGTTGTTTATGGTTTGGTTGTGATCAAATAATTTGCTAATCCAAAGAAAATTAATTGATTTTTTTATTGATTTGGAAATGGTAAACATACTTTTCTTTAACTTTGTAAAATTAATGGTTTCCTATAAAAGAAAGTTATCTAAGTGCTGATAATTCTTTGATTATAAATTTAAACTTATAGGGGGTAAGTATTTATTATAAAAAAAAATTATGTGTTCCCATATGGAACACAGAGTTGAATGACTTGGCTTGATATGAATTTTTTCGTAGCTGGTTCAATGCTTCTAGCTGCCTCAATGAGAGGGTTCACGATCAAATCAAACACACTCCACACTCTGATTTCTCCTTTTTATAGAGTAGTATGAGTCTGAGAGAGACTTGCAGACTTTCTTAATGAGCTGATGTAAAAGAATATTGATTTTCCTCTTATTTTGATTGTTTTGGTTAACTTGTAGTAATGTAATGGTGTCTTATTGTCTTTAAATTTGATCTATGTGTCCATGTTTCCTGCATTCCCATACGTTGTCCATTTTTTCTATAGCAATGTATATAAATATGAATTAATTGTTATGAATCTTGCAGTGTGATCCAGAGCAATATGGATCGTGTGACTCAGGCTGTAATGGTGGATTGATGAACAACGCTTTTGAATACATACTTCAGTCTGGGGGAGTAGTCGCAGAAAAGGACTATTCTTACACTGGAAGAGATGGCTCTTGCAAATTTGACAAAAGCAAAGTTGTTGCTTCTGTATCTAATTTTAGTGTGGTTTCTCTAGATGAAGACCAAATTGCTGCAAATCTAGTAAAGAATGGCCCTCTTGCAGGTAGTTTTTTGTTATTCACAACAGAATTATAGATATTACTGCTTGATCATTGTATGGAAAATGATAGAAATACTGACTTATACTCTCTTTGGTGCAGTTGCTATTAATGCAGCCTGGATGCAGACCTATATGAGTGGTGTCTCATGCCCATACGTTTGTGCTAAAGGGCGTTTGGATCATGGTGTTCTTCTAGTTGGTTATGGAAAAGGTGCTTATGCTCCCATTCGATTGAAGGAAAAGCCTTACTGGATCATAAAGAATTCATGGGGGGAGAATTGGGGAGAGGAAGGATATTACAAGATCTGCAGAGGCAGAAACGTATGTGGAGTGGATTCCATGGTCTCAACTGTGGCTGCAGCTCAAATCAACCATTAAATACAGGGATGCTGATTCTGGTGGGGTCTCATCTCATGTGACACTAAGTTAGTTGAATTTGTGTAAATATATTATCATGAAGTTGTGAATCTATCTTCTGGTTCTGGCAAAACTATATCCGCATAGTATCAGGAAATTGCCACGATCATGTTATTTATGTAGTAGTAATTATGTATGCTTGTTATTCTGCTGATGTTTATCTGCAGCCATTGCAACATGGCAGTTACATGAATTGGAAAATAATTAGTATAAACTTTATGATCTACTATAGTTTATGGAACATATGTGAAATCAGTTAAAGTGTGACTGTGATAAGAGCAATGCCTCCCAGGCTCCCACACTCCATGTCAGTTCTTATAATTGTGCTACATGAATACATAAATGCTTATATATTTCCTTTCCGGTTAGATTTTACCAGGTTTGAAGTTATATTTATAAGATCATGCTAGTAATAATAAATAGTTCACTGATCAATCTTCTAAAGTTTGTATCTGAACTATCGGCTGAACTTTAAGCATAACTATGTGGGATTTGTAGTGCATGTGTTTCTGTACAACAAAAAGTGCAACCCACCTCAAACTTACTGATTAGATCAGTCAATGGTTGGAAATCTTGGAGATCATGGTCTCTTAAACTGAAGGCTTTTTTACTTTATTTCTTTAATGAAACTACAATTAGAATGATCAACAAGAGGTAAAGACTGTCAGCCGAAAAGTTGTACTGTACAGCTACAAATGAATGGCATGTAATGTAACACTTGCTATCTGGTGATCCAAAAGAAAATGGGAAGAACATTTTAACTTCAGTGAATTTTTCTATGGAACTCCCATTGAAGAATGTACTTGGAAGTTTCTCTTGAAGAATGTACTTGGAAGTTTCTCTTGTCATCAACACTTATATGTTAAACTTGTGTCAATTCATTCACGCCTAATCTGGAGGAATTTAGTATGAGCTAGAATTAAAAATATCCAAAAACTGGAGAGGAAAAAAAAGTAATTTAAGAAACGTTTACTTAGAGATGCATTTCTTAAAATAAAGATACAACTTCAAGGCCCATACACAAGAAGCATAAAGTTAGACATATAACAAAGCAGATAGTTGTTTGTCAAAGAAAATTTCACATGCTTTCAACAAAAAAAGAACAGAACACACTTGACAACACTGAATGAGTTGATAGAAAGTACCAAAAACTGGAGAAAATATAAAAGCAAGGATACTGTCATTTTATGAGGAATGAGACTTGTAAAAGAAGAAGAACTTGGTGTCATTGAATAAGGAATCATCTAATTTTCGACAAGACAACAGAGAAAGAATATTGAAATGTAGTGCCAATTTGGTATTTGGAATATGAAGCATGAAGCATCATTGATGTGTTGATACATACAATGAGTAAAGTCTACATGAGACTATCAAATGGAAAATATTGGTTGTAGTGCTAAAATTTGGTGCTCACGTTGTCAAATTTTATAGTGAAGTTCCTATAGTAGAAATAGAGAATATGTTCCATATTTATTTTTTGAAATCTACTCCTAAACTAGATATGGATTCAATCTGTTGGAACTAAATGTGTTTTGGTTTGATCTTCTTAAGTTCTTATGATCTTTATATTTGACCAGTCTAATATTTTAAGTCCAACTTTTAAGTTAATAATCTTGATCTGTTTACATGTTTAAGTTCTTTTTTTGATCTGTTTTTTCTTTTGAAGTAGTGTTCTTGCATTCTGTTTACTTTTAGCAAATTCTTTCATAACTCATTTACATTCGAAGTATTCTTACTTCTAGTCGTTTATTTTTCAGTCTGTAATTTTCTTACAATTTACACTTAAACTTTTCCGTAACATTTTTTTTTTGAAAAAGTTAAACTAACTCACTCAAATTGTCATCGGAGAGAAGTGAACCTGAGACCTCAAGGAGGAGCAACTTTTCTGTAACATTTTAATGCAGTTTGTCCTTCCATATTATTACTAAAGTTTTCCACTAAACCTTCATTTTCAATTGATATTTCCAGCGAAGAGCCTCTCTTTTTGTGTTCAAGTGGAAAACTTGGAAATATCAATTGAAAATGAAGGTTTAGTGGAAAACTTTAGTAATAATATGGAAGGACAAACTGCATTAAAATGTTACAGAAAAGTTGGAGCCTCTCTTATTTTTCTGTCTGTAATTTTCTTACAATTTACACTTAAACTTTTCCGTAACATTTTTTTTTTGAAAAAGTTAAACTAACTCACTCAAATTGTCATCGGAGAGAAGTGAACCTGAGACCTCGAGGAGGAACAACTTTTCTGTAACATTTTAATGCAGTTTGTCCTTCCATATTATTACTAAAGTTGGACTAATGTGCAAGAATATTGCTCATTGATTTAAGTTTTCAACATCATTGGCAAAGTTAATTAGTAATTTTGAGTTGTGACTTTGACACAACATTCCTTATCTTATATATTTGAGTTGAAGTTGTTTGTTGAAGTCATTCTTTTATAAATAAAATTACACATAACTTGTTGAGCCTAAGTTAATGGATTAAACATTCATTTGTTGTCAAATTTAGTAGATTTAACATCAAAGAAAAAAAACCATCGTTAACATCCCCTAATCTACCTTAAACAAAATTTCCAAAGGAGAAAACCTTGTAAAACATTAAGTATTGATTATTATTTGAGGTCTGCATAGATCAACAATTCATCATGCAACCTAGAACCTTTTTTTTATATCAAAAGAAAAACTAATACTCCGTACTTTTTTTTTATAAAGACCGCAACAAAGGTAGGTGAAATTTAAAGTATTTCAACTATCTATTTTGGCACCCCAATAAACTAGGTATCACTATAAAACTTTTTTTTTTTTCTCTTTCTCTTGTTCTTCTTCTCTATTGAAATAAAAGCATATTAACATCATTTAGTTATGTTTTTTCACACAAGTTTTGCTGAAAATAAAAAGATCAAAATAGTAATTGACCAAAATTCAGACTCCATTTTCTGTCTAACTTTGCTAATTAACTGCACTTCAAACTTAGCAATTGACTTAAGTATTGCTTAGATTATAAATCTTAGTAACCAGCTTTAGTATTCCCAAAATAATCTCTATATCACATAGCAAGTGATGTACAAGGAGTACAAGACATACAAAATGATTAATTAACATGTCAGATCCAATGCAAACCAAATAAAAAATTCCAAAAATTGCAAAATGACCCCGAACATTTAAAAAATTGTAAATTGGCCTGTAAAAGTATAAAAATGAGCTTATAGTATCTTGTATTTCCCTTTCAATACCAAACAGGCAAACACCTTCACTTCTTTTACATCTTTCATCGAGTATCTCATGATCTTTTACCTTCACTACTTACACTATTATTGATCCCTCTATTTTTTTTATTGTTGATATCATTATAACGAATATTAATTTAATAAAATTTAACGGTTTATGAGTTTTTATTAAATACCGTTAATCTTGATGAATCTTAATAATATATCAAATTATTTTTTATTTCTTTAAAATTTGACATAGATAACCCACCATTACAATACACAATTTGGTTGCCTTGTGCATAGTACTTAAAAGCAGCCCTAAAACTATATGATTATCAACTTGTTAAAAAATTATGAATACCATCGGCTAATAATGCAATATTAAAAGCTGTAAATATAGGTACTAATAAATAAATTATTGTTTATGCATAATACACTTATGTCTCTCTCATTTGCAAAACTCACATGCACTTTCTATTCTATATAGGTAGCTACATAGCTACAGTAACAATTCCTGTGAGAGAGGCTTTGTTTATTTTAGGACCACTGTGTGTAGCTGAGCAGGTAACAAGCAGGGGATTAAACAGCTTGCTGGCATACTAAGGCCCAACATCTATATTCCTTCTATTCTATGCACAAACCCTATTTAGGTTGTGACCATCATATCAAGCCCTAGTTTTTCTCTCACTTCTCTTTTGTATGAAAGAATATGGGAACTTTACCCTATTGATCAGAAATTTACATTCAAAGATCAAGATTGAACCCTTAGTTTGAACAAAGAATTTCTCTGAGTTCTCTTGTTGAGAAAAGACCAATGAATAGTTCTGAACTTAGTTAGAATAATTAGATTCATGTTTGTATTCCTAATTTTGAGCTTACAAATTTCTCACAGTCCAACTGGATTATCTGAAAAATAATGTCTAAATTAATCTCTAACATTATATGTGATGGACAAATTAGGTCCTAAGTTAATTTTGACTCATTACAATTATATAAAGGGATTAATTTTGACTCATTATTGGGATTATTATATTTATCATGTTGGTTATTTTTTTTTTTGTCAAAAAAAATGTTAGTTATTTTTAACACCTCAAAAGATAATAAAGTGAGTAATACTAATACTAGAGTGAATACAAATTTATGATTCCCATTTCAAATTTAACAGGACTATATATATGTGTAAAAAAAATTGATCATTACTCCCTCTGCTTCTAATTACTAGAGAAATTTTATTTTTTATGTTCATTGAAAAGTATAATTTGGACTAGGGTTGGACAGGGCCTGAATTGTGTGCACCCATAAATTAGGGGATAAAATGTGGCTGGCACAGAACTATATTTTCGGAACAAGGGATTTGATTTGAGCATCGGAAAAAGAAAAGGAATATGCAATTGTAAGGATTGGCATTTGATTAGACATAAGTCTCATCTAGCCCTAAGTAAGGGTTTTCTATTTGTATGCAAGAACAGATATTTTGGTATTAATCATTAAAGTAATTACAAATAAAAGTACGCTTTTTTAAATGTAATTATCATCTTCTTTAGAAGATCTTGGTGAACTTCTTAAGAATGACGCAAGGGGAACTTTCTTTCCTCATGCTTAGTTTTTTTTCTTAGTTTTTCTTTTTCTTTTATTAGCTTCTATACCAAAAAAAATGTAATTATATATATCATTACCAAAAAAAATATAATTATATATTTTTTTTTGGTACATACATATAATTATATTTACTAATTTATTTTTGTCAATGATATTTTTTTTGACAAAGACAATGATATTTTTGTTGGTTACATTTTTGACAATGATATTTTTTTATTATATATCCTAATCAAATAGTACGCACACCATTATCATGATCATGTTTATTGTGACAATTACCACAAAAATCCACACACACTATTGTACGGTTTTAAATTTGAATCCAGATGAAGGTATTATGTTTAAATTAATTTAATAATTTAATAATTTGTTAGTTGAATTAGACATTGTAAATAGAAGAAGTGAAATTTGATATCCTAAAATGGGTCAGTTTTTTATTAATATTGTTAAAATATGCCGTCCGCTATAACAAATTAATCGCTAATTAACATTTACAAGACATGTATCTTCAAAAAAAACATTTACGAGACATGTAGTGCTAAAAACAAACAATATATTGTACATGAATTAAAACCATAATCTAGTATTTAAGTCATGGTTCAAGGATGTTTATAATAAATAAAAAAAATTACATGACGGTACATCTTGTACTCTTGGTGTGAGTTCTTTTCCAATCAAAATATTTGCTGATTTCAATTTTTTTACTAATAATATGATATTTTCACACAAGTTAAAAACATACCAACATTCTTATTACATCTTGTCTTTAATGAGTAAGAATGCTTACAGAACTTAACATAGTTATTTCCAATTAATTATTTACCTTTAAAAAAAATCCAATTAATTATTTTAGAAGCAAGCTAATTAATTAATTATTATTATTAGCCTTTTAAATTTCTATCAATAACATAGCTAGTATTTTGGACATAATATAATGTTCAATTATATATCACCAACACCAATAATAATAGTGTACTGTATTTCATGCAACTATTCATTTATCTTACTGCCATTTTTAGACCATACTCATGCCTCCATAAAATTGAGCCAACTTTAATGAATCTTAATTAACAGTAGATCACAAACATTTAATTTTTCATTTCCTAAGGGAGAACCATATGATAAAGAACAAATCAACTTTAAGTTAATGCTTCATAAACATTTATAAGCAGTATTAGTTAAAAGAAACAAGAGAAGATTAGAGGATATATAATATATATAAGTGTAAGAGAAGGAAAAAACATTAATATTGCATGTGAAAGAGGTTTATTATGATTCTTTTAAATAAAAAAAAATAGATGAATGAAGAAGAGAGAAAGAGACTGGTAGCTATATATGTCTCAATCATATATAATTCATAAGAGTTGTGAAGGCACATGTAATGGGTCAGATTAATAACAAAACAAGGGAAATTTTTGTAAAGTTAGTGATTGTTGGTCATGAACTAAAACCAGAAGTCTATGAAAGTATGATTAAACCCTATATCTTATCATATGTACCTTGACCTATAACATATGTGCCAGTAACCCACTTGTATGCAACATAACATAACACAACTCACTCTCACATGCACATACTTTGAGAGGATTCTATCTCTAGCATTTCGAAGTAGACATCCATCCTCATGGATTGTCTATTATGGTGCCTTCTTTTTTATTGTTTTTCAGACAAGTAGTTGGTGTAAATGCTACTTCTAATTCTCCATTTATATGTAAATTGATTTATCAAAGAAAGAAAATATACATACATACATATATATATGACCAGCTAGATATGATAGCTCTCTGTTCCATATCCCCAGAAATTGTGCAAAAGTTAAGTTGAAAAAAATTTGCTTTTGATCAAATTCTATGTTCAACCAAACACGAAACCTATTTCGTTCCATTTTGATGAGGCAAAGGCAACAGATAATAGGGAAAAAGCGGCTTCGAGTTCAGCACCAACTAACTATACAAACAAAGTTACATCACTCACTCACTACTCTAAATTTTTATTTATTAATTTAAGTCCTACATACAAAAAAGATAATACTTATAATACTATAAATCAAAGAGATACTATATCATTTTTTATATTATGTCATTGGACTAATAGTCGTCGGTCACCACTACATACTCGGAGTCACTACAATGGCAACTCCGAAGTTAAATGAATGACGACAATTCAAGCTCTCAATTTTTTAGGGTTCCAAAAGAAATTTTTTATAGGTATATTGAAGTTACTATGTTAAAAAACTTGACTAATACATAGAGATGATTGAAAATTGAATACACAAATCAATTTATTACTTCATCCAAAACACTTACTCCCTCCAGACTTAATTATTAACAAAAATCATTTTTAAATAAATTAAATAACTAATATATCTAACTTACAATAAGCTATACTCGTAAGAAAGAAAAATATTTGGAAACCAAAGGAAAAAATTTAGAAACTCTATACAATATTTTCACAGTCAAACCACTTGCGAAAATGTAATATCGAACCAGAAATACTATATCATTTTTTTTGACAAAAAGATACAAAATTCTTAACATTGCATACATAGTACTATAATATACAAAATTCATATTAAAATTGCACACATCCAAATGCTAGCTGTCTGCGCCGCGTAATCAAAAATAAAATTGCTAGTAAATCAAACTTGAAAAGTGAGACTTACGATAAGAACAAAATAACATGAAAATCTGATCACTAAGATTTGGACAAAACACAAACAAAACAAATTTAACATTCCAGTAGCACCCTTTAATTTCGTGCACTCTGAATAATCATCATCATAGTAATCATTTGTAAACACAACTACAACTATAGTACACTAGCTAGCTATAAGCTAAGTACTATACTAAGTACTAGTACTTCAAAGCTGATAATGTTAATTAAGATAAACATAGAAATTAACATTGATCCATAAAATCAAAATACTCAATGGTTTCAATTCAAATAATAATTATTGAAATAGATATATAGATAGAGAGAAATTGTGGCACTTCTCTAGGATCTTGGAGGTGGGAAGAATTGCGTACCAGCCATGAAAGCATTCAATGGAGCTGGATAAAGTGATGAGTACTCAAACGGATTAGGATTGTTCACATTTGTTGTGGCGGTTGTTATGATATTTTGTTGATTTCCTTCACCACCACCGCCGCTAACACCACCACCACCACCACCAGAAGAACCCTCGCCACCGCTGCCACCAACAACATTTGCACTAGTGTAATTATTTTCAAGTCCTTGATCATACAAGATTCCCTTGAAGATTCGTCCGCCTATGTTCACAGCTGTTTGATACGCGTAACGCTCGTCTTGTGCATCCATTGCACTCACTTTCACACACCGAAACACCGCCGTAGAATTCAGCTCCGGTGGAAAATTTCCCAGCTCCAACCCTAATTTCAAATCAAATAAAAATATACCAAAATATCATACAATCCATCAACATATATCATAGAAATTATCATCAATTGATGCTATATAGCTCTCACTTTCAAGAATAAAAGTAAGAAAGAATCACTTACCTAACAATTTCATATCCTTCAAAAGAAAAAGATAAAAGAGAGAGAATAAAAAAAAAGCAAGGTGATAGAGTATGAAAGGAATGGATATATAGATTTATATAGACCAATTAGGTGTCCTATTTATTATAGATTCATAGAAGACTATAGTTTCTTCTTGAGATCTCTATCACTAAGCTATACACTTTGAAAATTCGTCACTGACCTAGCTATTTATCAAAAAAACTAAACACTAAAATTCAAACACTCGTGATTTTGCTTTTCATTTTATTTATAAACTCTCACTTTCAGTTCTTTCTTTTATATTTATATATATGTATATATATATATGTATACCTGTGGTACTGATAGGTATTGGAGCACCAGCAAGAGAACCAGAACCTGCTGCTGCTGAGGGATCATTTTGATTTTCTCTGTGTCTTCTTGACGAGTTAAACTGATGTTGTTGGTTCTGCTGCTGCAACGACGTGAGCTGTTGTTGACGTTCACGTCGTTTAGCAGCAGGAACCCAAGTACTTTTAACATGAGTTTGACACTGAAACCCTCTACTCTTACAACAAGTTCTGCATCTAAGATGTGGACAATCTTTCTTCGCTTGGTTACCACAGTCTTGACAGTTCATTCCCCCACCACTCAAACTACCACCACCGGCAGACCTCATCACAGTCAATCCAAATCGCGTTGATTCATCCGAAAACGAAACTGAAACTTCGTCGTGCAAGTTGGTAGTGGCGTCGTTGTTTCTTCGAGATGAACTACCAACGCCGAAAGAGTAAAAGTTGTTAATGTTTTGGTGATGCTGCTGTTGATGATGTTGAAAAGAAGATTGTGGATGGTGTTGTTGTTGTGGCCATATCTCGAATCCTTTGTTGTAGATCTCTTCGTTTCTGAAGAGAAATTGATTACTGTTATTTCCAGTGTTGTTGTTTTCTTCTTGTTCTCTTGCTTCTTCTTTTTCTCTTCCACTACTTAGAGAAAAGAAACCTGCCATGTTGTTTTGTAATAGAAAAATGAAAAACAATCTTCAACAAATCAGTTATAGATATAGATATAACAATAACAATACCATCCATATCAGTAGATAATAAGAAGAAGAAGAAGCTTCGAGAATCTTAAATTAGTTTTGAAGAGAGAGAATGTAGTATATGTTTTGTATAACTTGTATAATTGTACTGTATTTCTTTGTGATCAGTGACTATAACCGTAATTTTGTTTGGTTTAAAGAGCAAATTAACTAAGTGGTTTAGTTTAGGTTTACTTATTAAATTTTACCCACTCAAATTTCTCTGTTTTTTTTTTAATCAATTTAGATTTTGTTTTGTTGACCGTCACTTACTTTGTTACTGTGACTAGTTCTGGTCAGGTTAATTGGGTTTTTTCTTTTTCTTACTTTCTGTTGCAGCTTTTGAGGGGGAAAAACTATTTCATAATCACAAAAAGGAAAGAAGAGACTAAATTTAATATAATTGTCAATAAAAGTTGATCTAGTTGATAAGTAGTTGACTTACATCACGTCTAAAAATGAATATAACTTCGAGTGTGGTCCGAAGATATCTTAAAAACTCTTTGAATCTTGAGGTCTGTTTTAACTCTGATGAATCGTTTGATGCAGTTTAATAAATTTTGTAATAAAAAAGTGAAAAATAGAAAATAAATAGTATTAAAAGAAATAAAGTAGAGAGTGCATGTGTTGTGTTTGGTTAATTTGGGTGTAGTTTGTGTGTTGAATCGGCGCAATTATGGCAGAGAATGAATTAGAGACTCTGCTACGCCGCCATGATAACTGCACCCATCCACTCTACTGTAGAAAAGAATTCTATTTATGAATTACGGTAACAACAGATGAACCCATCTCTCTCTCTCTCTCTCTCTATAAAGATTACAGTCTGGCTTTCCTTGCTGAGAGATTCTTTCTAGTGAATCAAATTGTTTTCATTTGTGTGCATGAGAGAGAGTGTGCGCGTATGAGGGAACATGAAAATCTTTCACGCTACAGTGATCTCTATGAGTTTGAAGAAATCCTAGCCGTTTGATGGATGAGTTACTTTGGTGATATGACTGTGAAAGGATGAGATTTATCCATGTGTCGAGTGAGTGGGTTTTGCTTATTCGTCCTTACACCGGAAATCCCGGTAGTACTTTTGTCTGACCGTATAGTATAGTTAAGTTGGATTTATTGTTCCCATTTTTTGTGATGAGTTGAAGCAATGTTATGTTGTTGACTTTATAAACAGTAAACACATTGAGTGTATGTTTGTTAACACGGCGTACTGTGATTTTCAGAAGCTACGTAGTTTCTGCAAAATCACGGTAGATCACCGTAATTCTGGCACATCCACCATGATACCAAATATAGCTTGAGTCACTTGCTCATAGTCTCACACCACATGGACTTGCCTACCCTCTGTCTCAAAAAATAAAAAAAATTTACACTTATTAAAAAAAAGTAAAATATAATAATTGGAAATATGTTTTTTTGACAAAAGTTGTATGGAAAGATGTAAAATTAATTTTTATTGATTGTTAGTTATAGAAAAAGTAAGAGAGAGTACACTTTTCTTGAAAATATAAATATTTGAATTTTTTCTCTTACATTTTAGGACAAAATAATTGAGTTTTTTTCTCTTATATTTTGGGACGGAAGGAGTATTTCCTCAATTCCAAATTTTAGGTCGTTTTATTTTAGTTTTTTGGTACACCGAAAAGATAATTGGCTACCGCTAGAGATTGATTTTTGAACTTTTCTTTATCCAATCTATGAACTCTCAGCTATTACAATTTGAGCTATCGTATAGAACCTATGTAATTTTATTATTTTATTAAGAAATAATAAAGATTAATAAGTTAAATCTTTTTTATCATTAAAAGAGAAAAAATTCATTTAATAAATGTTTTTGTAAGGATACATATACATATGTTATTATATCTTTTCCATTTTGTAAAAGACAACTCAACTTGATCTTCGGCCGGTGAGTATGAAGAGATATTTATTGGGAGAGATCAACCCCTTAATTAAATATATCTCAATTATTTTAATGGAATTAGTGTCAACACTTACGCGCGGATAATACTTTTGATTTACAGAGAAAAAAACAAATCAACTTTTTTAATTTTTACTTTTAATAAAAAAATATGCATTGTCTGCAAGTTTAACTCAATTGGATAAACATTATTACATTGTCTTCTCTTTAAGTTTAACTCATGAATTCGAGTTTCGAATTCTGATATTTACTTATTCATTTTAAGGAGTAAAATTTTAATCACTATACTACCAAATAAAATATGCATTGTTAAAATATCCTTCATTTTACTTCATGTATAACAAAATAAGTGTCGTTTCATTTTTTTGCATTCATAATTGTTAAAGAAATGTTTAATTTATAATATCCATAAAACATTTTCCTTTATATACGGGCTCCAAAGTAATAAAACTTTAAACTTCGCATTGTTATGATGTCATTTCATAATTCAATCAAGAAAACTTATTTTTCATATGTTGACCGGCCCCTGGCTTCATTAAAAATATATTGTTCGAAAATTCAAATAATGGTCCAAGAGTTTAGCTGCATGCCATTATTTCACGTGTTAACTAGTAGCACCTTTGTAAGTTTGAGTGTTTGACTTGAAAAATCGCAATGCATTATTTGCAAAACAAATTGCAATGTACGTAGGAGTATATAATTATCGCCAAAAGAAATTGGAGTACAGAAAAGAAAATGTAATTAATTAAGAATATTTTATCATCGATCAGATGCATAAATTTGCAATTTCATCAACTCGTACAACTTTATGCTCATATAGATTTAAATTTGATGCAATAACTATGTCATACATAGTTCTTCTTGTCAAATTAAAATTTTAATATTAAAAATTTGTGTGCTATTTGGTATAATATTTTATCTTTAAGTAGTTAGGATTCGAACATGATAAGTTCGCTTATTTATCTTTAAGATATGAAATTTTAGCTAATAAACTACTTAAAAAAAACTTAAAAAGAGGCCTTCTTGAAGAAAGAAGAATGGACAGTCATTAGGAGAATAGCTGATTTTCAACCTCTAAGGCTCTAAGATACTATTCAAACTCCACACATATAGTTTTTTTTTTTTTGACGAAAAACTCCACACATATAGTTAATTTTCTATAATTATGTAGTGATAGAAGTAAACAGTGAATTAGTGATCGCTTTCCACGGGACTAAAAATGAAATGAAAAACTCTATAGTTAATTATTCAGGTAGCACGTGATGCGCCTCAAAATAAAAATGTAGTATAATTAATTTAAGACAACTAATAATTGGTTGCAATAATACTAATTAATATAAGCAGACCAAGTAACAGGAGTCAAAAGTGCACGTTCTCTCATCCGTCCGCTACCTTTGCACTGCCCGTACTATTTGTAATCTAATCTAATTTTTATGCTTAAGCAATTTTAAACTCAACCATTAACAATAGTGATTAGTGATACTATTGTTAACATTCTAAAAGTAAAGTATTTGTTATTAGGGGCCCGAGGAACCAAATCATCTCTCTTTCCCCAACTATATGACTATGCCATTACATACCATGCATTATTATTATTATTATTGACCGCCCCTTATTGTCCATTATATATAGTCAACACTCTCATAGTCAATTTTTTCTTCTTCTAATAGTCAATTCGTTATAACTTAATTCAATTTTAAATTTGAATAAGTTGAGTGTTTAGAATTCAAACATGTGATTCCTATATATAAAATGCAACATTCATATCAAGTGAATTTTTATACTTTATCATTATGAATGATCTATATTACTCTTTATAAATTAATTTCAGATTTTATTATGCGCGACATGTTTTTTTTTCAATAGAGCTTAGTAGTAGAGATTTGAACCATAAACCTTATAACAAATTCAGCATTCCAATCCATATCACTATGCTAATATTATTATTTGAACATTTTAAATCAACATTTTTGAAAAATTACATGCTCTTTTAAAAGTAATTAGAGGAAGTCATTAACATGTTCCTTTAATTTTCTTTTAGAAACTTTTGGCCGTTTGTTATTGTCTTTCTCTATGTGACCAAAGATGCTGTCCAAGACTCCAATCAATATATAATATGATATGAAGACCAAGTGGCTCAAATGAAAGTGATGCTCTCAAATCTATGATTGTGTGGGTTTTCATAGCATGAAGTGTGAAGAAGGTCAACATTACCTTTTTGGAAAAACAACAAAAATGTATGAAGTGTATCATTTAGACAAACAAATTAAACTAGTTTAGCTGAAGACCTAAGCATAAGTGATGATTAGACTAAATTAATCCGCACCAATGGTGGAGATTATAGGAGAATCATAGGCTGATGGCTATTTGTTAAACAGAAACTCATGTAAGGTACTGTTATACCACGATTGATATTATTGGTACCCAAAATTCAAAGAAATATAGACTTTTTATTGTTACTCTTTTTAAGGACGGACTCGGAGATTTTTTGCATAGTGATGGTTAATATATAACAAAATTTGTAATCGGTTCGATATATGGAGATGATGATATGAAGACTTGAGATTTGGATAATTTGTTGCCCGGTCTACTCTCATCTCTATTTGTGGAAAAGAGAACTAAATCTTTCTCTTCTTCTCCATCCTCTTCGGTGATTTTAAGTTATTTTTGACCTAAAATCACCTCTCTACATTTGTTTTTTTTATTATCTTTTAATATGAATAAGTATACCACATTTTTCTTCTGTGGTTTATGTTAATTTCGTCATCTAAGTGTGGAGTTGTGTTGTTCGTTTTCTTGTGCGGCGCTATTTGATTTCTCGTATTGTTGCGATGTTCATTTGATTCTTCTTCATATCCAAAGACATGGATATTCCGGATATTCCGCTGACTTTAATTTAATCATATTATTTGTAGTAGACATTTTATCATTGTATGCTATTAACTTTGATGATGTAAATTTATTTGCAGATTTATTTTTAGCAGAGTAATGATGTAGTAGAATAATGATGTAGTAGAATTATATTTTGCTGATACGACATTTTTAATTTGGAGCAAAATTAATGTTACAGCTTTTTTCTAGTTTCATTATCAAATTGTACATAATTCTTCTAAATAATTTATGTTTCTCATTCAAATCATCAATGTTACATCATCAAATATAAAATTCCACATTATTAACTCAATGTGACACATCATATATAATTTGTGGAAGAAAACTCATGAAACTTATTAAATATGAGACTAAAGTCACATTTCAATTAAAAGTAGGAGGCAAAAAGTACATTTAATCTTTAGTTAAATTAAAAAGATGTGATGTACCAAAAAAAATTGTTTTTCCTCTTTGTTTTTCATCCTTAGGGGTCAAAATTGAGAAGATGTGACATTGCATTTCTTTTCTCTATTGCTGAATGCATCTCCCCAGTTTTTGGTCTATATCATAATTGAATGGTAGACCGATTAGAAGGTCGGTTTGGGTTGGCCCAATGAAATAGCTTATTTAAGTGGCCATCATTATCAATTTATTTTATTTTCTCGCAAAAAAAATTATTTTTTACAAAAAAAATTATCAATTTATTTACCGTGAATCTTATTATTAATACGTATTATAATTTAATTACATACGAAAAAAAGGTAAACGGACAATAAGTTTCGCCGCTACTCTTTTTGGAATCACAAAAGTTATTATTTTAAATACTGAGATATCGCCTCATGATCCATTTATTTCCTATTGACAATGTGTGCCAAGTTTGTCGTGAGGTGTGTTTGGATTTATTTGGGGAGCATGCAATTCACTGTAAGGAGCTTTCAGGTTTTAAATACAGGTACGACTCAGTGAGAGATGTCATTTATGATATCTTTAGATGAGCGGGAGTATATGTGAAAAAAGAGGTGTCTGTGAACTTCTTAACTGACCCACATGAAGGAAGATCGACACTTAAGCCAGCAAACATTTTGGTTTATGGATGGGCAAAAGGAAAGTATGTGTGCGTATATTTGACTGGGTTTCTCCACTTGTGAGTTTGATGACTCATGATTTTATTGTGGGGCAGGCGCCAGGCGGCCTTCAAAGCTGCTTCAAGCAAGGTTGCTAAACATGAAAAAGGATGTTCGGATAATCAACAACTTCTTTTATACCATTTCTATTTGACACTTTTGGTTTTCTGACACGAGAAGTTGTGAAAATGTTGTTTCTCCTAGTTCTATAAATGTAGAATTTATTTTGTTTTCCCGTTTCTTTATTACCGTTTTTCCCTTTTTTACGCATAGATAGAATAGAAGGATGAATATTCAGAATCACTGAATCACACATAGTAGTAGTACCATGGTGTGACAATAAGGAATGACAAAAAAAAGAATAAGAAGTATTTTCAAGAGTATGAGTATCTAAGTTTTTTTTAACGGCGTATGAGTATCTAAGTATCTTTCAATTTATTCCTAAGTCTTGAGTTAAAATTTAATCCAAAGAATACAATAATGTTAAAAGAAATTATAGAAAGAATTGTCAACTATGGTGCTTATATATGACTCAAAATATTATCAATATATAGGAAATGAAACTTGACATAGTTGTGAATTGTGATGAGATGGTCCCAATACCCTAGTAGATACAGTTATTTATAGTGTTAGGAGAATTGGGTTCTCCAAAATCCAAATGGCTTGCATGTGAGTGGAATGATGGTAAATAGAGTAGTAGACCAAACAAGAGTATTAAGTAGTAGATTATAGGTTTCTCTTTAAGTGGATGGTTGGCCTCTTAGCCGGTAACTTGTCATCATGTCTCAACCAAGGTAACACATACTTTCCCCAACGTTCTTTCGTTTCTTTTCCATTACTTTCTTCAATTCAAAGAAAATGAAAAGGAAAAAAATAAATTGAGGTTGTTGTTATTGATGGTGGTTGTGGAGTTTAATTTCTTGAGAGTAGTATTAGATGTAGTGAAAAATTACAAAATTAACCAAAAAATTAATAGACACAGTGAAAACAAGTAACATAACTATAAAATCAACCATCATCAACAAAATAAACAAACAAAATTTCGAACTAATGAAATAAACAAAAAAACCAATGAGCCGCCCAAGATTCAGGTTCTTGAACTCGAACTTGTGCCTACACTTCTCAAAACCAATGAGCCCACCCAAGGTCCGGGCTCTAGAACCCGAACTTGTGCCTATACCCCGCAAAACCCCGCACATAGTTCGGGTTCTAAATCCTGAACCTTGGTTCGGATTCTATATCTCAAACCTTGTTTCAGGTTCTAGATACCCGAACCTTAGTTACGATGATTTTTGTCGGTAATTCGTAGCAAATCTTTAATAAAAAGGAGTTCGGATTCTACAAACCAAATTTTTGCCAAATTCATGTTTTAGAACCCGAACTTCTCTTAAATATTCTCCAATTCATATATAACTATAAGGGCAAAAACAGTAATTAGAGGGGAAAGAGAGTGTAGGGGGGAGATGAGAAATTTTCCTAGAGTGGCCACTTGTTGGGCCTTATTTGTAACAGCCCATATAAAACCTTTTAAAAAAGCCCATATAAACTTTGATCAAAAAACATTTGATATTATTTACTTTTTTTGTTCATCAACACCTATAGACCGATACACTACTGGGTTCAAGGATCCACTCAACCTAGCAATACAATAATACAAGACAGCTTTCAAGTTTCAACAGCCTATATGCAATCCAACAAACAATAGATCTGTTTGTTTTGTATTTAGTTTTTGCTTCTTTCTGATTTTTATTGTGTCTAGTGTCTACGTTTTTTCTTAGCTTGTTAATGTAATCATCATGATTTATTATCTGTTAGATGGAAGCTAGGGATACAGATTGCCTGTTGTAAACAAATCACACTGTTTCACATTGTTTTAAATTTCATCTATTGACTTTGATATAAGACAATTCCGATTATTTATTGGCATAATAAACTACAAACAATCTCATACATCAATTTTAGATCGGACAATCAAAACGAATAACTGCAAAATGCAATTACTACGTCAAATTCAATCCCAAAAGTTAGTAAAATAAAGTTGGTGTTTGTAGTTGTATTTTTGTATGCTGCATTAACAATGTGTTTTATCACAATAGTTGATAGCAATCTTTATAGTATTTTTTAGTATCTTTGGGGGAAAAAAACCATATGCAGCTATTAACAATGATGATGCATGACCATCCTAACCACATTCAACAATCCTTTCCGAATACGCTACCTTAAATTATATGTTCACATAACATATTGAATAATTAGCCAATAAATCTTTAGTGGCATAACCACTAATGTGCATATAGCCTAATGTTAGCAAAGTGTACATATTGAAGTTAGTTAATTAGCTATTTTTTTATTGTACCATGACCTTCAACCATAGCAAATCAATATCTTGTAATTAAACAAATTGAATATACTTAGGCTTTGTTTACTTTTTAAATATACTTTTATGTTTCATTTTCTAAAACTTCTCACTAGTACAAAAGTAAGAATATAATTAGATATTTTACACCTCTTTAATTAAAAACGGGTGTAATAAAGTTATGTTATAACATTACACACCCTCTTTAAAGAAAATAGGTGTAATAATGAAAGATTAGTCATCTAAAATTTATAATACACTTGTTATATAAAAAAAGGTGAGAAAAATTATACTTTAGACACTATGTTTAAAGAAAATAGGTTTTATAGTGAAAGACTAGTCACCTAAATTTTATAATACACTTGTTATATAAAAGAGGTGAGAAAAATTATATTTTAGACACTATGTTTAAAGAAAATAGGTGTAATAATGAAAGACTAGTCACTTACAATTTATAATACACTTGTTATATAAAAAAGGTGAGAAAAATTAGACTTATTTAATAATAACTTGCTTCAAAAGAAATTTAACAATAAATTGCACATTATTCCTTAAAATAGAAACAAACTTTTATATTGTACCAAAAAAAAAAACTTTTATCTAAATTTTTTTTGGTAAGTCACTTTTTAAATATTGTGAACATAAACAAACAGTTTTTTTTTTTTGACTAACAAATCTTTATAAATAGAAAAAAAGGAAACAAATTTTAAACTTCAAAAACACTTTCTCTCTATTAGAGCTGGGTATATGGACTCATGTCCGCGGGCTAACCCGTTTAACCCGCAGCCCGCGCGGATTTAAGTCCTTTTTTTTTTGTCCGTTTATATTTTAATCCGTGTGGATTGGACCGTTAAAACCGTGGATTATACGGGTTAAATCCGCGGGTTCGCGGGTTAGCCCGTATAACCCTTTTTTTTTTGTTTTTTTTTATACCCTCTACCTCATGAATAATAAATCCAAATCCAATACTGAAATATATTTTGCAATAAAAAAAAATCTAGTCTAAACCCTAAATATACAAAAAGCCAACAAACAAACACTTGTTTAGGTTTTACCTTCATTCAGACAGTGCTTTTAGAAACCAACGTATTATTTAAAGCAGCAACATCAATCTGGTATTCTTTTTTCTCCAACTTTGAAGATTGAGGTGTGTGGAGAAAAAATGACAATGTGAATTGAACTAGGTGAATTTGATTTTGGTTGCATTGCTTACATTGTCACAAATAATTTTTATAATATCAATATTATAGTTTATTTTTAAAAAAGTAATTTTTTTGCATATACCAAAATTTTTTTTTTTTTTGCAAATTGTAATAGTCCGCGGGTTAACCGTTTAACCCGCGGATTTATGCGGACCGTACTCGGGCCTAATATTAAAACTCGTTTAAATTTAATGACGGGCTTGTTCGCCCCGTTTAATATGCGGACTTATGCGGGGTGAGTTAAACGGGGCGGGCTAGCCCGTCTACCCAGCTCTACTCTCTATCAACCCTTTCTATATATCTTACTTAAACTCTTCTCTCCCACCACCGTCACCCTCTACCTCACCAATCACCCGGTTGCCGTTTCTCTCCGTCCGCTCTCATCCACTAACGTCGTCTCTTATCTCTTCTCGTTTGTTGCTCTAATATATTGGTGAACTTCTTTCTTAATCTTTATTTTTATCTCTTCATCCATGTATCTACAATAAGAAGGGTTCTTCTACGTTGAACCTTAGGTTTTCTCTTATATGCGTTATTTCTCTTATATGTGTTACGCGCCGCTATCCGAGATTAACTACATAGGATTCATGTATTATAAGTTTTTTGATGGCTTGTGATTTATTAGGTTTAAATCTCTCCCAATCATCTTCTCCATCTTCCGAAGCACTAGGACAACAACATAATTGGCAACCGCACTGATCGACAAGAGCACAACATCTTCTCCTTAGGATCTTTCTTGTTTATTTATCTAAATTTTTAGGTCTATGAGTCATGTCTAGTTCCATTTAGAGATTAGGAAGATTATATGAAGAATTATTTGGAATTTTGATGTTTTCAATTTGTATTTGATATGATAATAGTTTTTCCAAGTTATGTAATTGAATAATTTGGCGCATTTTTGTTTATTTTGATAATAGTTTTGTTTGATTAATGTAAAGATAATATATTTTTTTTAATATTGCACACCACTATTTTGGGAAAAACAGTTTCGAAGCTCTAAATTTTAGCGTAAAACACTAGTATTTTACACTCATTATTCATATATACAATAAGGTGTAAATTTATTAAAAATAGTCTAAATAACAAATAATTTACACCTAATATAATTAAAAACCGGTGTAAAATAGTTGTAATTCAATCTAAATAATGAAAATTTTACACCCGATATAAATAAAAATGGTGTAATATATATGTTTTAACACCTTTTTTTTATCGGTGTAAATTCTTCATACATATCTCACCGGTTGAATTTACACCGAATCCAATACGGTGTAATATCTCCAAAAAAATGGGTGTTAAAACCTTTTTTTGCACTAGTGTCTGTTCATTTTAAATTGTTAATAAAAAATGGGAGAGTCACAAACTAATTTTTTTATCAGGTAGACTAATAGCTGAAATTTGATCTCTTAAAAGTAAATAAGTGAACGTATCAGAGTTCGAAATCGATCCATACACATACGTACAATATGTCTTATCAATTGAACTAAATATACGAGACAAAGTCACGTAGTAATACTAATGTGTTGTGAGAGGATATATAAGACAAACAGAGAATACATTTTCATGAACAATGAAATAATATACAATGTTTCAATATTTTTAAAATTTCTGAAAATGTTAAATTTATTTTCAAAATTTGTAAAATAAAATGGTGATTAAGTAATATCTTTGCGTGTGTGAGTATTAAATGAGTCACTATTTGGTCTACATATACTATAAAAAAATTGGCCATTAGTTTCCACCATGAGTTAGTACTGAGGAGTAAGGAATATATTCCTTCTGTTTCTAATTAATTAAGCTTCCAAATTACTTCATTCATTCACAGCTTCAATGCCCTTTCTTTTCTTCCATTAGCTTAATTAGTTGTATATATTTAATTAATCCATTTAATAGTTATATTTGCGTACAACAAAATTCAACCTCCAACTCAATGAAGCACCAATCTTTGGTTTAATTTGACACAAATCAGATAAAAAATTCATGCCTTTTACCACTATAATGTTATGTTTTGGATGACCCCTCAACTCAAATAATACTCATCAACTTATTCATCCTTCTGGCTATTTCAAAAGGCCACAAGCTACCTTAGTGCTTTTTCCGCTAAATCCACTTTCTTTCTTTTTCTTTTTCTTTAATCTCAAGTTTATTTCACTATTTTTTTAGTTATTGTTCATTTTGAGTTTTATTTAAGGTCTCACTAATTTTTTTTCTTTGTTAAAAATGAATATTTATAAACTATCTTTAAATTCGATTTTGAAGTGATGTGATACATTTTTGGTGTAGCACGCTGCACATATATTTGTTCATTGAAAAACAAAAAAGTTTTTATAGATAAATACTTTCAGAGATTTAAAACTTGAATTTCTAGTTAGGATTATATTCCTTCAAGATCCCTCAATTGATATGTAAAAACAAAAATACCAGTCAATTTTGAAGACCCTACAAGATGTGGGTTATTGTACCTGCGGGACACTCGAATAAATCTAGCACATACGACAAGGAGAAAGATGTATGAGGATCCTTGATTTATTGTTCAATGTGTGTGACCACCATCTTCCATTCTTCTATTTTGATTCCATGCAATAAATAGCATATGTACCCTCCCATACCTAAATAAGATTGCCAGAAATAAATAGGTGTAAGAATTAAGATGTAAGGCAAAGGTTTGTTGCTATTAAGTTTTGTAGTAAAATTAGTAATGACAGACACTTTGAGATTTTTTTACTATACAATTTTTTTAAATCATATCCAGAATTATCTCATTGAAGATTAATCTATTTGTATTCATCATATTCTTTGAGAGGCTAATTATTGTGCAGACATTCTTACTAAGATGAGAGTTCATAGTTACTTTATTAGGTGGTGCTCTAGATGTATCGTGATAAGAGTTGTGTGCTGTCAGATAACTATGACCGCATTATAGTCAGCTATATACGAACAGTTTATTTATCAAGATCAACGGTTCAAACTTTAAATTAAGTAAATATTTATAAACAATTAATATTCAATCTTAAAATATTGATCTTCTAATCTTGATCGAACAAGTTAATTAAATGTGCTAAATTGTATACAATCACCTTATAATGTACTTCGACCTTGTTTATAAGTAAAAGTAAACTTTTTTAACTTCAATGAATAACTAATGTATCTTATATTTACCAAATACATAAAAGATTAGAGTATTATCAAATTAATTTTAGTTTTTCACATTTTTTCTCTTACATATCTTTTTGCCTACTTTTTTCATATTTTTGTTCTCATTATTTGATATTATTGCCTACTTAATTACCAAGCCCATGACAAAAAAAATTCTTAATAACCAAGCCCATGACAAAAAAATTGCTTAATAACCAAACCCATGAGAATATTTTTCCCTGTTTCACCACCTTTAAAATGTCTACTACACCTCTCCTAAAAATGATATATTGTTCTTCAATTCGTTGACATTGTTCAAATTCCAAACGCTCTTTCTAAGTGTCAATCATATCAAATATCTTGTCTTTTACCCTAAAAAGAACCAATTGTTGATATTTCTTAGATTTTTTGGTTTGAAAAATATTTCAGTTTTCATTCACTACTTTCTTAATTTATCCCAATTTGTAACCGTACTTTTTGTTTGTTTAATGTTTTCAAAATTTGCATGTGTTTATTTATTTTGCTATTGTTTTACAAGAATTTATTTTCCTTGTTATATAGTACAACTCTCTTATTGTTTATAATTAGTTTTATCGAAAAATTAAATTAAATAAAAAATATAACAGCACCTAATTAGTAGAGACAAGACACCCTGGCAAGAGTGGGTCAAGTTGCGGGATACCCTGTATGTCGGTAGATAACCCTTTCATAGTTTCATTGTTTTTGTCCTAAAGTGTAACTAAAAAACCTTATCCAACGCATAAAGTATCCCATGTTTGAATTTTCCTTGAATATATGATTGAACAAAATGCACATATACATACTTTTTTTTTTTTTACGAGATATACATCATACATGTATACTAAAAGAAAGTTATACTAAGGAACAAGAACAGATTAACAATGGCATATAATGCTTATATAAACTAAAATAATTTACTTATAAATATGAAATATCCCATATAAGTCCACTACAACCACTGGCCAAGCCAATCTAGTGGATCTCTCCAAGAATGCTATTGTTTTTTAATTTTCATGGAATTAGTTTTTTTTTGGTATAGCTTTCATGGAATTAGTTTTTTTTTATAGAAGCTAATAAAAAGAAAACTAAAAAGAAAGATTAAGCACGAGGGAAGAAAGTTCCCATTGCGTCATTTCTAAGAAGTTCACGAAAGTCTTCTAGAGGAGATGGATGATTCAGGAGGTCGACATCTGATGATGCTCCAAGTTTAGCAAAAAAATCTGCACATTGATTTCCCTCTCTAAGTGTGTGGTGGAGAGCACCATTGGTTTGAGATATCAACTCCTTGATATCCTGGATCAACACACAATAAATATGATACTTAACTTGTGGACCTTTGATGAGGTTGACACAGAGTAAAGAGTCAGAGTAGCAGACAATTTCAGCAATATTCATGTCTTTGGCCAGCAAGAGGCCCCTAAAGATAGCAGTCAGTTCTGCGAGCAAAATGTCAGATGATCCTTGAATGAAGCTTGAGAAGCCTGCAAGATAATGACCGAAAGTGTTTCTGATAATGCCTCCAAATCCAGCTCGAACAGGGGTACCGAGACAACTTCCGTCCACATTCAGAATGGTACAAGAAAAGTTATTATTGTTCCACCTTATATGTCTATCTACTAACTCATTGTTAGAAGTGGGAGAGAAACACTTTCTTAAAGTTTCAACCATATCTCGGATGTTGAAGGAGAGACGACTTAAGGGTCAAGTCTCATTGTTTAAACACATCAAATTTCGGTGTCTCCAAGACCACTAGACAACGGCCGAGAAAGTGAAGGCGTGTGCACCTGTGGTACCCTGCTTGAGCCAGTCGTACACATCTTGGTTTGAGAAGAAATCTGGATTGTTGAAACCAAAGTGGTTCCAAAAGCAATAAGAAAACTTGCAGTCCCAAATGCAATAAAGAAAAGTTTCATCTTGGAGGCCACATCGAGTGCAGGTGGCTGAAGGACTCATCTTGCGGTGATTGAGTAGAGAGAGGGTTGGCGTAGAGTTGTGACAAGCCAACCAAATAATTTCATGGAATTAGACATATAACATATTTTGTTTTTTAGTAAAAAAGGACAAAAATATTTTGATTTAGAAATTAAATTTTGAAGTTTTTTTTTTTTAAAAAAACTTTTTACAATATTCTAAATATATCTATTGGAAAATCATTAAAAAATACACATTGGTTTAACAGTAGGGACTAAAATTACGTGTAAAATAATTTTATAGGGATCAAAAGTGATAAAAATTTAAAGGGACACTAAAATATAAAGTTCAAATATTTATAGAATACAAAAATATATTTAACCTTTTAAACTCAAATCTAAACCACAAATGATAACATGAATCATAAACGCTATATCCTAAACATGAAATCCCACACTCTAAACTTCAAATTCACGTTAAACTTCAAACGCTCAATTCTACATCTAAACTCATTTATAACTTAAACACTAAACCTCAAACCTCTTATCATAATATCATTAACCTAAAACAGTATACCCGTAATCTAAAACTCCAAACTCTAAACCTCAAATTCCAAACTCCAAACAAAATATTCCAAACCATAACCCCAACCCCTAGCCCTAAATGCTAAATTCAAAACTCAAACCACAAAATTACATAAAATAGAAATTTTGCTTTACTCTTTTTTGGTTGAGTGGTCATTAGCGCTTGATTTGGTAAGAAAAACAGCGATTCGATTCTCCGCAACAATGTTTGAAAAGAGATTAAAATCGCTTAATGCAAAAACTCACCTCAAATTCTAAACTACTAGAGACCATTTCCTCTAAAAACGAAATTATTTAAAAAGAAAATCTTACTCTTACATGATTTTATCATATTGGAGATCTTTTTTTATATATGTAAGAAAGCAATGTGACAAGTCCCTAGAATTTCTCATACATATCATATTTGCAAGTGATAGTGGTGGGTTACCTATATTTATATTTGTTTTAATGGAATAGTGTCATATTGATCAAAGTGCCATGTTTCCCATTTGATCATTTATTCATTTTTTATTCATTTATCAAACCAATCAATTTCCACCTTCCTCATCTCAAACCTTCAAACTTGTTCATCCAACACAATACTACACTTGACTGGTAGCAATGAAGATCCAGTGTGACGTTTGCAACAAAAATGAAGCTTCATTATTCTGCACCGCCGATGAAGCCGCCCTCTGCACCGACTGCGACCACCGTGTTCACCACGCTAACAAACTTGCTTCTAAACACCAACGTCTCTCTCTTCATAATCCTTCTCCTAAACAGCACCCTCTCTGTGATATTTGTCAGGTAAATAAAACTTAGTGCATGTTTGATATCACGGTGGCGTGTCAGAATCACGGTGAGCTGACACATCCACCGTGATACCAAATACAGGCTAAATATTATCAAAAATATCGATTATTATGTTTATTAATCTGTTGACTTTTTATTTATCATTAGGAGAGAAGAGCTTTTGTGTTGTGTAAGCAAGATAGAGCAATTCTATGCAAAGATTGTGATTCATCAATTCATTCTGTAAGTGAACTTACACAGAAACATGATAGGTTTCTTCTCACTGGTGTTAAGCTTTCAACTACAAACTCTTCTTCTTCTTCTTCTTCATCTTCAACATCTTCATCAACACCTTCTTCAGTTATTTCTAATTCAAAGTCAAATCTTGTTGTTCCTTCTACTTCTTCTTCTTTGATTGAAAAGTCAACTACTCCTTCACCAACTTCTACTCTGAAAAAGGTTGGTATGGAAGATGGAAGTGGTGGTTCTACTATTTCTCAATACTTGATTGAGACTTTACCTGGTTGGCAAGTTGATGACTTTCTTGATTCTTCTTCTGCTCCCTTTACTTTCTCTAAGGTTTTATTTTTTTTCTTTCTCTTGTTCTAAATTAATTTAATTGTATCATGTTTGTGTTTATACTTTGATAATTAGATCTAAGCAAGATTTTAAATTGTGATCGGATTATAATCTTTTATATTATAGAAATAGAAAATTGCAGTGAAATGCAGCTGATACAGCGATTGAGGCAATGGAAACATATCGCCTCAATCGCTATGGAAAGATACAGTCAAATGTAGCTGGTACAACAACCTTAGTCAATGTGTGATTATAGCGATTGAGTTTATATGTTTCAATAGCCTCAATTGCTATTGAGTTTGTATCAGCTGCATTTAACTGCAATTATTTGTAATATTGATTATCTTAATTTTACAAATAAGTGATTGGATTATTTTTTATTGGATCTGGTGTATGAAATGTAGGGTGATGAATTGTTTGGAGAAAATCTTGATTCATTCTTTCCCAATCCAAATAATAATTTGGGGATCTGGGTTCCACAAGCACCACCACCTTCTCTATATTCTTCTACACAAATCATGATGGGGCAGAATGAGGCAACAAAGAAGGGGAGCAACACCAAAAGCAACATCAACAAATCAAGGTTGAGGGATGATGGTAATGTTGGGGATGATGTGAACATTTTCACAGTTCCACAGATTAGTCCTGTTTTCAATGCCAAGAGAACAAGATATCTATGGTAGATCTACATTTGTATCTTATCTTGTGTGGATAGTTAAAGCATCTGCATCACAAAAATAACACCAACCTCTTTGTTTGTATGTTTTTTTTTTTTTGTATTTTTTGTTCTTTTGATATTTTCTCTTTTACCTATCTTGGCTTGAGCTTGAATTTCTCTTTTTGGTTCTGTTTGACTTTTTTTTTCTCTTCTTTTTCTGTCTTTTTGTGAGCAGAAACTTTGTTACCCTATAATGGGTTTTGTTTTGATAAATTTGTGCATCACTGCACTGCACTGCACCTTCTTTCTCCTTGTTTGTCAATGTAAATGTAAATAAATGCTTTTACTTCTTAGAGCTTTTTCTAATGCATGTTCGAAGTTACTATTTTTGTATATGTTATGTTAAGAATAGTAAAACAGTCTATATGGATTGGACAGGTTTTCCGTGTTTCTTTTCACAATAGGCAAGCAAGAGAATCTTATTCACTAGTTGAGGCTTTTAAATTGCAGCTTGTGTTAACAGTTATAATATGATTCTTGGTGTTGTCAAAAAATGCTGCAAAAAGTTCCAAATAAACATAAGCTATAACATGATTCTTGGTTCGGTCCAAGTTGATAATGACTAGTAGTTAGTGATAAGAGGGTAGTTCAATTGAGCCTTGAGCGGCGCGAGAAAGACCTAACATTTGGTTTAGACACAAACACTTGTTGGGTTGTGACTGCGATGTGAGGGAACAATTAAGAGGTGATCTTATAAATTGGACTATATAAATTCTAAATTTGGAATTATAATACAAAAGAATTGCAGCCACTCTATATTCGGAAACGTAGTCAGAAAAATTGGTCGAACTTTATTATTAAACATTGTGTGTTCTTTGTTCATGCTTACTTACCGTTTCTTTGTTATTTTGAATGAGGGTTAGTGTACTAACAGAGCTCTAAGGTTGTAGTCTAGGAAAATGAGTTGAGACACTTTAATGGGTAACAAAAAAGTGGATAGTTGTCGTGTCCTTCATTACTTATTTTGTGTTATCCTTTTTTAAAATCAAATGCTAGACAACTATTTTGTCATGTCATTCATTTTTTATCATATCAAACACACCATAAATGAGTACTACGAAGGAGGTCCAGGGTTAGATCATTCTTAACAAATTCTCAATTCTCTTAACAAATTAATCACTAGCTTAGGCTTTTAAATGGCAGTTGGCATTGACAGTTACAAAATGATGCACGGTGTTGTCAAAAATTGTTGCAAAATATTCTAAATAATCATAATTGATGTAGTGGATCCCCAAAAATTTAGTCCAATGATATAAGTTAAAACGTCGAAGAAGTATTATGAAGGAAATCTAGGGTTAGCGATATGCGAGTAACAAATTTTTACTCGCGCAACTTATAACATTTGCTTTTAAAAGGTAAAAGCACAATTGACATAACATAAGCCTTCACATTATGGCCACTTATAACTGTGCTTATGGTGGCTGACCATGACCATAGTTGATTTTGATTGAATTGAAGCATAAAAAGTGTGGGAAATGTGTACGGGTCCTTATGGTCAGGGGGGCGTTGGTTATTTTATTGATGTAGGACATATAGATATTAATCAATTGAAAAGAGGTGATGGTGGGAAGATGATAGTACTCACACATATGAATATGTTGATGGTGATGGATATTATATAGAGGGACAGAGGTGAGGGAGGGGGAGGGCCATTGGATGGACAAGTGAAAAAGGTTTGAATAGAGATAGATGGCATATGCCATATGGCTTTGTCTGTACATAGGAAATTCATTTGTGTGGGGTAAGAGTACCTATATTAGTTATTGTTATGCTTTCATGAATTTTATAAAGGGAAAATTAGTTGCTATAGCATCCACTTGAAGTACTATTGTGGTTCTATTTTGGCTTTTGGGGTTACTGCAGTAACAACATCATCATCATCATCATCATCATGCCACAACAAGCTCAAATTTGAGCTAGCAACATAGTACTTGTGAATTGTGAGACTTTCAAAATTTCTATTTGGATTAGGTTTGCTCTTGATTGACTCTTTGGTGCTCATATGCAACCACCAGCTATCTTCAATATCATCTTTCATTCCAAACTCCCTTGTCAATGCTACTATATAAGCATTTCTATTTCATCAATACAAAATTCTATTTTGAAAGTTAAAAATAAACTTTCTTTTCCCTAATTACTACTCGAGCCAAAATGAAATGTATTTATCCAAGAATATTTGAATGAGATGATTCATGTCTCTTTTAATTAAATCAAAAGTTATGGGTTCAAATTCAGCTCTAAAAATGTATAAACCTATGAGTTTTGTCGTCTATTATTGTTTTAGCTGGTTCGAGAGAATATCCACTTTTAATATCTAGTTTTTAACTATACATTTTAAATTTCCAATCTTCCACTTTGAATAGGCGCGAAATCAGATCATATCCGCAATGCAGCCCTCCTAACTCTAAGCAATAAAAGATTAAAAGTATGTGGGAAAAATAGAAAACTAGGAAAAGAGAGAAAGATATTTAAAAATTTATATATATATATATATATAGAGAGAGAGAGAGAGAGAGATAAATTTTTGTTGATGAGAAGTAGAGTGAATTATCAAATGATTTGGATCCAACCAAGAGAAACCTAGGTTGTATTTTCTATGCTACAAGTGTTGTTTTTATGAAAGGGAGAATGCTAAATAGTGCATCAGGGGTATTCTTTAAGTCATATAAATAGCAAGTTTTATTGAATTTTTATGGAAATATGTAAAGTCAAAGCATTGGAAATTATACCGTTTAATTTTTTAAATAATTTTTTTTTAAATAGTATATTTAAAGAGTGTCCCGGGAGAACTCGTTAGCAAGACCCAAGAAAAAATCATGACTAGGAGAATATTCAAGATTTAAGTAGGAAAGAATTTAAAGAACATTTATTTGGATCTAAGATTTATCTTTTTACCACTTGACTGACTAACTCCCTACAGTTTGCAAATCTATAGATTTGAAAGTTTGTTTTTTAAGGGGAAAGAATTGAAACTTTATTGCCAACTACCTTATTTGCACATTAATGAAGCAATGTACTATTATTGCTAGCATATGTAGTTAACAAAAGCCACACCAAAATGCACCTTTCTCATTCAATTGTAACCGTTTCCATTTACTAGACGTAGTTAACAAAAACCACCAAATCGTTAGTTGATTCAATGGTGATTGACGCTAGATTTGGTACGGAGGATTGCGGTTCGAACCCTTGCAACTGCGTTTAGGAGGGGACTAGACCACACCCACACCCAACTTTGATGTACAAACGACAAACCACACCCAACTTATTCACTAATTTCTGTAGTTTTTGACAAGAACATTGCATCTGCATAACCTTAAAAAATTTAAAGATTTCAGTTAATGAGAAATAGACTCCTATATAAATTAAATGGAAGGCCATTACTAAGTAATAATAATAATACGTGCATAAATGGAGTATACATCCATTATCAAACCCCCCATTATCACACCTAACATATATGGTTGAAGTAAAATGGGAAAAAGCAACACACAATGTTAACATACTTGTCTAGTGTGGTGTCTACCTAGGAAAATCAATGTGTGACACTGATTTTGATACAAAATTAAATTCTCAAAAATAGAATAGAAAGAAAGAAAGAAAGAAAGAAAGAAAGAAAGGGTAAGGAGATTGACTAATCAATAAGGAGATATGAAGATCCATACTTATAAGTAATTTAGTGTATGTTTGGTAATACGGTGAATTGAACACCGTGATTTTATCAAATTCACTCTAATACCAAAGAAGCACTTAATTCAGGGTCGGCGACAATGAGCTTTGCACATATGGTAGCAGTCATAGAAACAAGGTCCACCACAGTGAAGAGGACAATCCAACCTCATACCTTTGCATCTTGTTCTTGTCATGCATTGTGCAAACTCTCCCAACCTATAGTCTTCCTTAGATGCATAATGATGATGATGATGATGATGATGATGATGCTTCATGCCCCTCACAGTTCCTTGCTTTCCTTTAACATGTGATCTTGATTCTTTTCTACACCCCCATTTCCACCAACCACCCCCTCCACCTCCTCCTCCCCATCCCCATCCACCGCCACCACCACCACCGCCTCCTCCTCCACCCCCACCACCTCCTCCACCACCACCTCCACCCCATCCCCATTTAAATCCTCCACCACCACTATTATACTTACCCTTGCTTGTGTTAAACACAACTTCACTGTTGTTTTCTCCTCTTACTTGCTCCTTATTACCCTGATGATGAGACAGAGTTACTAAGGTAACATTGTCATGTCTTTGACTTTGAGCAGTGCCGTTTTTCAGCACATCACCTTTAAGACCAACAACAATTTCCAATGTCAGAATTATTAAGCAGAGAACAGTACTAGAAAATCTCAAGTTCTCCATCTTTTTGCAGGCTACAGAGAAAGTGGAATATTGGTTATATATGTTTGTGCCATGAATACAAGTAGATATTTTCCATCAAAAACATTTCCATTCTTAGTAATATCTTAGCCTTCACTTTGTCCCCACATGAAAATGTTATAGTAATGAGTAATCCGAGCACCATTGTGTCCCTAAAGCTTCACAAGTCACACTGACACTGCATGCGCGATCCATATGATTGAATTTCACAAAATATGCATTACAATTCTTAATAGATCTTTGTTAATTAACAGCTTTGAGAAGTCATTTTCAACAGTTGCATATCCATCAAATATGACTAAAGTCGTTACTTATAGCCATTTGTATAACAAAATTACTTTTTGTAGCAGATGAGATTTACTAAAAAGGTACTACAATTATTATTGTTATTTAAAAAGATTATACCAAACCAAAAATGCAGCTCGAGTTATAGACTGCTTGTTGCATTAGCAATTAAAGTTTTACAATCATAATTCATAATATGGAGTTAGTGAAAAGCTGTCCAAAACCAAATAAGAAGGAATTTTTGTCTCCAAGTCCAAGCAATAGGGAATTTTAGCCAATTATATATATGCATCAAGTGCATTCAACAAGTTGTATATCCATTATAAGTATGGACCCTCATATCATGCAGCACAAATCAAGGATAGATTTCATAAACTTTTGGCATATATTCGTTCTACCCTTCTTCTGAGTTGGAATTGCTTGGTCTTTAAGTCTAAGATTGCAGAGAACGTATATCACAAGACCTGTCCTGTAGTGGCGTGGTAGTGACGGATGGGAAAAAAGATGCATCCATGTGATATACATTATTGCAAGCTACGTACCAAAATGAATACTTAATGTGTATAATAACTAAGAACATTTTTAATGTGTATGTTTGAAAAAAATGTATATTATCAAGTAATCAAGTACTGTAATTAAGAACATTTTAAAACGCATAATAATATTCAGGCATTAGAATTCCTAATATACCAGTCCTAATTAAGAACTTAAGTTTTGTGAATATTTGTCCCACCCGGCGTTGAATAGATGAAATCGATGATCATTAGCCTCAAATTTTGGGGTACAAAAAAGTCGAAAAGTAAACTTCAAGCTCTTTCTTTACTACAATTCGATCATGTGCTTTCATTTGACAAGAGTCGAGTTTAAACTTCTCAACTTTACAAATTATCCAAATCTTTTAGTAACAATCAAAATTATTGGGAATAACTTGTGTATAGGATTTAATTATTCAAACAGGGATCACAGTATACTTTTCCATTTGACCATTTCGTTTTCATTTTCAAATTTCCAGACAACAGCAAGTAAAAATAGGTTTGACATCCTAAATGGATAATTATTTGATCAAATATCCTGAAGTTTTTACAGCCTGACTACATGAGTGCTTGAAAAATGCACAAAACAAGACGTACATACAATTTACAAGATAGTGGAAATAAGCTCGAGAGGATGACATTGAAGCGTACTAACCTGACATATATTACATGTTACAAAACCTAACTATGACTCAAGGACAGCTCCTTCAACAATTTTCCACCCTGAACCTGAAAAAGACATTTCATATCTTGTTGTGTAGGTTCTGCTGCTAGAAGCATCGTGTTGTGGATGACCTACAGCAGTGAGGTGGGTAGATTCTTTGAGAGTTGTTTCCACCACTGCACGCCGGCCATTCTGTGATAATGTCACACTATCTATGTTGAGATCCTCCAAGATGTAGCCATAGGACCAACCAAGCTCTGCAATCTCAGCTGCCCGATCTGTCCATATCTTCAACATTTCACCGTCCAACACCTAGCATATCTTAAACTTCAGCAAAACTTATACATAAAACGACGGTAGATAAATTATTTATCCAAAAAACAAGTAGATTATTCACAGAATAACACTGCCTCAAGATTACTAGTTGTCAGTTACGACGTAACAAGAGAATGTTTTAAGACCCCGCCCTGGTCCAGGAGAAAGAGAAACCCACAAGTAATATAATATCATAACAGGTTATTCAGAAGTTGCTTCTCAGTTCTCAATATCCCCACATACATACACAAGAAAAGGTTATGCTGCCCATTATGATCCATTTTATGCAAGGGCTCATGTTATTTATACTTGACAAAATTCAACCTGACTTTGGCATCTAATCTGAAATTAAAGTATTAGTTTAATTTTACTGTGAAATGTTGACAAGATGAAAACTCAACGCTCTTTTTTTTATCAGTGAGGCTCGGGGAATGGAGGAAGCACACCCCCAAGAGGAAGTCTGGGAGATTTTTCAATGAAGAGGACTAGAAGTCTAGATCCACATTATAAAATATCACGTGGTAAGGAGTATAATCGCACCATCAAAATGATTGTTTAGTAACTAACCACAAACCAGTTTTCGACTCCCTACAAAAAAGTAGAAATTTTTTCTCCCTACAAAAAAGTAGAAATTTTTTCTCCTCTGACAGTTCTAATTCTACTCCTTCCTTTACAATTTATGAAACCATCTATTCCCCTGTCGACAAAACTCAAAACATAGCCTAAATGGTATCCCATCGTGCCAAATTGGGATCAACGGAAAGGAAAAACAATAAACACACATAATTGCACAAGAGATCTAGGATCAAACAAACAAGACACATGATTGCACAATTGCCAGATTTAACATGACTGTAGAAGAAAAATATATTATCAGTGCATTGATCATATTCACACTAAATTTTGGAAGAGAGCGTAGTTACCATCTCCGATTAATAGGACCAGTTAAATTCCTTACCTCTTGCAAACTTCCTAGGAGATGGTCAGGTCCAAAAGCTTGGGATTTGATATTTTGCCATTTGCGCACTAGATTTTCTGCAACCCTTGCATTCATTTTTGGTAGTTGGTCTCCTAATTCTTCATCCCCTACAGGACCTGCGGAGTTGAATGTGTTTTTAATTTTTATTTTTATGTATACAATAAAAAACAGATGCTAGAAGCTTACATCATGAAACAACAAAAACCTAATTTCAGATAAGTGATAATTGAATCAATCTCACGGATAAATTGCAGATGATTCAAAATATCATACCTAAATTGATGGTATTCGACGCCATTGCTGAATCAGTCATTTTGCGGAGAATGGGCGAACCATTCCTAGCAGGTAAGAACTTCAAACCAGCTAAAGTTATGAGTCCAATTACTACGCCAGCACACATGATATTCACACTTGCCTTTTTAATTTCATCAGTAATAAATTTCCCATCATTTATCTCAGCAGTATTTTTTATTCCTGAAACCTCAACATCAATCGAAGTGTCCTGATCTGTTAATATCAGGGGATCCTCATTTTCAGAAAGGCTTGAATGATCCTTCTCGCCATTTTCTTGATGTGTCAAGATTTTATCATCGGAGCCAACAGGAAATACCCTCTTCAATGCTTTTATTGCACTAGCCCGGACATGGCCAATAACAGCAGTAGCCTCAGCTCCAATTTTTGCTATGGCTGCTGCAGCAGCAAGGGGTGAACGACCAGCACCCTCCAACCTCACTAGATATCTTAGCACTGTGGGGTCATCATAGTAATCTCCGAGCTTAAAGCTTATGTCTTTAGTATCTCTAAACCTGGGGAAAACCACCTCCATCAACCATGTCTCCAACAATTTACAGAGTCCAGGAAGATCACTGTCTTCATCCCCCTTTGCATTTTCCAGAATAAAGTCTATGATAGATGGGTTTCGATAAGGAGAGCTGTCACTATCGAGTCCCAACCATGACCGACACTGATCTAGCTCCCCAACAAGCAGTGCACACAGGCCCCTTTCTAATGCGAAATCAAGCTCTCTCTTATCCATCTCCGTTGGACTATAAACAGAGGGAGCATTCCTCATATTAGTTACCTTAGTTTGTTGAAGTTGATGGAATAAGTTATCAGCATCTTTGATAAGATGTGGCTTTTTACCTACAAAGGCTTGTGCAACCAATGCAAGTGCCACCCCATATGCCTCAAAACTTTCTGCTGGAATATTACTAGGTGTTGCTACAAAAAGTTCGACCTTCAGAAAACAAAGATTGGGGATAAGAAGAAAGAAATAAATGTCAATTATTGATAAAAAAAAACTATAGGGGGAAGAAAGAAAATAAAAAGAAAAACATGCAAAAAATATTCAATTAACACCTGCTCGGCTGCTTTCATATGGAGGAATGCCTCATTCATGAAATCTTCACGTGTGAAGCTCCCGGCAATTGCTGCTGCTCCTCCACCTCCAACTGCCCACAGAATGTTGCGGACACCTTGGAGACCTTCTTCTCTCCGTGCTCGATGTTCATCATCAAGAGGCAAGGCTAAAAGTTCTAATACACAGCGTGGGGTTATCTCTTCAAGTGTCTCGTCAATTTGTGTTTGTAAATCCGGTGCTAGACTGCTTGCTCCTTCTTCCTACATGATCAAGCAAGTCATCAGAAAGCATATTGCACTAGACTGCAACTTAAAAGTCTTCTAGCTATATACTATACCCATGAAATACGTGCAAAAAATAAAATAAAAATTATGTAGAGTTTGGAAATGCAACATTAGTAAAGTTTAAAAGGAATACTATACTTGATAAATGTTTTTTAAGCACAAATCCTACCCAAGTACTTATTACTTCCACATGCATAATACAACAACAGCACCATATTAATTTTGTTGCAGTAGTGATGAGTAAGACCACATCAATGTTAGGAAAGCTAATTGCATAATGAAATGAAAGATTACCAAAATTTTATAACGAGTCCTGCTAACAAATAATCTATGGAAACAATAAAAAATATACAATATACAATCTAATGCATTGCAAAATTAAAACAAGTAGCTCTTGATACTAAAAAGATTTTGTAAAAGTTGCATGAGTAAGTGAGTAGACTATTACATGGAACCATCATGAGTAGCTATGCAAATTTTTCTTTTTGTACTCAGTTCCGTAACAAATCTTTATACTAGACTAGATACTGGATAGTATGGCTTCACTTCAATAGCTATCTTTTAGTTTAATAAATGCAATTTCTAAATACTTCAGAATTGCATATAGGAGCACAGGCCATGTTCCATATCTACTAGGGGGGCAATCTTCTACTACTCTCAGAGTCAAGTTCGAATAAACTTGTCAACAAATACTTACAAAAACTGAAATATTAAGAGAATATTGTAAACTATAATATTAGCTATGAATTTTAAGCAATGCCTTCTCATAAAAGTTGAAAGTAGCTTATACATCTCAAATTTTTGCAAGAACTATCATTTAACTTGTCTACAAATCAATCATCTAAAGCTGGTAAGGAAAATTTCGTATTCAACAAGCTAATTCAAAGCAGGCATTAGGTGATAAAAAACTATAGTCATGAAAACGATTTATTATAAGTACCTGCATAAGCTTCAATGCCCTCTCTAGCATTTCACAAGCAACAATGAAATCCGGTGGGGACAAAGCCATAACCTCCCTTGAAACGTCAACATAAGCAAGCGCCATAGCCAACACAACATCTTGCTTAAACGTCTTCGGCAACCTCTCTCTCAGTAAACCCCCTCCAATTCGAAGCACCAATTCCGTTTCTCCAGCTTCCTGCAACACACATAAAGCTCCAGGAACCTACAAAACACAAAAATCAAAAAATCAAAATATTACTACAGTAACATTAAAATGAACAAAATTAGTAATTTTCTTAGGGTGTAGAATTGAATTGAATTGAATGAAATTGAAAGCTTACTTTGTCGAAAGGGATTTCAGTGAGAGTGGCAGATTCATCGCCGTCGTCGTCGATAAGACTTTGATTGTACTCTCGTCTGGAAGCAGGATCAGCTAGGGTTTCACAAGCGGCTTGAAGAATTTGGCGGCGGCTAATCAAAGCTTCATTGCTGAAAGCATACTGAGGAGGCTTCTTGAATTTGGCTTCATAAGCTCTACGAATGCCATCACCGAGGAAATGCGTTTCAGCGCCGAGGATTTTGTACAGGTCAAGAGGGAGTGACACGTGGCGTTCAATGGGAGGAGAGTCGAGTTGAGGAGGGAATGAAGGAGTGAGAGTGACGGCGGCGGAGGTGGTGGAGGAGGATGAAGATGAAGAAGAGGTGTCGCCGAGGAATTGGAAATCGGAAATGAGTCGTTCAGCCCATTTGCTGGTGGAGGAGACGACTGAGGAATGGAGGCGGTTAGGTTTTTTGGAGAAGCGTGAGAGACGACGAGGTGTGGAGAGGCTGACACCAATGGTAACGCCGGTCACCACCGCATCCATGGAGCTTTTTTTTTTGCTTAAAACCTCTCTATGAACTTTTCAGTTAAACCCTTTCTCCTCTGTTCTGCTAGTAGTTTTATGGTTCGATTCTATCCAATGGGTAATAAGCTCTCTCTGTAAGTACATCGCAAATATAAATTACTCTCCTCAGCAATTCAATCATACATCTTCTCTATTCAATTCGTATGTCTCCCTAAAATAAATGTCGGAAACATTTAGATTTTTAAGCTATGTTTTAGAACGATGAAATATAATGGAATAAAGTCGAAAGGAGTGCAATGGAATATACATATCACTGTATTGATCGGATATTTTTCATTTCATCTCTTACACGTCAAATTAAAGGGGAACATAATTATAAAAAACTAGATAGATACCCGCGCGTTGCACGGTGGCCGGGAAAATAAAGTTAAAATAAGGATGTGCAAAATAAATTATTGAGTTCATTTGTAAAAATAAATTTATCAAATAATTGGTGTAGATAAAAAGAATATTTAGATAATTTTGAGTAAGAATCAAATTTTAAATAGATTTGCCATGAGATAAAACGGGCTAAAAGTGTGGTTGAACAAAAATGTGCCAAAATTTGTGCAAGTATAAGTAGAAAGTTGTCACATGAACTTAACCATCAAATTAAAATGTTTATAATCTCCACAACCAAAATAGGATAATGTTAATTAACTAAAAAATTTAGATGGAGAATTATTCTTACTTGTATTACATATCTTAATAATTAATTTAACGTTTACTGCTCATATTTATTTTCTTGTAAGATACTCCCTTTGTCCCAAATTATAAGAGAAAAAATGTCATTCATACTTCTAACAAATAGAATATAATCAACATGATAAGGTGAAAATTGCTGACAATAATAGATAAGAAGAGATATACTATGCATATTTGAAAATGACTTCATATTTTTACTAAAGATATATGAGTCAAAATTCATCATTCATATGTTTTTCTATACTATTTCAACCTATTGTACAAGATGACATATAAAATAATAAAATACCACGGGACAAAATTAATTAGCACAAATTAACTTTCAACCTACCTTTTGAATTGAATTGTAAGAATATAACAAATAATTTAATAAGATTTAATGGATTACATATAGAAATGAAATAATAGTAGATGAGAATAGGAAAAGGTGTCACACATGAATGAAATTTAAATATGAGAGTTGCTAGTAACAATGCAATAGAGAGTGACACATAAGAAAAATGAATGAGGTGGCATATGTGGTATTATTTGGCAAAAAAAGATGAGATGTCAATCATATAAATTAGGACTCTAAATTAATATATTATAATAATAGATGGGTGGTATGTGAAGGAATTCATTTTATTTTATTTCATTCCATTGTTATTTTCAAAATTTAAATAATGAAACACTGATATATTTCATCTTACTCATAATATTTCATCACATGCCATCAATCCAAATATAATCTTAAGTTTTAAATTTGTATCACAGTAGATCTTTTAAGTTTTTATTGTAATAGATAAGTCATTTAAATATTTAACTAAAAGAGTAATAGTGCAACACTTTAAACATTTAACAAATTTATATATTACAAAAAAATTAAATAATCTATATGGTACAAACATAAAACTTAAATTTCCCTAGATGTATTTGGCCTAAAATGAAATAGTGGTCAAGTTTATAATAGATGACTTTATAGCAAATGTAAGTTAGTTGATCGAATAGCTTACTTCTTTTGCCTTTAATTATAAGAAATAAGATAGTCGACTAAATACATCAAATATTTAATCATTTAATGTGTATAAAAAGTGAATATATACCTATAATTAAGGTCATAAGGAGTATAACAGATAAAGTAGTTGATTAAATTTATAGTAATTTTTTTTTATAAGTATTAAATATTAAATTTGTTGTAATTGATAAAATTAATTGTTGCACTAATTTAGATATAAAATGAATATTCTATAAATAAAAAGATTTTTTTTTTGACGAATAAATAAAAAATATAAAATGACATAATAAGTTTAATTAATTTTTTTTCAAATTAGTTGATACGGATAGAATTGGAAGAAAAATAATAGGTGACAACTTGTGTACCTCACAAGATTTAGGGGTATATACCCCCAACCATTATAAAAAGTTTTAAGTGATATAATTTATTATAAAATACACCGTTGGATTGAAAGTTTATATCATATAGATCATTTGTATAAAATTTCAGACGAATTTAAAATCATTTGATATGTTATTGAGACGCATCAAAATTAATAGTTTATGTGATTTCTTAAACACTGTTAATCTTTATGTGATTCGATAACATATCAAATGATTTTAGATTTGTCTGAAATTTTACACAAATGATATATATGATATAAACTTTTAATCCAACGGTGTATTTTATAAAAATTTATATCGATTAAATTTTTTTTAGTGATTGGGGATAAATACTCCGAAATCTTGAGGGGGTAGACAAGAAAAAACCAAAATAATAAGATATAAATTAATTCAATTAACTTATCAAAATAAGTTAGTGAAAAAAAACTATAAGCTCCTAAATATCAAATAAATCTTGTTTTTTTCTTTTTAAAATGAGCTTAACAAAAAAGATTAGACTTTGTAAATACTCATACTGTCTTGATTTTAACAAGACAGGATCAGACTTTTTTCCATCCTTTCTCTTGTTTTAGCGTTGAAGCAAAAAACAATAAGAAAGGATTAGTTCCTGATTTAGGAGATTGGCGGGTATAACAATTACATTTCGTCGTCATCGCGATGTTTTATGTATCAGGTATCAGGTGTATATGGCTGGCTATAAGCAGCGGTAAAATTTTAGAATTGGCCATGATCACAATGTCCAGACCCTACATTCCCTTCCTCGTTCTCTTCTCCACAATACTCTACCTCTCCCCCACCACCGCAGAAACCAATTCCCTCACAATCAACTCCGACACCCGCTCCATGATCCTCATCGGAAAATTCTGTTCCACATTCAAAACCCGCGTCAATATATCTGTCTCCTCCGTCGCCGTCCTTTCCTCCTCCAAACCCGATTACTCCCGTCTCGGTTTCTTCATTGCCAACGACGAAACCCTTCTTCAACTCCAGCAAAACCCTTCCCTTTGCGCCCTCGATTCTCCTTACATTTACCGTCTCTTCACTTTCCTTGACATCTCTCCTCCTCCATCACCTTCCTTCAATGGTTCTTTCCCCGTCTTGTCCCCTAACGAATACACTCTTTTTTTTGCTAATTGTGCCAATGAAACCTCTGTTTCAATGGTCGTTGAAACTGAGATGTTTAACCTCGCTACAAAAAATGCGTGCTCTGTCCTTATGGAAAGGAAGAGGAAGCAGGTGAAATCACCCCCAGAGATGGAGAATTTGTTATTTGTTAATAGTTAGAAGAATTTGAGCTTTGAAGTTTCTTTTTTTATCTGAATTCAATACTATTATCATATTCTATTAGCTTCTGTGGATTTTTTGCTTGAGATTATGCATGGGTGCGTTTGTTTAAGTTTAAAAAAAATTATTTTTTCTTAAGATAATTTAGAGATTCTTTTTAGAGATTTTGAAGAAAATTTTAAGTTACTTTGTGTTTGTTTACGATGATAAAAATCTATTTTAATTTTATTGACTTCACTTTGCACATGGTGGTTAGTGATGTTTCAAAAAAATAGATTTAAAAAAAAAACTATTTAAAATAACTTTTTATTTTGAAGAAAATCTAAAACAAACACAAGTAAAATAAAATAAGTGATTTTCTTATAGAAAAAATAGATTTTTTTGCAAAAAAATCTGAAATAGACACACCCTACATTGAGCGTAGATGAACCAATTTTACAAAAACATTTTTTCAATATCAATCCCTTTTTTCTAGGATTCAATTTTACAGATCTAAACTAATCTCTTTCATGTTCTACAAACCAATCCCTTTCATTAATATTTTTTTCAATGGGAAACGGATTTTTTTTTTACAGAAACATGAACCAATCCTTTTTTTTTTTCAATTGAAAGTGCTCTCTTTTTTCAATTTTATTTTTCTTTCTTTTTGTACAGAAACATTATAAACAAAGAAAGTCATGTTCATTATGCATATTACTAATATGAGGAAGAAGCAACAAGTATGAGAAAAGCAAACAACACAATATATAGGGAGTGACGCAAGAAGATGAGAGCGAAGAATGAGAATAATATTATAAAATTAGGGATAAAGTTGTAATTGTTAAATTAATCTATTCCATTCCATCACATACACCCCAAATTGGGCGGAATGGAAAATTGGAGTAATGGGTGGTATTGGATGGAATGAGTTCCATCCCACTCCATTCCATTCCATTCCATTCATATATTGCAAAACCAAACAATGGAATCTAGTTCCATCTCATCCCATTCCATTCCATTCCACCACTTACCATCAATCCAAACAAAGCCTTAGGAAAAATATCTTATAAGCATGGGTCGAAGATTTAATAAAAAATAAGATTTGAATTCATTAGACTTTGTTTGGATTGATGAAATGTGATGGAATAAAATAGAACGGGATGAAATAAATTTGTGTTCCATTGTTTAGATTTAAAAAATGACAATGAAATATGATGAAATGAATTCTATCATGTACTACATCTTTCCTTCATTTTAGTTCTCCTCCAATTTGAAGGTAATGAAATCAAATCATATAAAATGTCCGAACAATAGGATGAAAGATTTATTCTATTCCGCTCTGCTATATTTCATTATATTTCATCAATCCAAACAGAGTCTTACCTACAATAATTAAATTAGTTGGATATTTTAAAAAATCGAGGTGATCAACAAGAGAGGAAGAGATGAAGAGAGGATATGATCCACTTCATCTGCCAACAAGAGAGGAAGTAATTATTTCACAAAAGTAATTAACATCGATCCTATCTGCCAAAAAGATGAAGAAGCATCTTATTACGGTTTGCGTCATGGTTTGCATCATGATCTGGTTGGCATGTGCATACCGTGCATCCATGTTGTCAGGATCATCATCTGTTGTTGGTGAAGACCATATGCAATGGATGTCGTCGTCATCATCGTCGTCGTCGTCATCATCATCATCATCATCTGTTAATGCAGATGAAGCACATAAGCAATGGATGTCGTCAGAATCATCATCATCATTATTAACATCTGTTGATGCAGATGAAGCACATAAGCAATGGATGAAGGAATATGGAATCACGTACGCAAATAGAACTGAGATGGAGAAACGCAGGAAAATATTCAAGCAGGAACTGGAATACGTAGAGAAGATGAACAGGATTAACAAGGCTGCTGGCAAGACTTACACACTTGGCCTAAATCAATTTTCTGATTTAACTGATGAAGAATTTTCAGCTTCACATTATGGACTCCTCACCAACAATACTCCATATTTACCACCAACCATACTTTCCCAACTTTCCGAACTTATTTCCTCCAAGTTAGCGCAGCGCAGAGCAGAGCAGACTCTTCTGAGCATGAGAAGCAGACCTCTTCTCTTGCGCCGTTCATGAAGGTTGTCGATTACACCGTCCGCCAATTCTCCGCAGACGACAATAGCAAACCATAAAATAAAACTCTTTGTTATGATGTCCATCATGAGTATACAGTAGTTTCTGATGAGCCATTCCAGTAGTTGAACTGCATACTTATCTCTGTTATCTTATATTTAATTTTAATAATATATACAATTAACTATTGCAAGTAATACTTAATAATCAAAGATAATGCATATATTAAAATTAAATACAATGTACAATGTCCTCTCATGAATGACCCAACATAGAATGTACAATGTCCAAACGAAACAAAACAAAATAAATCTGCATTATAGCTCCATGTTTTGTGCATAAGTGCATTAGCTCTGGCATATTTCATTAAAACCCATTTGTCATATTTCATTTTATATCCTAACAGACAAAATCAATCTGCATTATGACAGTGATCACTTCATAACGACATCATGATTCCCTTTAACTATGCAAGCACTCGCGGATGTAAAGAAGTGGTAATTAGAAGAGATTGTGAGCAGATGTGAATAAGCTAAGAAACCACAATCAAATTGAATGGTTTCTCATGTTTATATTCCAACAAATTGAACTGGTTTATCACTTATTGTGTTGTAAAATTGGGTCGGTGTAAGTTTTATTGGGGCTGGTGCAATATTTTCTAACATTGATGGTTTTGAGCTGCACCATTTCTATTTTCTTACATTGATGCAGATTCAAGAGGTTGAAGATCAATGAGACAGAATTGCAAGATTGGTCTTATTGAAGGACCATGAAACCAAAAATTTAAGAGACAAAATTGCAGTAGGCTTAAGTAAATATTGTTGTAAAAGGGGTAATAGATTTGCCTGAGTACTTTCTAACCTTCAATTATTTCAGAGTTAATAGCAGTTTTACCACATACAACATGATAAAAAGTGTGCACTCAAGTCACAAACCATAATACCAGCTCTCTTTTAGAGAGTCTGAATCAAATGGTTTATTTGAATCAGAATCCAAATAAAGTCTTCTAAGTGACACCAATTAGTTTCAATAAGAAGGAATTCTCACAAGATTCTGTAAACTGTTGCAAGGTTCCCCACGTTAGATTTAAAGCATACGTAATATCAGTTACAAAACAAGAAGCTGAGAACACATGTCTCCCGGTCATGTGTGCCATTCAACACAAGTACCTTCATTTTTTCCCAATCAAATTAACAAAACACGGAAAGTTGAGCTAAAATATGTTAAGTAGGAAGCTCTTTTGATTTTTTCCCAATCCAAATATGTCCTCAGCTCTTACCTTCATTACTCAACCAATATAACTGATAATACAGTTTGAAGCTCATGCATAGTTAGGTTCATCAAATATTATACAACTATGCAAGAAAGTATTAATCAATCTCCAGTTAATAACACCATGCCTGGCACAAATGCATTTAGTAACTTTCGTTAAAAGAGGGTGTTTCTCCTGGTTCAAGTTTGAACTTTAAGTACACTGAAGTTGATAGTCATGTTACATGGCAAAGACAAAAAAATTAGTCCAGAATAAACAAGGAGAGCTCAACTGCATATAAGAGTAAGTCTATATGAAATGTTATGAGCTCATGAGCAGTTGAGTCTTAATAGGCACTAGGCAATATATATATTAAAACCTAAAAACAAAGTTTCTATACTTACTCAAATGTTGCCATTAAGATGAAATATTTATATACCTCCATCCAAAAAGCAAATTATTAAACAGAATCTATAAGTATAAGAGTGATAAAAGATCTTTTTCACAATGAAACAGATCATTAAGTTCAATTCAACAAATTATAAGCAATCAGAATTGGCCTCTGTTTGCTTTGTATAAATCACCTGATTTTGGAAATAAACCAGAAAAGCTCCAATAGTCCCCCTATAAGGTTTTGACACGCCTTTCTATAATAAAACGTGATCACCTTCCACAATAGTTGATGCGGATAATTATATAAAACTCAATACACAATAAATTAGTTGATGCCGATAATTATATAAGAATCAATACACAAAGACCATTAAAAAATTAGTGTTTTACTTTACCAAACTTGTTAATATCGCATATATAAAGGTGAGAAACACAATAAGCAAGTTTATAATACAGCTAATAAGCACATATAACTAAAAAAACTCATTTGGTAAGTGGTAACCGTCATTTTCTCTCTCAAAAGCTTATAGCTTATTTTTTTTTTGTCAGGTAGTCTAGCCGGCTTGAAATCCATCTTTTTTAAAGGTGAATAAGTGGGCATATCGGGTTCGAACCCCGATCCCTGCACAAACGTGCACAATGTCCAACCAACTGAGCTTATAGCTTATTCTTAATTACTAGCTTATAACATTTTTTATAAGCTAATTCAAGTAGCTATAGAGTATCATTTGTGGAGGCCAATGGCCATGTCTCTTAAGATTTTTAAAGCATCTCAATTAAAATAAGTTTTATGGTACACTAGTGTGGATTAATTTCTAGTATATGGAAGTATATCAATTAAAATAAGTTTTATAGTTCACTTATGAAGAAGCCTTCATTATAAGCTTGTAGGTGTTTATGGAGTTAAATTGTAGGTTTCCGAAAAATTTGAGATGTTGAAGTTAATTTTACTTTATATACGTGTTTGGTTTGGCGGTGGAAAAAATTGAGTTTGGTAGAATTGATTTTGAGATAATTGATTTTGATTAAAAGTGAGTTGATGATATATTGATTTATGTTTGGATACATTTGTTCAAAATTGATTCTTATAAATGTATGTTGTTTGGATGATTTGAATCAAAATTGATTTTAGATGTCTTATTACCAAAAATGAGTTTTAGTGTAATTATTTTTATTTCGTTTTTAATTTAGTTATTTTGACTTTATAACCTATAAAATAAATAGCAATTTTTTTTAAACAATAAAGAGCAACTTTTTGGGAATACCAATTTTTGCAAAGAAAATAAGCATTTCAGACAAAAAAAAGTAAGTGTATTAAGAAAAAAACTCCAGTAAAAAAACATTGTATGTTTTTTTTTGACTAAAAAAATATATTGTATGTTTTTTGACTAAAAAAATATTGTATGTTAAATGTTAGATAGTTAGAGTAATAAATAAAAAGAAGAAAAAAACTTTTAGTGTATTTGAGGCTTGATAAACTTAAATGGACCGGGTCAGAAACACATCTGAGCCCAAATTGTTTGTCTCCTTCTTCTTCTTCTCTAATCTAGAAGAGACCAGCCACAGTTTAACAAAGGGTAATAGAGGGAAATTATTTTCTGCACAGTAATATGCGTTGTTGTACAATAATTAAAATTCCAGAAGCGATTTTGATGACCGCAGAAGCTTCAAATACCAGCTTCGACTAGAATCGAGTTTGCAGGAGTAGAATCGAGTTTAGATCGTTTTCCCAAACATCCTACAAAAAAGTAATATCACGTTTCAGAGCTTTCATCGCGCGTTTATGGTGTTCTACCGCCAAACCAAACAGACACTAAGACTGTGAGGATGTTAGGTGGCCTACAAGAGCAATTTTCAAATAAAAATCCCAAGCCCAACATCATTTTGAAGAGACCCATCAACTCAGCAGCTCCATCAAATTAAAAAAAAAAAAAAAACAAAATCAAAACGCAGTTTTTCCCTTTGTATCTCAGAAACCAGTTGGATCGGAGTCTCAACCTGCCGGAAAACTAGCCGGCCTTAGTCGTCAGCCGTCAGATTCAGTGAGTGAGAAACTCATCCTTTCTTTCAAAGACTTCTACTTCACGGTGAAACGATTTTATTATTTTAACTCAATGGTGTTTGTGAAAATGTCCCACAGAAGGCTTAATTGATACAAAGTTCCGCGATTAACAACGTTAAGCTATTGAATTAGAGTTTCGCTATTTAGTCTAATAATAACTTATTATACAGATTTGAATTTGAATTGGAGACACAAGGAGGAAGCAACATCAATGGATCCACAGGGACAGACAACTTCATTGCAGCGACTTCAGAATGTCGAAAAGGTAATACTATTTTCCCCTCATACTTGATTTTTTGAGAGAATTGCGAAGAGAAAAATTGCTAAATATTTGGTTGATATTTTGTGTAGAGAATTGTGAAGGTTTTGGAGCTAGCAGGAGGAGTAATGGATGAGCTTGCAAGCCCAGTTGGACCTAGAAAAGAACTTGTCCAAACTCATTGCCTCCAATTCATGCAATTAATCAAGGTAAATCCTTCTTGTCTCTCAATAATTCACTTTTTTATTAGTACAAGATTGCACTAGTAGTAGTATATAACTACAGATTCAAGTTGTTTCATTTCAATAATTAACATCATATAAAGATTAACTAAAATTACTGTGTAACAATTAACAACGATAAATTTTTATCAAGTTTTCACTTATCTTGTTCTGACATAATTTTATTGTGTCTTGCACCTGCATTTCTTTAAGCTGGAATTTGAACTTTGAATATATTTCGGATTAGGCTTTTTTAAAGTGAGGATGTAGTTTGGAGGATCAAGTGTAGAATTATAGCATATTGATCATATATGCAATGAGTTAGATTTGAACAATTTTGTAGCTTGATACTAGTGTTATCAAATAGTGGTGATGTGCTTTGCACTCTAATACTCTATGGCATAGTGGATTTTGATGAATCTGCTATGAAAACTGCAACGCTGTCCTAGTTTAGATATTATGGCAATAGCAGCTGCCGTTCCATGTTCTGCTAGCAGATGTTGTGAAAATAGCAGAGAAAAGAGAACTTTAGGGTTTTTTAAAATAATAAAATTCAAGAGTTTGTAAGTGTAGTAGTGTACCAAGAAAAATTGAAAAGTTAGTATTGTAACATGTTAGCATTTCACATTGAAAAGTGTAGCTTTTCAATTTATGGTTATTTCTTCACGAGTCAAGTCCGAATAAACTGTGATATATAACGTACATAAATACCTTTTGGGATGGCAATGCAAATTCGTGTCGTGTCATTAAATTCAAGATCTGACTATTAGGGCTTAAACAGCGGTTTATTAAAAAAACTCCTCTGTTTCCCATGGTGTGTGTATTCATGCTTTGTTTTCAAGCTATGATAAACACACCCCTTTGAAAGTTTACTCTTTGATTCCTGGGAAAACATTATATTCAAAAGTGTTCTTATTCTAATTTAAAATCAAGACTGAATCACCCAAGACAAATTAAGTGTGCCATAGTACTGCTCAAATAACAGTAGTTATGCTATGACAAGAAAATTGGACATAAAACCCAACAGATTCAAATTAAAGATAGGAAACGAAGTCCAATTTCTACCAAGAATAATTTACCTTAGTTCCAAACAAATAAGTACATGTTTGGGTTATTGATGCAAACTAGAGCGATACTTTTGAGTGGGATTATATTTGGAATAACTACTTTTAGAAGAATTTGCTGTGTTTGAAAATGCTTACTATATTTCATATTTCACAATAATGAGTTTTGTTCTTTTAGTTACTGCATTATGTATGTACGTGTGCATGTGTTGTGTATATGTAGTACATTAGATACTTTGTGTGTGTAAAAAGTTTTGGATGACATGATTTTTCCTTCAATTGAATGGTGAAAATGACGCCGTGAAATTCAGTAAGTGAATAAACCTGTGAAGTGAACTTGATGTTCAAATCCGCCTACTGTAAATTTGTAAGGTTCTTAAACCTTTATTTTCTTTTTAATTTTATTAGGACATCCAAGTAGCGTTGCGTGATGAAATCAAAAGTGCATGTGAATATCGTCCATTTGAAAAAAGTGATTATGGTCCAAGACTAGCCAATGAGATATGTTACAAAAAGGTGGAGTACGTCATGGCACAGTTGGATGCAATGAAACAAACTATAGATGAGTATGAAGCAGAAGCCTGAAAATTTTGCAGCTTCAGTTCCCTATAGAAGCTGGTAGATTTTAAATTTCGGTCAGTTATTTGGAGATTTTGCAGCACTTATTCAAGTTGCACTAAAAAAGGTTGCACTCAACAAGGGAATCACTTATTTATGTATTTTGATTTAGATGGGGCTATTTGGACAATATGTATGCAGTGTCACTCTACATTGTATACTAAACATGTAAGAATGATTATGAATTACCGAATTTAATTTTCATGATAAGAAACAAAAATTTGGCGAGTAGATTTGTATTTTTACAATAACTGTTGTTCAAGCCATATTACTTGCCAGTAATAAATTTTTGCTGTCAGGATTGTGTAAAATTGACTTCAATGTTTAGAAAGAGGTATTATATTTCCCATAGTAAGAATCAATAGCATAAAGGAAGTTCAAATGTAGCATATTAGGATTCCTTTTCACTTTGAAGAGATGTAATAAACGTACAAAAACACATGCTGATGTGATACACGCCATAATCGTTATGTTTCGGCTATGTAAAATGCAGAATTCAGGTTCAAACGCCTGAACTAAAGAGGGTCTGAATTTTATTTTATTTTTGAGAATTTCGTTAACATAAGATCCGTTTTATGTTATTGAGGAAATGAAATTATAGGCCCATATGATATGAAGTTTAAACAAGACAAAATATAATAGCAACCTTCATTTTCCAATAAATTAGCTGGTGAGTAAATCTTGAACAAATGGATAGCTAAATAGAGAAGGAATGCTTGTATACTTTGATCCAAACGGTGCTCGATACATTTTTAGGCAAGGAAACCATTATGTTGTTTACCAATCAGATTTCTTGCTTCAACCCCTATACTAAACTGGTAGGAGCATGTCATCAGAGTAGAAAAAGTAACGATTAAAAATGGTATGTGTTTACATTGCTGTTGATTCTGAAATTTTCATACATAGCACAAAAATAACGAATAAAAGGATAACCCATAACAACTTTTAATTAGGACTTGTATCACTAATCAAATTTATATTACAGATTTCTTTTCTTTGAATTGCTCTAATAACTGTAATTCCATTAAGCAAGACTAGGACAAGGCTTAATTAAATTATGGAATTTATTTATAAAAAAATGAGATAAAATATTTACAGATAGCAGCACATAAATTTATACTCTATGCAGATGTTAGTCCTTCAGGAAGGGATTCACTGTCAGGATTGGGACTAAGAAACCTTCGACAAGCATAAAACACAGCTGAATGGAAGGCAGATGGGTTTTCAATGAACACAAAATGCCCGGACTGCAACAAGCAATGTAATCTATTAGTTCACTTCAATTTTTTTTTTTTATAGTCACTTCAAATAATATTGAAATGACTTTCACTGTTTGAGGAAATGGAGAAAGTGATACCTGTGGAACCCGGATGATTTCACATGGAACCTTCATATGCTTGCGAGCTTCTATGGCCCCTTCGTAATTCATCCAGTCGTTGAAACCATATATGAAAGTGGTAGGCACTTTCCACTCTGAGGCACTGCAAACCAAAGAGAGAAATGGAGGTAAAAACATTGCACATGCAGAGTCCAGAGTACACATAACATAGTAGTACATCAAGTAAAAGAAGAATGAATGTTTAAGGCAATAGAGAAATAAATTCTTGACATGCTTAGTTAATGCCCATTGGCATATGGCATAGCAGTAGAAAATTCCTTAGCCAAACCTTTTAAGAATTTTGGATATTTTACAGAGTTTGCAAATTGTAAAGGTTTCAATTTGCCTCAAGGTATCTTTTTAGATTGTTTCCTACTTTCCTAGGAGTTCCTTTGTTATTAACTAAATTCTAGTTCGGCATTTGCTATAATATCCTTCATTCCAATACAATACACTTCAACATGGAACAACTAGAAATGAGTCATACACCGAAAAAACACTGAATCAAGGCACAAATACTATGACTTGGTTCTTCAAGCTTCAATTTTTATCTCATTCAGTGATTAGCCAAGAAATACAAATTCAAAGAGTAGTCCATCACATACAAAGTGCTCCATTTTCAAATGACAATCATTCAGGTGAAGATAATTAATGTAGAAGTGTAAAAGTGAATTATTAGTTCACTAATCAGAATTAGGAGGAGGATCAACAAACCTGTGTAAAAGAGGTGACTTGGCAAATGCTCCAAATGAAAAAATATATTTTAAGCATAGTTCGCCACTAGCCTTGGCTGCTAATGTATGATAAACATAATCTTCAATATAAGAAAAAAAACCAGTTAGAAATATGCCCATACGTTAAATCACATCATTGAGTTATCTCACCATACCTGTTAGTAATTTCGATTCAGTTTCTGTCAATAGTTCCCCAGTTGAGTATTGGATAAACCTAGCACTTGTATACCTGTGGACTAGATCAGGACCCCAAGGACCTAAACCTCTGCAACAAAATATACGTGGCAAAGTATTAAACAGACAGTTCTATATAAACAAAAGTGGAGTGCATTAAAAACAATGATAATACTATAAGAATGACTTAAAGCCTGTTTGGACTGACTTATTTGAGCGTATATATTGGCACAAGTTGGGTGTAACTGTTTGGGAGAACTTTCGGAAACAACTTATGGCAATTTTCATGAGCTTTATTCATCTTATTATCATAAGTTCTCCAGTATAGCTTATGAAAACAACTTATAGCATATAAAAGCATTATACATAAGCGCTTAACTATAAGCTGCAAATAAGTTGTTTATCCAAACAGAGCCTTAGTAAATTAGGAGCCCAAATTGCATATCAATACAAAGAATGTTTGGTGCAGCCAAAAAGAAAGAGTGACTTGTTATATTTCCTTCATACAAGCATATGATACACAAATGTGAGCAAAAGAACTTAAATAATAACAGAACGTGTTTTATACTTTTTCTGATGACTCCATCATAGCTGAAGTCTTAGAAAATACAAACATCTCAATTAAAGACAACCTAAACTGTTATTAAAAAACATACTAAATTATACCTGATAATTGTCTGAGGTGTCAAATTGGATTCCCATATTTGGTTCAGGATTGATCCCTTCCATGTTGATAAGAACTTTGTAATCCTCTCTGTTTCTGATGAAAATCCAGCAGATCCCACCAAAACCAAGTGTTGAACGCGTTCTGGGTGCTGCACATGTATATTAAGAGATATATCAGAACAATAACTATTATCTATTATTTTGAAAAAAGGAAGAAAACCAAACAAGTCATTTTAATGCAATCTACCTTAAGTGCATATTTGGAAGCAATATAACCACCAAAAGAATGCCCAAGAAGTATAAATTTGCTTATGTTTTTGGCTTTCCTCCATTCCTCAAAAGAATCGATAAACCAAGCCTCAGTCTCTATACAGTTTCAACAATAAATTTAGCATTTTGGTTTGCAACAAGATAAAACTTTCGCAATTTCATATTAACTAACTCTAGCATTCACCTTCAGTGCTTTTGCATGTAAAGTCTGGTCTGCTAGATCCACCCCAACTGCAAAAAGAGTGAAAGCAAAACACAGTATACAGTTAGACATACACACCACCTCCTATGTCAAATAAGCCCAAAATATCATTTGAATTGTTGATAAGCTCATAAGCCAATGATCAGAAAATCAACCATTGAAATTTTAACAACTTCATCATAACTAATCTCTCTCACACACACACATTACCACAATCTTAATTACTACATTAGGGTCTAATGAATTTGCACTGATAATGTCATCCATTCGTATCTCACCACATAGATATTCGTCGAAATTTTTTACAAAATGATATCATAAAGTGAGATATGATTGGATGACATCGTAAAGTCAGTACATAGTTAGTAAACTCAAATTGGTATTTATGTGTATGCTCATATATTTATTTCATCACAAGTAGCAAGTTGCCGAGTTTTCAATTAATAGTTAAGTTTTGCATTATATCCTCTAAAGCCTGACTAAAGTGCTTTGATTTAAGTTCACTAACCCGAGTTGATCAATAGCAACGACTCTAAAACGCGAAGCAAGAGCATCAAAATTACGAAAGAAGAAACCCTGTGATGCAGCATATCCATGAACCATTACAAGTGTAGGAGAATCATCTTTAGCATCGAAAGTAACCGTGTTAATAAACCTCGGTTCATTGCTAGACGAACGAAACCACCTCACTCTTGAATCAGGTGGACCAGAACCGATATTAACCTGTTCTTGCACATACGGAGTCCTGCACACACACAAAAACAAAACATAATAATAATAATAATTTAATTAAAAGTTAAAACAATCATATTCTTAAGATCAAATAAATAATCATATTACATATTGAAATTAAAAAGTAATAATTGAGAAATTATGGTTTGTGATTAATGAATTGAAAAATTGAAGCATAGCATAGTTAGTTATACTTGACAAGAGAAAGAAGACGTTTCTCGGCATTGATGATGTGGTCGGTGGAAGTTGGGATCCAACGGCGGATAAATGGCCAGAAACCGCGAGATTCGAGATTGTTTTTTCCAGTTTCTTCTGCTGCCATTTTAGCTAACAAACGAGATCGAACTGTGTTCATAGAATTACTACTAACTAACAAATTAAGAAAGTAATTAACTAAGTGGTTTATGTATGAGATTAGTGGTGGTTGGTTGTGATTGGAAAAATTGGAAATGATAATTACAAATATAAAAAGTTGGAAGAATATGAATGAATGAATGAAGAAGATGAGATAGCAGTGAAATTGGATTTTGACTGTTACTAATTAACGGAGAGAGAAGTAAAGAAGAACCGCGAAGAAAGAAGCTTACGCGGGTGATGACGCACGTCTAATCTCCTCTTCAAGTCTTAATTGCTTTACTTTTCAAAATAGAATATTCCAACTCATGCCATTAGATATCATGTAAAAGACGACCGTAGTTCAGAGTTCGGCCGTCGGATAAAATAGTCTGACTAAAAATGGTTCCATTTAAAAATCAAATTCAAATTCTTTTGAAATTTGTTCTCGAATTAAGCTCATTAACCACTTAAATTCGTTGTTTTGGCTGTGTATATCATCATCTTTATTAACGTGTACTATAATTCATTGATTGATAAGGAATCAGGAATGTTATTAGCTCTTGAGAGGTAAAACAAATTTATTTTGTTGATTTTTAAACTTTAGTCCTCTTATTTTTCATTTTACAATTTTGATCCTCATGTTTTGTCAATTTTGCTAAACTGGAAACACATGAAGGAAAACAAACTTGATCTTTTGGTTACAAAAACAAACTTGATCTTATTGTTGGCAATGCTAACTTGTTTTAAATGGAAAAGTTATGTTTATCAGTATTTTCTTTTTATCATTTACACAGCAAAGCCAAACAAATTCTTAACTAGTATCCAATAATAACTGTCCAACTTGCAGATTTATGCCATGCTACATTAGTTAATTGGAAAACAAGTTTCTTAATTTGTGGTTGAAAATTAAATAGAGATATTGAGTTATGAAATTGATTAAAAAAGAAACTAAATCACAAAATGTTGACTTAGACCAATATCCACTCTTATATTTCCAATCATCCGGTAAAAAATGATAATCATCATATAACCTTTCTTGTTGAACACTTGAGCAACAAAAAAATGAAATCATGACCACTTGTGAAAAGTTATAGAAGTAAATTCTATTGTGCCTGAAGCATAAGTTGCTGGTTTGGTGATTATAAAGATGATTATTCTAAGCAAAGATGATTATTCTACTCGACAAGTCCTAAGCAAAGATGATTATAAAGCAGCAAGGAAGTCAAACTTCCTCAAGTATAGTACAACACTTTCTTCTATTGCATTCATCAAATATCAAGTATATTAGCAAATATCAAGTATGCAATTCAGATATAGGAATGTAACATCAGAAAACTATTGTCTATGTTAGGTTGACAAGGGAGTTATGCCCTGCAAATATTCACAACCCGAAAATAATTTATAATGACTCATAATATAAATTTGAAATTCGCTAAGTGAATCGCCTTCATCTTGATATGAACTCAGCAGCTCTCCAACTTTTCCTCCAAAGACTTTATCATCATCCCCCCAACTTGGTAATGTTATATTTCTCAACTGGAAGTTCCAAAAATCACGTCTACATGATGTGATCTCAGCCTGACCAATGTTATATTTCTTCAACCACCCGCTTTCATCCATAATCCAAATTTCCAACTGGATCGGATTAGGATGACGATACTCCAAAACATAAGCAAGGGAGCCTTTGATCTCGGCAATGTTTTCACTAGAATGTCTAACAGCCAGACGCGGAGCTTTGAGTTCGTGAAACTGATTATTACGGAAGTCAAAACAAAGAATGTTTGAAATAGTATGAAGATTGAGGGTAGTAATCCAATGATAAACGCAGTTAACAAGAGGTGTATACGCAGGATTGTATCGAGCTGGAAACTGGTTACAAGGAGGACGTTGATTTACAGGGGTCCATAATTTAGTGCTTAGATCATAAACTTCAGCATTTGAAGGAATAATCATCTTCCGAGCATGTGCACGTTGTTGTTGAAGTCTGACAACTTTGAAGTTATTAGTACAATCGTTGTTAAAGGCGCAGAAACCATACAAAGAATCATCACAACTAGAGTCACAGAATGAGATTGAGGGTGCAGGGGGAATAAGGTGGACTTGTTGAATAGTTGGATTCCATAGAATCAAGTGGCCTAAACTTGTATCAGAATAAAAAGCTTTCCAAAAGAAGACACCGTTGCAATTACCATATGATTCGATTCTATGTATTTGATCATTATTAGCAGGAAAGAGGGAACATAAGTCGATGCGTGTTAGATCAGAGGAGGAGAGAAGGTTAATGTAGGGAGGGTTAGATCCATGAATGGATCTCTGATAGAACATGAAACTATGGGAGTTAGAATTGTGCAGGTTATACCATCTGACAAAAGAGGGAGTTTTAATAAGAATGTTCCATGATTTTTGAACACATTTGAAACGCATTAACGATTTTACTGGTAGATGAATTAGTATCTCTATCTCCAAATCTGAGCCTAAATTCGGATTCATCGCTATGTAGAAGCTTTGGTTGTGCAGCTTCTTAAAAATCACGGTCGAGTATAGTCAAACTTGAGCTTGTAAGTGGCAACTCACAACCAAAACATGCATTAAGAAGAACTAGTAAAACAAAAGGTGCGGCACTTTTGGTCTTTAAATAAAGGATTAAATAAGTTTTGATGCCCTAAAAACAAAATCAAAATATTAAAAAATATCCGGATAAAAAAAATCTCATTAGCAACAAAAAAAAAATATATCAGAAAATATCTTAGAACCAAACTTTGTTGAAATTTTGTAGAGAATTAGAAAACAAAATTTGAGATTTTTTTTTGGGTCGAGATTAAAGTTTTCACCGACGCGATTATCAAAAAAAAAAAAAAAAGTTTTCACCGCCGCATTCAAAATTCAAAAACGATAAAAAATACTAAAAATACTTAAATCAAATATTAAAGAAACGAGCTACACGTATATTTCTAAAATCTAACAAAATCACACAAAATTGACATTAAATCGCATTAATCAAACTCCAAAAACAAAAAATCGCCTTATCTTGTGATTTATTTATTTTTTAGTAAAACCTTATCTTTTTTTTTTGGTACATCAGAAATTTAAATTATTCCCACTAGGGATCGAACCCTGGACCTCTCCCTACCCAACCCATATGTCCCTCAACTCTTACCATTTGAGCTATCATACGGGGACAGTAAAACCTTATCTAATAAATTTTTTTTTTTTGGTCAAGAACCTTATCTAATAATTTATTCCTCATTATAATGAATTTTATTTTATTTTTTTCATAAACAATTAGGGTGCGTTTGATTCGCAAAACAGTAAGTATTGGACAGAACAGTACAGGACAGAACAAGATAGTACAGGACAAAATAAAATGGTACAGGACAGGACAAAATTGTATCGAAGAGAGATAGGGAGATAATTTTTTCATATTTGAAAATAAAAAGGGTATTTTCGTATTTTTTATAGTTGAACTGTGGACAAAAAGTTGTCCTGTCCAATACTCTATTTTTTAGCAGATCAAACGCACCCTAAGTTTAATCTCGAGGACAAATACTCCAAAGCCCAAAGCAAAGCCCAAAGAGATACTTTAGTCATTTCATAATCTAACACTACTATAAAATAGCAGCACCGCATTACATAGACTTTGTTGAAACTCCGAAGATCAAATCTTCGTTATTCGTCTCTGCTAGGGTTTCGCTTTCTTCGAATTCTAACACAAAAAAACACTCAAAAAACAACACTCAAAAAATCTAAAAATCTACTAGAATCTAATCTTTGAACTTGACATTGAAATTGAAATAAAATAGAAAAAATGATGATGGATATGGAAGAAGAAAATGAATACGATCAACAAATGGAAGAAGAAGATGATGAAGAAGAAATAACTCAAGAAGATGCTTGGGCAGTTATTTCAGCTTACTTTGAAGAGAAAGGTTTAGTTCGTCAACAACTTGATTCTTTCGATGAGTTCATTCAGAATACTATGCAAGAAATTGTTGATGAATCTGCTGATATTGAAATTCGCCCTGAATCTCAGCATAATCCTGGTCACCAATCTGATTTTGCTGAGGTAAAAACCTACCTGATTATACTTCATTCTTCAGAAAATTCATTTTTGAGAATTGGGTTTTTTTTCAAAAAGTGATTTTTATGCATAAACTGTAAAATTTGAATATCAAAATCACTTTTTTATCCTGATGATGTTGTTAATTTGATGTTGGTTTTGTTTTGCAGACGATTTACAAGATAAGTTTTGGTCAGATTTACTTGAGTAAGCCGATGATGACAGAATCTGATGGAGAAACTGCTACTTTGTTTCCTAAGGCAGCTAGGTTAAGGAATCTTACTTATTCAGCTCCTTTGTATGTTGATGTTTCTAAGAGGGTTATTAAGAAAGGACATGATGGTGAAGAGGTTACTGAGACACAGGATTTTACCAAAGTTTTCATTGGCAAGGTGCTCTTCATGCTCTCATTTATAGTATTCTAGATGATAAAAAGGGGTATTTGGATATATTAATTAGAGTAAATGACATGTCGTATAAGAATTCATTTTCAGTTTATTCCATTTCCAATGATACGTTTGAGTACTTACTACTTAGGATCAGGCCCTTTTTCATTATAAGTTTATTTCAGTAATAAGCTCCCACTAGGCCTTTTTTTGTTGTTTGTGGCATTTCTTCTTACTTACGTTATCGAGATTGTCAACGGATAGATGTGTTGGGGCCTACTTCGCCAAATCCGGATAGCATTTTAGCTAGCTTATTTTAATGATTATATACCGATATATTGCCAATTATAATTATATTGCACTTACTTGGTCGTCTTGTCATGGTGTAAATACGATTTTAAGTTATTTATGATGTTATGAGATGATGAAATATAATTGGATTGGGCTTTTGAAGTGACTTGACCAATGATTTTGTCGTTAGGTTCCTATAATGCTGCGGTCTAGTTATTGCACATTATTTCAGAATTCAGAGAAGGATTTGACCGAGCTTGGAGAGTGTCCGTACGATCAAGGAGGTTATTTCATTATTAATGGCAGTGAGAAGGTTCTCATTGCTCAGGAGAAGATGAGCACCAATCATGTCTATGTCTTCAAGAAGAGGCAACCTAACAAGTATGCTTATGTGGGTGAAGTTCGGTCCATGGCAGAGTCCCAAAACAGACCACCTAGCACTATGTTTGTGCGCATGCTCTCTCGAGCTAGTTCCAAAGGGGTAAATGAAAATTGTTGTATATTTATGTTGTTTTTGTGCAGTTTGTGCTGCGTGGCAACTCACATTCTGCAGATGTTTTGATGTCTTGTGTAATTTCTAAGTTTATGCATTTTTATTCCTACCAGGGTTCTTCAGGACAATATATCCGTGCTACTCTTCCATACATTCGAACTGAAATTCCTATCATTATTGTGTTTCGGGCATTGGGATTTGTTGCTGACAAGGATATACTTGAACATATATGCTATGACTTTGCGGATACTCAAATGATGGAGTTGCTTCGTCCTTCCCTGGAAGAAGCATTTGTAATACAAAATCAACAGGTGGGTTTTGCTATCCTTACAGTCAAAATGCTGATTGATTGTTTAGATTTTATTTTGGGTCCAAGTGAGAGCATCATACAATCCAAATTTATTTCAGATTGTTGAGGGGCTGGAACAGTTTTTCCTACATATTTTTCATAATTGAATTTTGGCCTAGTTTGGATTAGTTTCTAGGTTAGGAGAGTATTTCAATATGAAAAAGTATTTAATTTCTAACCCATGAAACAGCTCTTATAAGGTTATACGCGTTTGGGTAGAAGTTAAATGAGAGAGCCTTTTAAAAAATTGAGGCACATAAATCAATTTAAACTTATTAAAGAAGCTATTTGTAGCATACTAATTGTTAGCGCAACATTATTTGAACTTTTTTCCCCTATAAGCACTTGTGCAAAAGTTTACCCAAACTAGCTCTTAAATAGGTCTTCTGTCTTCTTCTTTTTTACATTGCAATATAAATTTCTTTATCTTACTGCATTGCCCTTCCATATTGTGTCATATGATTTTTCACTCTCATTTTCAACTACCTATAAGTTCAGATGATTCATAACTGTTCTATAGGGAAATATTGCATCGTTTGGCACACAATTTTCTTGATATTTCATGTATTTTTGTATTGGGTGATTTTATTTCGCTTATATATTTATTTCACTCCAGGTTGCACTTGACTATATTGGAAAAAGAGGAGCAACTGTAGGTGTAACCAAGGAAAAGAGAATTAAGTGAGTTGAGTTGTATTTCTATAAGAATAAGAATGATTTATTTGCACCCATTATGAAGCAACTTTTACACTTGAATCATAATCTGCAGGTATGCTAAGGACATCCTTCAAAAGGAGATGCTTCCGCATGTTGGTGTTGGAGAGTATTGCGAGACTAAAAAAGCGTACTATTTTGGGTAAGTTTGTTTTATGTCTTATCTTGTTATTTCAATTTTTAGTATTTATTAATATTATTATTATGCTTCTCATTGCTCAACAGATATATCATTCACCGGCTACTTCTGTGTGCACTTGGTCGGAGGGCCGAAGATGATAGGGATCATTATGGAAACAAGAGGCTGGACCTGGCTGGTCCTTTACTTGGTGGTCTCTTTAGAATGGTTTGTTTCTCAAGTATTCGATATTATTTTACTTAACCAGTCTTGTTATTTGGTATTTTTTTGGTCTTAATTCCTGGCTCCAATAATTTGTGATGCAGCTATTCAGAAAGTTAACTAGAGATGTCAGGGGTTATGTACAGAAGGTTTGTTCTACATTTAAGCACATTTGTTGCAATATTTATTTATTCATTTTTCGTTGCCCATACCCTTATATCTCATGAATGGTACAGTGTGTTGATAATGGGAAGGATGTTAACCTGCAATTTGCTATTAAAGCAAAAACCATTACAAGTGGGCTTAAATATTCACTAGCTACGGGTAATTGGGGGCAAGCAAATGCGGCAGGTACTAGAGCTGGAGTGTCACAGGTACATACATGAATTTCCTTTTACACTTCAACTGTCATGCTCCTTGTCTTCTAAAGAGGAAATGAAACATTAACAACTTAACTTTCTGTCTTTCTGCTTCAGGTGCTGAATCGTTTAACTTATGCATCCACATTATCACACTTGCGAAGATTGAATTCTCCCATAGGACGTGAAGGTAATTGCTTGGCTTATGCTATTCAAGCCTGACCCTGCCCTTCAATTTTTTTCTCCCTCTGCACATTGTTTGCATAAATTAATACATTGTTACAATCTATGGAATATGATAATATGGTCCCAATTATTTCTTAAGTAATTTAGATTTACATGTTGGGCACTATGGATTTTTATGAATAAATTATGTTTGTCTAAGTTGCATTTTTATTTCCCTTCTCCTTTTATTCCAGGGAAGCTGGCTAAACCAAGACAGCTGCATAATTCACAATGGGGAATGATGTGTCCGGCAGAAACACCAGAAGGACAAGTTACTATTTTTCTTTGCAAGCTTCCTATATTATACTACTTGTTATAATAGGAATTCATCTTTCTTGTTGGTATTTATGGGTGTGATTGGGATATTATTTAGGCCTGTGGACTGGTGAAGAATCTGGCCTTGATGGTTTACATAACAGTTGGTTCAGCAGCATATCCTATTCTGGAGTTTTTAGAAGAGTGGGGTACAGAAAATTTTGAGGTGCTTGTGATTTTCTGCATAAAGCTAATAATTTGTTGCTTTCTCTGTATGGCTTGGTTGTCTGTAAATTTACTAACTCTCTGCCATGTAGGAAATTTCTCCTGCTGTGATTCCCCAAGCTACAAAGATTTTCGTAAATGGTTGCTGGATGGGTATTCATCGTGATCCTGATATGTTGGTCAGAACATTGAGAAAGCTGAGACGTCGGGTAATTATTCATTTTACTTTTCTGGTTTTGTTTTGATTCTTTTGACAGCCAATAGCAAACTGTTGGCAAATAGCAAACCACACTCATTTTTATAGTATCTCTCATAATACATTTTTAAGAGGATACCATCATTGTTTAAAATTATTTATTAGTTATGTAATGATATGTTTTAATTGTAGTTCAGTGCTGATGGATTTCATGTCATGCAGGTTGATGTTAATACTGAAGTTGGGGTTGTTAGAGATATCCGTCTTAAAGAACTGCGCATATATACCGATTATGGTCGCTGCAGTCGTCCTTTGTTCATTGTCGATAAACAAAGGCTTCTCATAAAGAAGAAGGACATTCATTCTTTGCAACAAAGGGTAAGTAGCAAGTAGTTACTGTAGTACATCTTAGGAGTCACTGTTGTTTTGGCATTTCTTAACTTGTTTTTCCATTTTTCAGGAATCCCCTGAAGATGGTGGATGGCATGATCTTGTGTCCAAGGGCTTTATAGAATATATCGACACAGAAGAGGAAGAGACTACTATGATTTCCATGACCATTAATGTCAGTACTGTAATTCTAAATTTGCAGAAGTGTATACCTTATTAGTATATTAATGCAAATCATGAATATATCATTATGATAATGATTTTTAATGTATGTAACAGGATCTTGTTCAAGCAAGACTCAATCCAGAAGAAGCATATTCTGATACTTACACTCACTGTGAAATCCATCCATCACTGATTTTGGGTGTATGTGCTTCCATCATACCATTTCCTGACCACAACCAGGTAAATATGGTATTTTGCTGTGTACTCATTTTGATTAATATATGTGATTAATCTCTTACCTTTGGTGGTGTAATCAGTCTCCTCGTAACACATATCAGTCTGCAATGGGAAAACAAGCAATGGGAATATATGTTACCAACTACCAGTTTCGAATGGTATTGTTCATTTTATGATTAAAAGTGTCTAGTGTGCTATACTTGATGCTGGATTCCACTTGATGCTTTTTTTTTTCATTGCTCAGGATACCTTGGCCTATGTATTGTACTATCCTCAAAAGCCACTGGTCACTACGAGAGCCATGGAGCATCTTCATTTTCGTCAACTACCTGCTGGAATTGTAACATTTGACCTCCTTTATTTAAATCATTTTGTCATTATGTTGATAATTAAGTGTTCTAATATATTTTTCTCTTTCCTTAGAATGCCATTGTGGCCATTGCATGCTATTCTGGTTATAATCAAGAAGATTCTGTCATCATGAACCAATCATCAATTGACCGTGGTTTCTTTCGATCTCTGTTTTTCCGTTCATATAGGTGAGTTTGCTGCCCCCATTGATAAACAATTAACACCTTTTATTGTTGTGTTGTGATTTTTGAATGATGTGTTGTTGCATTGTTTATCTTTTATAGAGATGAAGAGAAGAAAATGGGAACCCTTGTCAAAGAAGATTTTGGTCGGCCAGATAGATCTAACACCATGGTGAGAATGTTGGCTCTTCTTTATATAATGTTGATTTGCTATTTGGTAGTTTATAACCAAGTTTTGTTTTGCAGGGTATGAGGCATGGTTCGTACGATAAGTTGGACGATGATGGTCTTGCTCCACCTGTAAGCATAAATTTTGTCAACATCCTAAACGACGTGTCCAACAATGAAGTTGTGTACTAACCGTAGTAATTTATTACTATGAAACAGGGCACCAGAGTGTCTGGTGAGGATGTTATTATTGGAAAGACCACTCCTTTGTCTCAGGAGGAGGCTCAAGGACAAGCTGCTCGTTACTCAAAACGTGATCACAGTATAAGCTTACGCCATAGTGAAACTGGAATTGTTGATCAAGTAAGTTTTTCTGTCGTGTATATTTAGTTATTTACTTTCATGCGTTACAATTTGAGTTTGAGCCTGTACGATGAAATTGACTACATCTGAAATGAAGAGCATATTAATCTACCAAGATCCCGAATTCCTGACATTACTTTTTTTGCTTTGGGATTTATGTGTTTGCTATTTTCTAGGTTCTGTTGACAACGAATGCTGATGGATTGAGATTTGTGAAAGTGAGGGTGAGATCTGTTCGAATACCACAGATTGGTGACAAATTCAGTAGTAGACATGGTCAGAAGGGGACGGTTGGTATGACTTACACACAAGAAGACATGCCGTGGACTGTGGAAGGCATCACCCCTGATATTATTGTCAATCCACATGCTATACCTTCTCGTATGACAATTGGTCAGCTTATTGAGTGTATCATGGGGAAGGTAGCAGCCCACATGGGAAAGGAAGGAGATGCGACTCCCTTTACAGATGTTACTGTAAGTAGCATTCTTTCATCCTATTTCCTTTGTTTTGACATCAAATACTTGTTAGAAATTGAAAAATGATAGAAAATGTCATGCTAGAATTCTCTCTTTCTGGATCAAGTTCAAGATACCTTACTTAGCTTGTGTCTAAAATGCTGATAATTTTTTTACTACTTAATCCAGGTGGACAATATCAGTAAAGCGCTTCACAAGTGTGGGTATCAAATGCGCGGGTTTGAGACCATGTACAATGGTCATACAGGGAGGCGTCTCAGTGCCATGATCTTCCTTGGTCCTACCTATTACCAGAGGTTGAAGCATATGGTCGATGATAAGATCCATTCTCGTGGACGAGGTCCTGTTCAGATTCTTACTAGGCAACCTGCTGAGGGGCGGTCACGAGATGGAGGTCTTCGATTTGGAGAGATGGAACGTGATTGCATGATAGCCCATGGAGCTGCTCACTTCTTAAAGGAAAGATTGTTTGATCAAAGTGATGCATATAGGGTCCATGTGTGCGAACGCTGTGGGTTGATAGCTATTGCTAATCTGAAAAAGAACTCTTTTGAGTGTAGGGGCTGCAAAAACAAAACTGACATTGTTCAGGTGAATGATCATATATCTTCTCTTGCGCTATAGTCTTATATTAAAGTACAAGGTGTTTTCTCCTAGTGCTGAAATCTTAGTTTCTGTTTTTGGCTTTTGATTGTCTATGCAGGTTTACATTCCTTATGCTTGTAAACTGCTCTTCCAAGAGCTAATGGCTATGGCCATAGCTCCAAGAATGCTTACTAAAGAGGTGAAATCTATAAAAGACCAAAAGAAGAAAGGTGCCTGATGAGCAAGTTTGAGGCAAACCACTGGTCTTAATCTATGCTGGCTTCTTTATCTCGCGAACGTAGATCGTTTGAATATGTATGAATGTTTTTCTTTGTTTTCTCAAGACTGATTAATGAGACCAGGATTCTTTTAAGTGTTGGAAAATGATAATTCATATAGGCGAGTAGGTTGAATGACTTTCCTTATATATGTCAAAGATTTGTCCTTACTGAATCTACTTCAAGAAATACATCAGAAACAAACTTGTACCCAATAGTCCCATCAATACCTTACTTCCTATAGGCTATAGCATTTGGCAATGGAATTTATAAGAATGTATCTATATTCAAAAATTTAGCAGGGTTATCAACATCTAAAGTATGGGTACTTGAAAAACACCCCATACCAAGTATGTACCCGGTACTGGTACTCGGTTCAGTGCTTCTATTTTTTCTTATTAATTCGTTGCAGGTGAACTTTATGGCTTTGTTCTATATATTAATATAATATAATATAATATTATTTTTGAAAATCTTTGTTGCTGTAAAGAAATACAATTTTTGACTTTTAACTTTTATTTTATTGTAATATTATTGTTGTGAGTTAAACGTATTTCTTAATAAATTAAGACAAAAATGTTTCAGTTGAAAGTTAAAACTTAAAAAGACCGTTCGTTTTTCAACCAAAACAAAGTTCTTACGACTAAAAAAAATTATGCGATTGCCCACTCGTTTTAAAATAATTTGAGAAATAAAATTTTAATTTGTGTAAATGTTACCATTACCCACTCATTAAGTAGTAGTTTTTTCAACCAAACATAGTTGTTCTTGTGACCATTTTTTTTTATGGCATTACCCACTCGTTAAAAAATAGTTTGAGAAATAAAATATTAATGTAAGTGTAAAGTATACTATTACCCAATCATTAAGCTCTTTCGAACAAAAAACAGCTATGTACCAAAAATATTGTAGTTGTTTTAAAAGATAGAGTTGGTTTATTAGTGTGAGTATTTATAAGACTTCCTTCAACATTTTTCTTTCCCTTAATATAAGACGGTTTTACAAAGCATCCTTCACTTAAAATTGCAAAACAAATATTTGTTTTTCTTTCTTTTAGTATAAAAATAAAAATAACATACATTTTATATAAATTTATTCTTACAATTGCTTTTCTTAATAAGCATTAACGTTATCTTTGAAAGCAAGTATCATGATAAGTTGCAAGTAGAATAATAAATTGCGATATTATGATGCATGATGTTGTCTCGTGTTTATGCACCCCGACAATTAAAACTAGTATTGAAACAAGTTCTCAAATAAAATAATGGCAGGGGTCAAGCCCACTATATATACATGGCTCCGTCAGCACCCCCGCATGGTAATGTCAAGAAGCTGTTTCGCCCTCATCCGGGATGCAGAGACGTGAACATGAGTGTGAGATATTTTAACCGCATGCATGCAGTATTTCCATAGGCAGCACAATTGGTCATCCGTTCAAATAAGACTGCCAGTTTCTTCTGTAGCTGTTCTCAAAGACATCACAGCATGCCCTTATATACCAACGCCTGATAAAACTGTATGTTTATGTTTTGATTTCGACTTAGTTTGAAGTTGGTAATTGACCTAGAAACAAATGAGTTGCAACATAACTTAGACCCTATCTACGGTGAACGGATAATACCCATTCTATATAAGGCAAAAACATTCACACGAATTGACTGCAAACAAAGACTTACAAGTAGTTCTTTTGGAACGATAAATGTTAGAAAAATATCAAATGCAGAGATCCAATACTAAGTGGGAACAATATTTCAGCACAATTGGATTATTATTTAAACACATTACTGCAGACACACTTTAAGAGATTATACTATTTACCATTCCCATTTACCATATATAAAAACCTCTATTGAATGAGAATATGAAATGCATCATTAATCCAACAATGAGCCAAAATGGCTGTAACAAGATGATAAGATAAAACTCCACAAGAATCATACAAACTTGTCCCTGTCAAATGACTGTTGAAACGGGAAGAAAGCAATAGAAATGAGGATAATTTTCATCGAGCTATGCAGGCTCTTCAAAACAATTTCGCTAAAAATTAAGGTCATTCGCTTGGTAAACACCACGAAAATTCTGAGTAACCGACATTTACAGTAGGTATCTAACCAATATGAAGGGGAATTGTTGAAAATGTCAAAAATGGACTCACCCCTAGATACAGCCAATGGAATATAATTTCCCTGGCAGTGATACTTTTTTAGTCCAATATTAACATACTGCTGGTGTGGAGACAGTCTGCAGCAGAAACAAAAAGCAATATAAATATAAATATAACAAGGTCATCAACCTCAACACCAAGAGGGGCATCAGAATGATTGGACATATAATTATGAAAACAGAGGAGAGGGCACCTGAAAATTGGGATTGAAATTAAGAGTTGCAATAGAACACCAGATCACCCGGAAATTATGTATTACCTCCCATCAGTGATTAACATAATATTTCTCAGCCTAGCAACCATAGAAAGAAGTGTAAGCAATAATCAGCGCAACAGATCGGTCAAGATTGAACAATGACCAATGAGTTGCACATAATATAAACCTGAGCTGTTAAGCATCTCAAGGCACAATCCAAAGAACCATAATTATAGCTAAATTGGTGGGCAGTTGCTAAGGATGTGAAGTTTCTATTTTTATTTTTTTTGAAGTGCAAACTTTGAAGCTGACTCGACTATAAATAGAGATGGAGAAGAAAATGATTAGTGCAATAAAGTATCTTACAAAAGTTGGCATTCTTCCGACTTTGGAGAATGAAAAAAAAGAGTCAGTGATTGATGTACAACTTAAATAAGAAAAGTTTCTCAAAGAACATGGGAAATGGATTATGTATGTTTTTCACCACTAAGATAAATCCTACACTGTACAATTAGAAGAATTGATAAGGTCAATATTTTCCCATTGGGCACCCCTTTAATAAAAAATGGGGTCTAAGATTTCAACTACCGAGGTGTAAACCTCAACGAAAGATGAAGTAACAAGGACAGATGGCTGCAATCCCTTGTCATCATCAAATCTGCCGATGCAGGTCACCCAAAAGATCCAACTGATGTATGCCCCGAGTTTGCAGGTAATTCCCCATTAGAATTTAGTATTCTGTTTATGATTGTCACTTGCAAGGACAACAAAATTCCAGAGCCCACTTGATTTGGATTGATCAACTCTGATAATTGATCTGTTGCTTCTATTGCCGCTTCTGGATCATTTATATTGGAACTTTGAAATGCTCAAATGAGAATTTACCCACAACCACCCAAACCGAGAATCGTAAGAAGAACCCGTCTCGGGTAACTTTGTGTAAAAGCACAAAAATGTAAAGGCCATGTAACTGAGAATATTATGATTTTCTGCCCGGTCTTGTAGCCATATGTCTCTCAATCAATATATCCACAAAGGAGCGAATCTGCATGTTTCAGTCACTCAACCAATGTCAGTGATGAAGAGAACAGATATGAGAATGTCAGAAGCATCTATCAGGCTCCATTTGCAAAATAAGCACAACAATCATGGAAAAAATGGGAAAAGAAAATCAATTAACTTTGCAGCCAGACCCCAAGAAGTTGGAGTCCAAGTAATTGTGTTTAACAGTGAAAAACTAAGAAGCACGGACACTTATTGGATTAGGCGTGTCCCGGTGTCGAACACGCGTCGGTGTCCCGACACGACAATATTACATTGAATTGTCATTTTATAAAATTATTATCGGTGTCGACGTGTTAGTGTCCATGTCATGTTCGGTGTCTGTGTTTGTGCTTCATAGCTGACAAATAACATTCTCTATAAGGATGCATCTTGGAGAAGTGACATGGAATTAGTAAATCAACCTATGACAGAAAATAACAAAACAGTACCTTATTCCTTCGCTTAAAATCTAGAAACTCACGAACAGTCATGGCTTTTTCTGCATCCGTTGCTTGCTCCATGACCTGAATGAAAACCACATGTTACATAGGATGGTATTCTAGATCAGTTATTGCCTATAATATCCTACCTACCAAATCACAGTACCACTTTCTTAATTTAGCAAACACAAACGATAAGCAAAGTAGAAGATAAAAATTACCTTTGTAGCACTTTTCTTCATTATTGCCTTGTATCCATCCTTGTCTAGCTTCCTAGCCTTGTAAAGGGGCATAAGTAGTGATCCAACATAGTCAACAACAGCCTGTTTAATATGATCTGCTCCTCGAGAATGACCTTTGCTGGCCTCCTCCTTATTTACAGTAACCTGGGAAACAGAAGTCTCATTTACTACACCATCATGTTTCCAGCTGGGTAGCCTTGAATAGGCACTTGAATCTTCCTCGTCCTTCAAATGAATGCTTTGATTAGAAAAAAAAGAATCAGCTTCAGCTGCTTGATCTTGCCATCTCTCTATGGCAAAATGGTCTTTTACTACCCCATCGCCAGCTGTGTCAATCCAAGCTTTTGTATATAGATTGCTGTCCACGGCAGCACTTTCTCCCGAGCGCTCTCCAAAATTCAAATGGCCAGCGATCTCATTTGAATGACTCCTCTGAGAGAGGTTGTCAACTGGTACTTTAGAATTATCAAGATTAACACAAGCAGTGGAAAAATCAACAGACCAGTCCCTAACTCTGCAATTCCTAGAATCGATCTCAGAAACACAATCTTGCCTTCCGAAAAAACCACCAGACAACTTCTTTCTACTATCACACTCATCATTTTGTGAATGTTGTTCCCGTTTAGCAAATTTATGGAATGAGGGTATCTTCGGAAGCTGTAACAGTGTGCTACACCTAGCTTCGGCAGAGGCATATGCCTGCAAAGAACAAGAACCACTGAATCATTTAAGAAAAGCCAAATAGGGAAAGGAGGCATCACTTGCATATTAAATAAAACAAATTATCAAAAATTTCCAACATAAAGTATGCCTAATGCCTGTGTCTCACATGTTTAATAAGCATTCAGTAAGTGTCAAGTAACTAAAAATTTAGGAATTTTTGTCCCAAAAGAGTCAAGTGTATGCCGCATCAAGCATTTGACACAAGTTGCAAATGGAAATGATTCTTCTCTTAAAGGTCGTGCTTCATGGAGAAAATCGATGGTTGAAATTTAAAACATTGTGAGATTTAACAAACCGGGAAGGAACAAAAAGATCGAAGATCTTAAAAGTCAAAACCACAGGAGAAAACGGATTAAGAATCTCATACTTCACACATTAGCAGCTAGAGAACTGAGCTAGAATTAAAAAAAAAAATCACTCACACCAAACAAATTTGAATCACAGCAAGACTTTTTTCCAAGCACAATAACATTAACATTGTAGTACACCTAATAACTCATCATATTATGAAATTAGTGCAGATACATACATGGAGAGGGTCAAGCAATTTAGCTTGTCACTAGCAACTAATCTTCAGAAGAGAAATAGATTCATGAAATTAAGATTCCAGGAAAAACAAACCTCAGCAGCAGCAATTGCTTTAGTACGGGCAGCTTCTGCAGCAGCTATAGCAGCCTTTTCTTCTTCAGACATAGCATGGTGGTTATTTTCCTCCTTTGTTGCTATTTTGTCTATTGAACCTTGGGACCTAGAAGAATAGACGTCGTGCCTTGAGTCACATGCTGATTGTTGTCTTCCTTGTTTGCTGTGCAATTTCCTTGAATGTGTGTTGGAAGGTGAATTGCTTCCGGCAGATAAAGGATTCACCGAGCCTCCTTTATTCTCAACTGCACCCTGATGTATGCTTAGAGGAGGCTTTCCCGAGGCTGAATCTTTTAAAGATTTTCTCTTTGACAATTCTACAGTAGTAGCTTGCCTTGACAACTTCAATCCCCCATTTAAAGCTTTTTCCTTGCGGAAAAGTTCAAGCCATACATTGACCAATTGACTAGCTATAGCTCGAATATCACGGCTAGTATGTACACAAACTTTTTCCTTCACTGTTTTCCCCATTCCTGCACCCAATAGAAGAAAGGTTTAGATCATATTTCCACATGACTTTATCCGGAGGACAGAGTAATCTACATGAGCATAAATATATCTTCCACTTGACAATTTAATGCATCTTATCAAATTGCACTGGATAAATTATTCTCATCTCACTCAAACCAGGTCCTACCAGTTAATTAACCAACTACTTGTTCCTCAAAATATTAGATCAGATCAAGCAAAATGACAAAAAAAAACTTCACATGAATTCATGCATTTGCAGGAAAAGACTAAGTAATTCATACACGCAAAATAAAATAACCACCTGATAAGCGTACAGCACCTAGATCAGTCGACACACGCACAAGCAGACGCAAACAATGCCTCAAAAGTTGGGTACCATCCTTGCCCAATGAATCCTGTGTTCAGATACGAACTATGAATCGCATAATGTAAAAATTTATTACAATCATAAGATTAAGATGTTTAGCTTTTCAATAGCTTGCATGTACTATCATTGCAAAAATATACAAAATATTTTGGGAATAATGTGTCATGCAGTATAATAGTACCAGAATCCAGGAGTTGAGAACAGTTAGCCCCTCCATACTTCCAGCAAAGGACTTCAAGTTTCCAACAGGAAGACTTAGCAATTGTTTGGCCACATGCAAACGCCCAGCATTGGTTTTCACATTGAGGAACATTTCCCTTAATAAAGCTTCCCGGGTTAAGATTGGAGCACCCTCAAAAGAGTTCTTATACAATATGTTAGAAATCTCAACTGCCTCAAGTCTCTTTATTATGTCCCTAACTTCATTCCTTTCGGTGTCCAACTGTCCCTGTGCAGCTTCCAATGCCTCTACCTCAGCAGTATTATCATTTCCGGTGTTCAGTATGTCAATTATGCGAACAGCCTCCCGTAGTCCGCTCATCATTGCACCACCAACAGTATCAGGGTGCTCTTTGCAGGTTGCTTCACCAGCAAAAAACAAGCAGTTATCAACTGGTCTTCCCAAGATATCATAGTCTTCTCCCGATGCTCCAACAGCAACATAAGAGTAAGCGCCAAAGCTGTAGGGATCCCTGCCCCAATCGGTCACCACATATGCAACAGGATCAGGAACTGAAGCCTCCCCAAAAAGTTTTCGAAGAACCTTCAATGCATGGTTGACATGATCGGAAGAACTTAAAATTTGACCATCTATGGCTGCCTTACCAACCACTAATGCTATAAGGACAGGAGCCCCCACTGTTTTCTTGACATTCCAGAACATAAAGCAGTGACCTCTTTTGCTTCTCTCCTCAGCTGTTGCACCAAAGTAGTCCACCGCATCATCCCAAAACACAGTAGGAAATTCCAAAACCACTTTATTGAGAACTCCAAACCCAAGACGCTGAATGGAAGAACATTTCCACTCCGGCAAAGAGGGGGAGAACTGTATAGTTTTGGCCTTCAAACAGCCAAGTGGGACAGTAATGAGGACAGCATCTCCAAAAAACTCATTGCCATTCAATGTAGAAACTTTGACTTTATTATTCTCACCAGCTTTCTTGATACCATATGACACATTTTTTACAACGTGGTTCAAGTGAATAGCAAGCCCTTCTCCGAGAGACTCAACAACAGTGCTATAACCTCCTTTGATCATACAATGAGGTCCTCCAAATCCTCCATAGACATCGTCTTGATTCCAATAAGGAAGAGAAACTTCTTTAAGCAAAGCAGCACAGCCATACTCTAAATGAGCAAAGTGCCAATCCATAACCCTCCTCTCTCGAGGATCCAAAATCTCGTCAAAATTTTGTTCCATAGCACCATCCCTTTTGGAATCAAATGGAAGATCTGCAGAATTACTTTGCTTAGTTTCTTCAATACCCTTAGAGTGTCCCATGCGGCGAATCTTAAGGGCGTACTCTAAACCGTCTTCAAGAGACATTTTCATTGCTTGTTCACCTTTCTGAGCAACAACCAGTACCATGTCATCAAGAAGACTGTTGTATTCAGCTTCCAATGCTTCATCCATATCTGCAGGAACTTTTTGTCCAGTCACTATGTCATAAAGAGGGCAGTCGCTGTTTAACACTGACAATTCAAGGCCAAGCTGAGCACAAACCAACGAGGAAGGGTCTGGTCTTCTCTCGGTGGCCACATCAGCCTCAACACCTGTGATAATGCTAGCACCAAGATCCACAGGGACAGAAAGAGATGAGTGATCTGTAAATACCCGACCTCCTATCCTATTCCTAGCCTCAAGCACAGTTACGATAAACCCCTGACGGTTCAAGTGGCGAGCAGCAGTTAGCCCAGCAGGACCAGCTCCAATGATAATCACTCTCTTTCTAGTCTCTGAATCAGGCTGCAGATTATCACCTAATGCATGCTTAACACATTTAGATTCATTGTTTTGCTTTGTAACAACAACAGAAGTCAATCTGCAATCGGGAAGCTTAAATGAAGGAACAGAACTGTTAACATCGAAATGTATAATTCCACTGACGTCATACTGAACCCCAACATTTCCCTGGTCATCGTAATTATTTCTTTCCTGTTGTGCCATGTTTGATGAATCCATCATCGCTTCATTAACATGCATTAAGCCTTCTGTAGCTTCAGTTGTCAGGTTTTCAAAATCCTTTATTACACCATCGTTAACATCCATAGAAGCATATGACATTTTAGCCTGACCAACAATAAAAGAAACTCCATCTTCAGAACCGGCCAATGAAGCTGTTGAACTTTCCTCGAATCCTTTTTCTTTTACAAGTTTGTAACAATGTCTTGCACGGCTCTCAACATTCTCCTTTTGAGAGGCAACTCCAACATTTATATAACCCTGCCAAAACGATTTTAACATTTTAAACTTTCAATTGTACTAGCAGATAAACACTAGTATGTTTTTTCTGAAATGAAATACATTCCAAATTAATAAACCCAAAAAATATGCATCTATATGTTCTTGTAGTAAAAGTAAAACAGCAAAGGAAATGAATTTCAGGGGCTAAACAACATGGTGAACAAACTTACATATTGATCAAGAAATGCATAGACCTCCCTAATAAAAGAAGTACGAGGACTTTCATTCTCGGAACGGGTATCACTAGCTCCACAATCAGCAAGAGGTAAAATACGTGTAACATCACTGCTCCATAGGCTTAAAATCTGATTCCTACAATGCATTGAATTTGATGAGTTAGAACTTGTTACAACAGGCTTCCCAGTTTGAAAGAGGTGTAACAAAGTCATCAAGTTTGGCTTATAGAAAACAAAATCCCAGCACCAATAGAAGAAATCAAAAGACAGAGGCTAATCAAGCAAGAAAAGAGTGATGATAGTAGTATGATACAATACAGCAAGTATTATGTTAAGCAAAAGTATAACCAACTTATGAATAAAACAAGTTATGGTAGTTATTGTGTATCATAATAAAAGAATACATAAGTGAGATGGACTTGGCAGCAAAACATTTTTAAAATGAAGAAAACTAGTGATGAAGAAGTCTACTCAAATTTGTCCATGAAAAACTATAGTAAATAAATTTTTAAAGATATTGTACAAAGGAACTCAACCATATAATATACAACCCAATAGCAAATTCTAAATAATTAAATATAAAGATAAATTCAGTCCAAAATTATAGGAAGTATGCAATTATGCATCTTTAAATTTCAAGTTCCAGCTAAATACAGCAAGTCTTCACAATCCTAATTTTCATGATTAACCGGCTATACTGAAAAATACAGCAAGTCTTCACAATTTTCATGATTAAACCAGCCAAAGCAAGTACAGTTTCAATCATCAATCACAGGATCTAAAATAGTTCTCCATATTTGAAGCACGAGAAAACAAAAACGCAAAATGCTGCAGCCTTTCTAATATTTGAAAAAGATAAACAATTGCAGGCAAATACAAAGACTTATTTGAAAGCTTAACTACCTGCAATCTAAATATTCCTTGAGACCACCTTTTCGCTTCAAGATCTCCTTAAATTTTATTTTCTCAATTGGACCAACTGCACAAGCTTTCAGCCCAGCAGATACTGCCGCTACTGCAAGATTTTCAGAGTCCTCAACAGCATTCAAAGAGGAATCCTGCTTCCCTCTGGTTCTAAGACTACGTTCACCATCAGCAGCATCTTGGCTTTCATTTAGGGATTTATCATTTATTAAAATCTCCCAATCAGCATCCCCCTCATAAGCCATGTCACCATGCTTATGCATTTTGTTCTTTCGTGTTGCACGAGGAATGCTTAATATCTTACCACCATTGTCAGCAAAAGCAGACACAGAGGCATGATAGTCTGCAGTGTTTTCGTTTTCATCTGGAATTGAAGAATGTATAGAGGAACCATCAGATTGAATTGGATCTAACACAGTGCTGCATTTCAAAATCGAAGCAGTAGAGTGTTTTGGAATATTACACATTTCCAAAGTGTCCGGGTGATTCGACTGAATAATCAATTCAGATCCATTGGCGTCATTAGGGACAATAGAGGATACACTACTACTGGCAATTGCATGATGTTTTCCAGGTGAACAGCCTACAACAACATCTTGCAATTCGGCATTCGTATCTGAAGTACTGTAACCATAGCAATTTCTACCAGAAACAAACTCAGCTTCCAATTTTATACCGCCATTGATTGAGGATTCCTGATATGTTTTTCCAGAAACCATGGCTTTATTCTCATTCAATATATTTTCATTTGATTTAATCAATAGCTCGGTGTGACAGGTTAACAAAATTTCTTTCCCTGCGGAAGTAGAAACACCTCCTTCTGAAGCACGATTACATAGTCGCTCTTCTGCTATTTCGTCGGTTGATCTATTCTCAAGCTCTCTAGTGTCGGAAAAATCACATACGCCTTCCCCAACTTTAGAGGGAGAGGCAGTACCAATTATCTCAACATCTTGTAACATGGCAACCTTTTCATCATTAGCACCACAAACATCTTCAACTTGTACAATTGACAATTGCTTGTTTGAATCACAAATACCCTTAGCCTGTTCCTCTTGAAAACATTCATCACCACCCTCTTGATCATCCATTGCAGATACTGAACAAAACGCATCAGATTCCTGATTCCTCTCAACCGATTTCAATGCAGAAGCAGATCCAGATCTACATTCAACGACAGAATCAACATTTTCTGTTAAACTTTTACAGCCATGCTCCAACCCACTATCCACATTCCCATTTCGATTCCCTCTTTTCTGCTTTGACCCTAACCCACCTCGAGATTTCCTAACAGAACTAGATTGCGGCTTATTAAAAATCACAGACAACGATTCTTCCATACGCTGATCAGAAGAACGACGCAACTGCATGTTGTCATCACCAAGCAACAAATCCACCCCTTTCTCATCATCATTTGACACACTCCTCCCAGATCCCTCAGCAACGAATCCATCGTCACAACCCTCAACAGAAACATTCAAACCAGACACAGACACAGTTTCAGATCCTTGATCTCTCTTTGGACCCTTCAACCTCTTCCTAAAGCTAGCCAAAGTATCATTATCATCCATAACCCTAATTTTGTCAGCCTTCCTATTCCTCTTAAGCTTAAACAACGAACCGATAGTTTCATCGTTTTCCGAATCATCAAAACCTAATTCAATCTGTTTAGATCTCTTCTTCTTCTTGGTCGTCCCAGACCTCATCAAATCTTCCTTACTATTATCCATTAATAATGAACCCTAGGTTTTGAAGTGAATGTTGAAAATTGTTGAATAATTGGTACCTTTTATGCGGTGGATTTACACTTGTGCATCATCAGAAAGTTAAAAGCTCGCGATTGAATGAAAAATCAGAATCCTAAATTGAAAAGAAAAAAATAAAAAAGAATATTAATAAGTATAGTGTTGAATTTTAGGTTAGTAAAAAAAAAAAAGAAAAAAAGATACACACTCTAGCAAAAAAGTATATTGATAAATGAATAAATATATAGATAAACATTTAAACATATATATAGAGAGAGAGAAAGAGAGATAGAGAGGTACCTGCGGTTTTCTGGTGATTCGGAAAATGTTGAGAGAGAGAGAGAGAGAGAGAGAGTAACGAACGGGTTGTGGCGTGAAGGGGGAAAGGCTCGCACGGTAACCAGAAGCGTGATGGACCAGTCACTGAGTAGTGGTGTGGTGTTGCAGTAATAAAACAAGGTTTCATTTTAGTAAAACTATAAGAGGTGTGGATAGAACTTTTTCTTTCTTTACTTTTTGGGTTTGGGCCCATACTTTGTATGTGGCTTTTTTTATTTTTGACCAGATCTTTGTATGTGACTTGATCCATATCTTAATTCTTGAACAAAAATATATCTTCATTCGATTTTATTTTTTTTTAATTATGTTATTGATGCAAAGTATTTGCGGACGTTGATGATTAATCTTTGTCGGAATAATTAGTTGACCATTTTTTAATGAATTTCTCTTATAAATACATTTTTTATCCATAAGACTTGAACTTAAGACTTTATTTAAGATATCTAAGTTAAGATTTAGCTGCTCTAGTTTTATTTGTACACTCTTTAGTCTTCTCCTTTCTTCCTAGTAGTGTGTTTAAGTTTTTCTCATTGAGTTTAGACTTAATCCCTTATAAAGCTAGGGTTCACTCTTTTTTAATCATCTTGTTGTAGATGGTTCTTATCTCGCATCTGTTCATTGTCTATGAAGTCAAATTTGGGGCCCACATTTCGTCTTTATGGTGGTTGAAGTCCCCTCTTCCTGTAGTTGTCACCCTTCATCATAACCCCCACCCTTATACGACGAAATATTTACTCTCTTGGTGGCTTCTATACTTTCTAGGTTTATCGTAAGGGTATGGTGTTATTTATTACATTGGTTTTGTTTTCTTTGTCTATTGAGTTCTCTTGGTTTGTTCTGATACTTTTTTGTTTTTTATAAATATTTTGTTTTATTTCATGTTTTGCTAATTTTATGTTGTTGGGGATGAAGTTTTCATGCTTGTGTGTTTCATGTTGTTGTCTTGTTTTCTAGTATGACTTTTGTATGTAGTGTAGTGTGTAGTCTTTTTGGTGCAAGGTGTTTCTATGTGGCATCTTTTTCATTCTCAACTAGCATAGATAACTAGGATTTCATAGATTTATAAGGCAAAAGCAATTCGAAAGCTTATAGATGTATCTGTTTGAATTTACATTAATCTTATACTTTACCTCAAATATGATAGTTGTCGTATTATAGCCTTGTTGAATGAATAGATACAATCTTGTTGACAACAACAAAAAAGACATCTAAGTTGGATTCCGCTAGGATCATTGTATTGTAATATTGGTTGATAAAATTAGTTAAGTAACATTTAGAACATAATTTTTTTTTAAAGAAATGAATCGAAATTGTTCTTAATTTAAAAATGACAATAGAAAATTGAATATTTTTTGCTTTGTCTGAATCATGGTATCTACTGTCAAACGAAGTGATTAATCACCTTCTTTATATGCTAAGGCGTAAGTAATAAATCAATAACTCAATTATCAGAGATAAGGGGTCGCAGATGGAGATCTCATAGTAATTCATTCATTATTTATAACAAAGTTGTAGGAATAATTTTGCAAGTGAAGTAAAATTTATTTTATGAGTAAAAAATCATTATATAGTTGTGAACTGCATGTAACTAAATTTTATTGGTGTTATATATATATTATCTGTAATGTTTCAAAGGGGAATCTAAATGTAACCTTTGCATATTCTTTTGTTTTTTTACATATCAAAAATATTAATTGTTCCTGCTACGAATTAATTCCTAGATCTTCTCTTATTCAATTCATATGTCTCTTAGTTCTTACCACCTGAGCTATGCAACGGATACCAACCTTTGCATATTTGTTATGATATTTTAATTATTGTAATTTGTTTGACAAAATTTAGGTATTATAGGTTGATCATAAACATTCTTAATTTTTTTTTTTAAATAATATGCATGACGACTACATAAAATTTAAAATATGACATTGTGTTGCATAAATAGTATTTTTTTGTCGAGATCGGGGTATCTACCGCCGAATGAATGGGATAGCTGGCCCAAAGATTTAAAACTGTTCTATACCCAAGGTGAGGATTGAACCCTCGACACATGGTTAAGCGAGGATGAGTCACAACCGCTCAACCACACCCCTTGTGTTTGTGTTGCTAAATAATTACTCAACTTTTATAATTTTGTTTTTCTAAAAAACATATAAAATATAAATCGACTATTTTTAAATAATATTTTGGCTCCACCCTTGAACTTGATGAGCTCTTAGATCCATTCTAAACAAATAAATTGATTCAATTTGCTTGAATCTAAATTGTGAATTAAATCAATTAGATCTCTGTTGGTTTTCATCAGTTTTAAATAATTTAAAGTTCACGGCTTAAAATCTAAATCAATTTGTCTCATGAACTTAGTTTAATTGGTTTGAGATATTGCACGAAAGTGCAAAGATTCCGGTTCTAACTTAGGTACACGGTACACTCACTTATTTCATTTTTAAAGGGTAAATTTTTAACTACTAAACTACCCAACCAAAAAAAATCCAAATCAACTTATATCATATTTTAATTACTATGGTAATTAATTATTTTTATTTCACATTATATTGATAGTTTTATCTTATCAAAAATATGTTTTATTCATGTATTTTTTAATCTTAGTCAAAAAAAATGTATTTTTTAATCATTACGCATGTAATTTTTTATTTTATTTTTTTTAGTTTGTCATTTTTTCTACGTAGAAAAAAATACACTCCCATATAGTGTTTGAAAAAAGGTTAACTTTTATTCATTTTAAGCATACTAACAACACCTAATTAAACCAACTCAATTTATTATTCATCGACTTAATTTGATTCATATTTCATAAAGAAAATTTTTTAAAAATTGAACCAAATCAACCAAATTTTCCCTTTTACGTAACAAGGGCAGATATCAATAATCAAGCATTTGGATCACTTAGTTCAACTCAAATTGATGGAAATTAAAACATCTACATTTGGTATGTGTCGATCTTAAGCAATTGTCAATAATCCAAATCAACATATTCAAGTAAACAATGTCTTTCAATAACACTGGGATACGCATGCTAATTAATTGAATTGAATTTGATCAAAATACAAAAGCAATTAGAAAAAGAAATAATTGAATAACGATTTTCTAAATCTATCTATATCATGCAATTAAACGTGGAGCCTAAGACCAAGTTGGTGATTAAGACTAGCCACATGGCAATTTGCATGCAAGACAATGACATATGACTCTACAGTATAAATTCTTGTGACAACAAACATTGCTTTATTTATATCAAATTATTAATTTCTAATCATTTATGAAAATAAATTCATGAAGCTAGTTAAATTAAAAAGAAAGCTCTTCCACAACACACAAATATTTAATCTAGATGTCATTGGAGATCATAATGAGTGCAACAAGCCAACAACTATACATTGGTTAAGTAACTATAATTAAATTGAAAACCTAATTAGCAAAAATTAATGTGCCTTTAGAAGAATAAGTACTTGAAAAGAGAACAATATGTCGGTATGTATTACTTATTTTGTAACCACAAAGATAACACTTTTAGTTATCATTAAAATCAAGACACTGGCAAATAAAAAGGAAAATGAATTTACTACACGTTAACTCTTTTTTCTTTTTTAGGATTAATCACTCAAAATGTAAAGATCATTTAAGAATTTTGGTCTCTCCCGGTTCATAAAGTAGCAAGTTTTTTCACATACACTAGTCATATAGTAAATCCAATAAGATGTATCCATAAAACCCAACTCAATTACCAATACCGATATCGTTAAATTAATTGAATACCGAGTTTGAATTTCAGGCAATGCACTTGTTTGTAACGATTATATCTTTGTTAATGTTTCTCTTAGCCCGCATGAGGTGGTTGATAAGATCAAAGTGTTGAGTTGGAAGTGGAGTTTAACGTAACAAAGATAAAGATGCCTCCGTGTTTGTTCTATGAATGGAGTTGGAACCGGGTGATTGTTTAACTCGTAGTTAACATTCTTTTGCGAGGGGGGAGGTTGTTTTGGTATGTTGTTGTAGGTGCAGCGGTAGTTTGGGGCAAGGGATTACTTCTTTTCCTTTGTTTTGTTAGGTTGTGTTTTGGTGTGAGGTTTATACCTCCATTGGCTAGTTTGTGGCCATTGTTGTATCTTTCTTTTCTTTGTACATTTCTAGTACTTCTTGTACTTGAGGTATACTATAATAAAATTTTGCCAATTTAAAAACAAAAAATATTTAATTTCCTTTTATTATTATAAAAAGATAGTGGTATAAGTGGTGCACTCGTTGTGAATTTAGCAAGAAAATTGTATGTAATATGTAGAAATTATGGTTCGAATCGTCAACTTATTTATCTTTAAAAAGATGAAATTTTATTTGCTATGTTACTTGATTAAAAAACAATGATGCATTCCATTTAAAAAACATGACATATATATTACTATACACGTGATGAGATTTGAGTTTTTTAACCATTATTTTATCATGGGTTCCATTATTAATTGGTACATATAAATAAATATTTGTAAATAATCAGAATCTTTTAAATGCATTTTAATTATTGTAAAAAGATTAATTAGTTTGTGTACGTAGTTGCGCATAAATTAAATGTTTAATTTATTTTTTTTGACAAAAAATGTTTAATTTATAAAAAATCTTCAATATATATACATATTAGTGTACCCACGCACACAGACTTGAAAACGTGATGGATTATGGGACTACAACATTCAAGCACAACCAACAAATAAACATATATTTAAACAACTTTAGCATAAAATATTGACGTGTCTACATTATTATTCTAGATGTATATTTAACTTTTCTCAAAAATAGGGTTTTTTGGAAGAAAAATAGAGTTTTTTTGCTGCCATATATTTGAAGATAGAGTAGAGTATTGTCCCGCACAATAATTGGCGTGTTGATAATGTACAATTAAATATGAAAAGAGTTTGTTTTGACTTTTGAAGCGTAGTCTTGATTTTTTTTTTAAGTGTATAAGCAATTGTTTACTTATTGAAAAAAAAGGTGACAATTTGTGTACCCCCACAAGATTTGGGGGTATATACCCCCAACCACTATAAAAAGTTTTAAGCGATATAATTTTTTATAAAATACACCGTTGGATTGAAAGTTTATATCATATAGATCATTTGTGTAAAATTTCAGACAAATCTAAAATCATTTGATATGTTATTGAGACACATAAAGATTAACGGTGTTTAAGAAATCACAGAAACTGTTAATTTTGACGTGTCTCAATAACATATCAAATGATTTTAGATTTCTCTGAAATTTTACACAAATGATCTATATGATATAAACTTTTAATCCAACGGTGTATTTTATAAAAATTTATATCGGTTAAATTTTTTTTAAGTAATTGGAGGTAAATACCCTCAAATCTTGTGGGGGTAGACAAGAAAATACCTTGAAGAAAATATGTTTCTTTGTGAAAGCAAATTCATAAAAGTGATTTAAAATCGTGATTTATATATCGAGTTTTTTTTTTTGACGAACGATTTATATATTGAGTTAAAAATTCAATAAAAAATAATTTAATTAAAAAATATATCTAAGTAGGCGTTTGGTAATTCATTCTCCCACCTATCTCAATATAGATGACATGGATGACATGGTTCTCAATATAGATGGTCTACAAATTCTGAGAAGACGGGGTTTGGTGGATTGGTGTGCAACTATGATGGAGCCTTTTCATTCGATTTTTATGGTAGTGTAAGATTGTCAAATATTTTTTGTGTAAAAATTCAAGCATTTTTTGTGGGCATCAGACCTTGTTGGCAAATTGAGTTTAGAAAAATCATATATTTTTCGGACTCCTTGCATGTAGTTCAATTGGTCATGAATGGCACGTCTCAATTTCATTATCATGCTAACGAGCTTTAGATTATTAAAGATTGAGAATTGACAACTTGGATTATGTAGTTGTACGTTATTTAAGAGTCTCCTACTAATTTATACTCACAATTGTTATTTAATGATGCTATTGAGGTATCTTTTATAAGAACATGGTCTTCCTATATTTTTTTGGTACATTAGGGATAGTTTTTTTTTTTTTGACGTTGAATATAGACAAAATTACCCCATAATTAGTCCTTTATTTTTTTTCATTTGTAATAAATTTGTCATTTATCTTTTATTTATAATAAATTAGACCTTTATCTTTTTCATTTGTAACAAATTGGTCCTTTATCTTTTTTTTGTAACAAATTGGTCTCTTATCTTTACAAACATTTGCACCGTTGGTCCTTTATCTTATATTATTTGTTACAAATAAGATGTATTATGGTGCAAATGTTAGTAAAGTTAAATGACCAATTTTTTACGATTGAAAAAGATAAATGATCAATTTGTTAAAAAAGAAAAGATAAATGACCAATTTATTACAAACAAAAGAAATAAAAGACCAATGGTATAATTTTTCCTCGAATATAAATAGGTTGATTATTGAGGATAAATAAATAAAACTAAACCGTTTTTACAAGAGTATAAAATTATGTGTGTTGTGTGTTTTGCTTTAACATAGGGCTGAAACATTGTAACCACTTTATAGCATCATATACTTGTTTGTTTTGCTCAACCAGTTATGAAGTGTTGTGATTAGGATAATTTTTTCTAAGGAAAAACGAAATGACAATTGCTATTAAAAATTTACACATAAATAAAAATTTTGAAATTTGAACTTTGGTCACAGCATTCCACTTAATAATTTTGTGTTAATTATTTATATACTATACCATGACATTTCTCTCCCATACACAAATTCAAAGTCGATCAGCTTAAGGACTAAACAACTAAAATAAAGACTTTAAACTTCAAATTTTTGAATAAAAAATGACCCCAAACAATTAAATTTAATTATAAATATTGGATAAAAAACATATTGTCTACAACATGAGCTCAAATCTCAACTTACTCAAATAAAGACTTTAAACTTCAAATTTTTGAATAAAAAGAGACCCCAAACAATTAAATTTAATTATAAATATTGGATAAAAATCATATTGTCTACAACATGAGCTCAAATCTCAACTTTAACAAAACTCAATGATTTTTTTTTTTAGGACTAAAAACTAACAATTTTAGATACTAATTATTTTGTCTCCAAGACATATCAACAAACGCTAAGTTACGTTAACGTGATAGCCAAAGACAGATTGTGACATGAGTCACATGTATTCATACCCTATTTAAATCCCTTGAACTAGCTAGTAGTATCACTACCAAACACAAATTGCAATTTCTTCACTTCATTACAATCACAATTTCGTTTCTATCCACATTGAAACTTCAACAACAATGACCATCACTACCTACCTCTTGTGCTTTCTTCTTCCAATTCTCATAACCACCACCATCATATCTCCGGTAGCCGCCGGTACCGGACGATGGCAAGTACTCCAAAAAAACATCGGCATTGTAGCCATGCACATGCAACTTCTTCACAACGACCACATTGTCATATTTGACCGAACTGACTTTGGCTTGTCAAACCTTTCTTTACCCAACGGAAAGTGTCGTAATGACCCGAGAGAAACCACGGTTAAAATTGATTGCACTGCTCATTCAGTCGAGTATGATGTCAAATCAAACACTTTTCGGCCATTGTTCGTTCAAACCGATGTTTGGTGTTCTTCTGGTTCAGTAAATCCCTCTGGAACACTCATCCAAACCGGTGGCTACAACGATGGAGACCGCAACATTCGAACCTTTGAACCTTGTAACGGTTGTGATTGGCGGGAATTTGAGGGTGGACTCGCTGCTCGGAGATGGTACGCTACTAATCATATACTACCGGATGGCCGTCAAATTATCATTGGTGGTAGAAGACAATTCAACTATGAATTTTACCCCAAAAATGGTGCTAGAAATCTATATAATTTACCATTTTTGGCTCAAACCAATGATCCTGGTGCAGAGAATAATTTGTACCCTTTTGTTTTTCTCAATGTGGATGGCAATCTCTTCATCTTTGCTAACAACAGAGCTATCCTCTTCGATTATACTAAGGTAGTTTTTACTGTTCCATTACCTTTGTTAAGGGTACTTTATTTTTTTGCAGTAAACTAAAATATTATTAATTAGCTATTAGCTTTAGTCTACTTATAAACTAATAGTATACCTTATTAATTGAATATTTCTTATCTATCACTTCATTTTTTTCTTAAATCACAACATAATATTATAAACCTATCATTCTTTTTCTTCGAGTGTTAAAACTGCGAAGTATTCATACTAAATATCGAAAAGAGAAGTATTGCGACTTTAAACTAGCATCCTAACCAACATGCAGTTTTACCATATGCAATGCAAACCAATTTTATGTATTTTTTTAAATGGCTGGCAAAATGTGTTAATTTTAAACTTAATAACTGTTCATGGCATTTTTGTTTAGTACCAAATTTAAGACATGTTTTATACAAATTTAATTAGGTTTAAACATCATTTTAGCCAAAAAAATTTGGTTGATTCGAGGGTTTATTTAGAATAAAAATTGATACAGAAATTAAAACTAAAGTTCCGCGTACATACGAGAACGAAAGTGATATTTTAGCTATTTAATTATATTTTACTATTTTGAGAGTATGAAATATGGTAATTCTGTTTTTCAAGTTTTTAGAAAAAAAAATTGTTTAAATACTTTTTTTAATATAAAAATTTATATTCACACTTTTTCGTGACAAAAATATTTTTGTTTATTGTGTGAGTTTTGTTTCTATTTCTGACTCATACTCTGTTACGTTCCACTTTTAATTCATGTCCTCCAAAGTCAAAACCATGTGTCAACAAACTTTTGTTTTCTTGTACTTATAATTTTGGCTACGTCTTATTGATGATGTTTTTAATTTGTGTACCAAACATTATCTAGAATGTAGTGGTGAGAACATTTCCAGAAATACCAGGTGGGGAACCTAGGAGTTATCCAAGCTCAGGTTCAGGGGTATTGTTGCCATTAAAGAATCTACAAGCAAAGGTTTTACAAGCTGAGGTTTTAGTTTGTGGTGGAGCTCCAAAAGGATCTTATCAAAGAGCAACAAAGAATGTGTTTTCCGGAGCTTTGAATACATGTGCTCGAATTAAAATAACCGACCCGAATCCAAGATGGGTTGTGGAGACAATGCCCGGGGCTAGAGTCATGGGTGATATGGTAACACTTCCGAACGGTGACATTTTGATTATTAATGGAGCATCTTCGGGGACAGCCGGGTGGGAATATGGACGCAATCCAGTTTTAAATCCACTTATTTACAAAATAGATAAGCCAGTTGGGTCGCGGTTTGAATCACAAACTCCGTCCAATACACCCCGAATGTATCATTCTACTGCTGTTTTGGTTCGTGATGGGAGGGTTCTTATTGGTGGCAGCAATCCTCATGTTGGTTACAAATTTTCTAATGTGTTGTTTCCAACTGAACTTAGTCTTGAAGCCTTTTCTCCTTCGTATCTTGAACCTATCTTCTCAAATGTTCGTCCGAGGATCGTGTCTCCTATTTTAGGACCACAAAAATACGGTCAAAAGTTGACGGTAAGGTTTGAGGTGCAAACAAGATTGGATCAAAATTTAGTACATGTTACAGTGTTGGCGCCGCCTTTTAACACACACTCATTCTCCATGAATCAAAGATTGTTGGTGTTGGAGCCAAGCAAAGTGGCTAATGTGGCGGGAACAACATATGCCGTTGATGTTACAATGCCCGGTTCGCCTATTCTTGCACCTCCCGGTTTTTATATACTATTTGTGGTACATAAAGAAATTCCAAGTGAAGGTGTTTGGATACAAATAAATTGATTTTCAGATGTAACTGTGTGATAAATGTATACATTGTCAAAAAAAAAATGATCTGTCACTATCTCTAACCCCGGTTATGAGAGAATTGTTACAGATTTGTTTGGTCTCATTTACCCTTATATAAAATGCTCGAACTTTTTTTTCTATTATAGTTTTTATATTTAAGGTTCAATCCTTAACAATTTCTCATGCATGAAAGTATTTGAACAAATGGGGGTTAATGATTGTTATAAAAAAAATAAAAAGAGGTCAATGATTCAAAAGTGATATTATCAGCTGATGATATCAAATGACAAACAGCTTATATCGGTAAAGTGGCAAACAACATCAAAAAATAATTGAGAAGCAAATCAAGTAAACTTTTTTTTTAAGAGTTGCGCTGTTTTTTTTCGGTATGAGTTGCGCAGTTAGATTGAGGTTGAATACATGAATTAGAACTGAAAATCATATGCAGATATAATGAGCAATTAACTTTCGAGGAGGGAAAAAATGAAGTTAGATTTTTATCATGAGCAATTAACTTTTGTCAAGTTCTCAAAAAAAAAAACTTTTGTCAAAAAAGAAAATCATGAGCAATTAACTTGAGAGCATAAATATAAGATAACCACCATTTTAGTCTTTTAAAAGTGAACACACTAGTCACTATTATATTTGTGTCTAAATACATCAAAAATTGCATGTCGTTTCTAAAAACATCAAAATTGCAAGTATATTTATAAGTGTTTCTTTTATTAGTAATTTTTTTTGTGTGATAAAATTATTAGTCATTCTATTAGCTTGAATATATTTCTATGTTGTTAATGTTATCCTTAAAAGTATTTTTGGTTGATCAATGTACTACACAAATTTATTAACAAAAGAGTCAAAAGGATGAATTTGTAATTTTGATATATTCAGCGATAAGTGTAACAACGAATTACGCTTCCAAATAGTACTAAAATTGTGATTTAATCTTAAATATAAATTAAAAGAAATACACATGATAGTTTTTTTTGTATTCACCTCAGTTTAATCTAGTTTGGTGGTCAATTATGGCATCATGTGGTTCCAGCTCCCCCCTGATCGTAGTTGCAGGGATCGAACCGTGATCTTCCTTATTAAATTTAGCGTCAATCACCAATGAACAAACTAACTGATTGGTACACATGATAGTTTGGGATTAATACTTTATAATTGTTTTTTTTTCTTTTCAATAATATAGTTAAGGTTAGGTCATCCATAAATCCCATCCATAAATCCTACTATTTTAATTAGATATTTCGTTGTTCAAAAAAAAAATTAGATATTTCCATATTGTTAAGTTAAACATCTTCGCTTGAACTCTACCTTAAAATATTTCACTGTGAATTTCAGTAGTGTTTGTCACATCGATCCAATCGATAAAAACCATATAATTTCATGTTGGGCTTAACTGACACGAAAATGTTCATATATATAGGCCTATTGGGCTTAAACCGAATACAAAAGAGCCCAATAATAATTACACCCTTTATTCGTTCTGTTATATTGTTATAAAACCCTAATAATCCCACCGTGGAGAAGAAATCAAGGCGGCGGAGCAAGAGCAAAAATGGTGTCGGGATCAGGAATCTGCGCAAAGAGAGTGGTGGTCGACGGGCGTCACCACATGCTCGGGCGCCTTGCCTCGATTGTAGCAAAGGAGATTCTGAATGGTCAGAAGGTTGTTGTCGTTAGGTGTGAAGAAATAAGCATGTCAGGTGGTCTTGTTAGACAGAAGATGAAATATATGCGTTTCCTTCGTAAGCGTATGAATACTCAACCTTCTCATGGTCCTATTCACTTTCGTGCTCCTTCCAAGATCTTTTGGCGCACTGTTCGTGGGTTAGTTAGTTACTTCATTACTTATTTAATCACTATGGTTCAATTTGTTCATTTTTATTGTTAAAAAATTTACATTTTGATTAGATCTTAAGGTTATTTGGTATTTGTTGTTATTGGCTTGGTGATGTTTGATGTTGGTTTAATTTAGGATTAGTTGTTATGAACTTGAATGTCTATGTTTAGTTGATATTAATTATGATTATGAATTTATGATATTGTTCGTAAACTTTACCGAATTGTAATTGGCATTGGTTCTGTTTGGATTGACTTTTTTGATTTTATATTTGGGTGTAAGCACTTGTTAGGCTGTTTGGGAGAATGTATGAGAACAGCTTATGATTGTTCTTAAGTTTTTTCAGCTTATTTTCATAAGCTATCCAAGAAAATTTGTAGCTTATGCAAAAAAAAGTTTAACTTTTGTTTATCATTTCTTATAGAAACAGCTTATACTATAGAGCTAAACTGTTAATCATGATAAGCTACTTATGCTATAAGTTGGAAATTAAGCTGTATATTCTAGCTGTGCCTGAGGTGATCTTTGATGTGGATTTCAATTAGGATGAGTTTTTTTTAAGCTGAATGACTTTGTTTATTTGATAGATTTGTGAAATTGATATTAAAAAGTGTTTTTGTTGTTGAGTGTTGTTATTTTTGGGAGGGTTCTTGAGAAGTGTTTTTGTGTTTTTGTAGAATGATTCCACACAAGACAAAGCGTGGAGAGGCTGCACTTGCTAGGTTGAAGGTTTATGAGGGTATTCCTCCTCCATATGACAAGATCAAGAGGATGGTTGTTCCTGATGCTCTCAAGTAAGATCCATTTCGTGTTTTTTATATCGAGTTCGAATGTTTTTTATATTGAATTTGAATACTGAATGAATAAATGAAATTAGGGTGTTGAGGCTTCAAAAGGGACACAAATACTGCTTGCTTGGACAATTGTCATCTGAGGTTGGATGGAACTACTATGACACCATCAAGGTTAGTTTTTTGTTTGAAGTTTTGTGATTTGTATTTGGTGAACAATTTTGTGGTTTTTAAATTTGCATTTGTTTTCTTGTTTGATAGGAATTGGAGAAGAAGAGAAAGGAACGTGCTCATTTGAATTATGAGAAAAAGAAGGTTCTCGGTAAATTGAGGGCTAAAGCCGAGAAGATTGTTGACGAGAAGCTTGCTCCACAACTTGAAATCCTTGCCCCAGTTAAATACTAAGTAGGATTTGTTATCATTTTAAAATTTGATTATGCAGTGTATCGAATTGAACTCAATTTCAGTTTTGCTTGTTATTTTATGTTTATTTGAGCTTATGAATGACAATTTTGGGAGTTATTATTTTAATCATTACAATTATTGTGTCAATCAAACCTACTTTATAATATTGTTGCCCCTTTGGTTTAACAACGTATATCTGTTTGTGGTAAGAGCATATACTATGAAGCTTTTAGTTGTTGGATTGATGTTGCCAATGGGTGACTGAATACTGCGCATTTGAGATGGATAATGTGATTTTGATCGCTTAAATTTTAAACTTCAATTTATTTGCTGGTGGGATATCTCAAATAATTCTCTCTACTTTTTTTGGGTTTTGGTTATGTTGGATTTTGACGGGACAAAGAAAAGGGATTTGTTTGGTTTGTATTATTTTAGCTTGTTTTGTTTTAGGCAAAAAAAGATTGTAGGCTATCCTCTATTTGATTTATTTTGTTCTTGTTGAGTGGAATTAGTAATGTTCTCTATATAAAAATTGTAGGGTTTTTGGGAATTTAGAATATTTTGATTTGGGTTTTAAAGAAAATCAAGTAACCGTACTAAAAAAAAATTATACTATCTTGAAGAATATTTGAGCATTTTTCTTTTTAAGAATTAAGATGATGAAGTTATGATAAACATTTTCATCAATTTTTCTGAATTTCATCGTTTTTTAAAGTTAAAAATAATTAAAAAAGTAGACGTCAGCATAAATTATAAGGACATAAATGAAAAATGAAAAATCAAAGACTGATATGTTACAAATAAGGCATCTGATGTAATTTTAACTTTTATTGAGAAATTAGGATATTTTGATAGTTAAAAAGAAAATGGAGGTGATCCTATTATGAAAATTGACATTTTTTGAAGTAAATTTGCTTACAAGTTTTTTGATTTAAGAATAAAGATGAAGTTAGTAAAGAAGATCATAGTAAACATTTTCATCAATTTTTCTGACTTACTATCATTTCTAACAAAAAAAAATTAACCGAAAAAGGATGTTATGTCACCATAAAAAAAAGGAAGATAAACTGATATGTTCCAAATAAGGCATCTTGTGTAAATTTGCCCATTCTTCTCCGTTTTCTTATAATGAAATGGATAAACTGAAAACTTAACTAAAAATAGCTAGCTCTAAACAAATTTCTGTCGTTCATTGATTGAATTTCATATTTCATTACAGAAGATTATTCTTAAATTATACTTTGAGTGATGACAAAAGAATTCGAAAATTTATATGAAATGGTCTGTTTAACAATGGTGGAGTTCTGGATATACATACGTGAGAAAGTAGAACAAATATTTCCTAATTCCTTGTTCTGGAAATTCACAGGGTAATCTAAAACTTGTTCCGGAAATTCATGAACAAGTTTTGAAGACAATCAAATCGATAGTACACTTTAGAATCGCAAAATATAAAGTTATAGAACATACATACAAACGCATCAAAAATTGAAATTAGGGCGAGAGAATCATAGAAATCAATAAGGAGAAGCAATTGAAATTATAGGAAATATAATTGCATAGACTTAAATTGTAATTTGATCAATTACAAAAAACTAGTCACCATATAAAATTGTCTGAATGCTAAATTGCTAAAAGATGACCATTATGGTTCAAAACTATACAACGCATAAAAGAAACATTGAATTCATAAAAACCCTAAATCATAATTCCAAAATACTAGTACTACTAATATCCATCATCATTAACCCTAAGCACGTTCACCACGAATGCGGCGAGCAAGCTGAATATCCTTCGGCATAATTGTAACCCTCTTAGCGTGAATTGCACACAAGTTAGTGTCCTCAAACAATCCAACCAAATATGCTTCAGCAGCTTCCTGTAGAGCAAGAACAGCATGGCTCTGGAATCGCAGATCAGTCTGCAACAACAAATTTGAATAAAATATTAACATTCAGAAATTTTCAAAAAATGAAAAGTGAATCGCAATCGCAATAATTCAACATAGAATCGATTTTGAATTCAACAATTACCTTGAAGTCCTGAGCAATTTCACGAACAAGACGCTGGAATGGAAGCTTACGGATCAAAAGTTCAGTACTCTTCTGATACTTACGAATCTCACTGCAATTCACATAAATAAAAAATTCAACACAACGAAACCCTAAAAATCATAATCAATTAGAAAAAATTAGGGTTGAAGAATGAAATTACCGAAGAGCAACAGTTCCAGGACGATAACGATGTGGCTTCTTGACTCCTCCAGTAGTAGGAGCAGATTTCCTTGCAGCCTAAACAAAAAACAAAGTCGAAAATCAAAATCAATCGATAAATTCAAATCGAAGAGAACGAAATTGAAAGTGAAATCGGAAAGTGAAGAAGATTGTTACCTTGGTGGCGAGTTGCTTCCTTGGAGCCTTACCACCGGTGGATTTGCGAGCGGTTTGCTTAGTACGAGCCATTGAATCGGAGAATGAAGAGGAGAGAGAGAGAAGATTGATTAATTAGGTTTTCGAAGTGATTTTGCAACGAAGAAACTCTAATGAAGATTAAGAATGAATAGAAGTGTTTATATATGCGTGGAATAATGATGATTAAGTCGGTTTAATTTGGGAAAGATAGATCGTGGACTTTGAATGCTTCAACGGTAATGATCATTTTTTAATTACAAATATTAATGGAGATCCGTGTGCTTCTTTCTTATTGGTTCTTTTGGTTGAACTGCGGATTGCCAGCGTGGACAATTTGTGTTTCTTTTGTGAGTAGTATCTTGTCTTTTTTTTTTTTTACTACCAAAGTGGTTTGTGTCTTTTTCTTTTTTGAGGAAAATTAGTTTTTTTTTGGTACATAGGAAAATTAGTTTGTGTCTTATTCTCTCTAATTTTTAGCATTCCTACTGGCACAAAAACAAAATTATATCTTTTTAAAATATTTTTTATATAATTTTTTTGCTAAAATATATGTAGAAAATTTTCATCTTAATAACTAGTGTGAGACAAACAAATGTCTTCTTTCTTTTCAACTGAATTATTTCTAATATATGAGTCAAAAATCAAATTCAACTACATATTGAACCGATCTAAGATTTTTATCATTTAAATTAATTCATTGTTAATTTTATTTTATATAATTAATATTAAAATTCTTATTATAGAGCTAGTAGCTACTAATATTTTTGTCAGAAAATAACTAGGTACTAAATTTTGGACTTTTCAGAATACCCAAAAATATATAATACTCCCTCCGTACTAAAATATATGTCGTTTTAAGAAAAAAAATTGTACCACAATATATGTCGTTTTACATTACCAATGAAGTATTTAATGTTCTTTTTTCTCTTATACCCTTAATTAATTATTTCTCTTTCTTCTTTTAATTCAATAATTTATCTCCCACATACCATTAATGAAGGATAATCTTGTAAACTACCCATAATTTATTTTTTCCATACAACAATGATTACATTTCTTAATTTGTGTGATTTGGTCAAAACGACATATATTTTGGTACGGAGGTAGTATTGATTTATCATGAAAACAGATATTGGACGTTTGGTTGATGAATTGACATTTTTCATCAATGCATGCATGGAAGATGTACTCTTTGAACTAATTTACTCATCATTCTAATTTGGAATAAATGCTCAATTTATGTTTTAATTGATCAATTTTTTAGGACACTATGTAATTATATTGGAAAAAAGTTGAATAACTATGGAGTATAACATTTGCATGAAAGTGGTGAATGGTGATTCCAATATTCTTTTATCCGCTGAAAATGATGGCTTGGTGGTTATGAATAGTTGGGTATTATGTCAATTTGAATCATTGTAATAAATTGAACATTTGATAGTTGGATTATACTTTAATCTGATCGAGAATAGTTACTATAACTCTCACGTATAATTTGATTCCGTGTATTTTGATTTTCAAGCTCACCAAAAATTGATTGACTATAAGTTGGATCATCAAAACCGACTGTTAGTAGGTTTAGTGGTAGTTGATGCTGAACTTGATAGGGAGGATCACGGTTCGATCCCACACAACTGCAATCAGGAGGGAGCTGAAACCACTTGATAACAGAACTGACCTCTGAACTGTTGAATATGTGTTGTACCCCAATTTTGGACCTAAAATCCATTGTCCTCTTTTTTTGTTATAAAATGTCAAAAATATGTCATCGCATCCGTCATGTTGTTTATGTTCGTTTTTATCATTTTTATGTCGTTGTTCTTTCACGTCCGCTCATTTACCATCATTTATTCTTTACCTCTATTATTACCATTATCACTCTTTTTATTTTTGTTACTAGTCAAAAAAAATCTTTTTTTACAAAACATAGACCCTCTTTCTAATTTTCTATTTACTTTTCTTCTTACCTTTTCTTTCTTATTATTACTACTGTTAGTATTTTTATTATTACTATTATTATTATTATTATTATTATTATTATTATTATCACAAAAAATTCAAAAAAATATAGTTTTTTTCTCTTTTCTTCTGTCTCGTTTTTTTACTGGTCTTTTTACTTCTTTCTCAAATACATACAAACGGAACCTAAATCAAAAAAATTGAAAGGGACCTCTCAACAATTTTCTGCAAAATCCAGCACAACAACAATGACATCTTTGTCATCTTCCCCTTTTCAACACAGATTTTCAAAACCAAATCTGATTCAACAAAGGTTTTCTGCAATTTTTTCTTCTTCTAACATTACAACCCTAATTCCAGCTTATATAACAGAACATAATTCACAACTTAGGGGGGGCGGATTGGAAAAACAGAACTGAGAGTAAAATACAAGAAAAACAACCAAAAGTCAATTCACAAATTTCAGAGGCCATAATCCGAACCCCATATCAAATCCTAGCCTCCATTTTCCATCATCAACCAACAAAGCAGAACCGAAAAAACCTCCTGCCTTCAAAAAACAACATTCACAACAACACAAAACAGAAACAAAATCGAATAACAATCAAAACCAGATTCGAAACAGAAGCGGAGAAGAGAAGGAAAAAGCAGAAAATCAAACAGAAGCAAACACAAAATAGAACGAAGCAGATCAAAGAAGGAGACCAGAAGCAACCACCACCTACCGCCACCGGCCTCTCCGTTTCCGGTCGTCCGTCAGTCTTTTTACTGTACGTTTTTTCTTTCGTTACTCACATACTATTCATCTTCATCCTTTGTTTGCAAATCTCTTTTTTGAGTTTTTAGGATTTAGGGTTTCGGACACCTCTCGATCCGGCCATTTGGTTTGGTTTTTGGTGATTTTGACCATAGAATCGTGTTTAGAAGGTGTTTTTAGGGGGGGGGTAGCGAAGAAACTTTTTTGATTTGAGGTTATCTCCGGCGGCGGCGCCGCCACCTTGTTGGCCGGCCGCCGCGCCGGAAACTAAACCCTAGCAGAGCAAAAGAGAGAGCGGAGAGAAGAAAGAGAAGAAGGAAGAAAAAATGATTTTTTTTGTGAAGGAACATGTTTATATACCCGTCCTGATCCAGTGCGCGCGCGACTACGTGCTTAGCGTGCTCCCTCCTCTTGATTGCCTCTGATCTACGATCAGATGGTTTAGCTTGGCCTGTGATTCAATGCGCGCAGGCCTATGGTGCTTAGTGTGATCTCTCCCTCTTACCAGCCTCTGATCCACAATCAGATGGCCTAGATTAATCCTGAGTCTATGCTTTGGATGTATGCACTCCCCATCTTGCTATTCGCACTTTTTTTTTCTTTCTTTTTTTTATTTTTATTTTAGTTTCTTATTATTATGAAGAAAAAATAAAAAAAATGTTTGTTTATTTGTCATGTCTTCATTTTTTTTTACTAGTTATTTAGAATACAAAAATTCTCTAATAAAAAACATCAAAAAAAACTTTCTTTTCTAACTATCTTATTATTATTATTATTATTATTATTATTATTATTAGTTATTTAGAATGCATCTAAAATTTTATATTTTTACATTACATCACATTATGCATTTTTTTGTCACATAACATTTTTTACAAAAATTTCTATATCATATTACATTTTATATCACATTTACACTACACATTTTCTTTTTACATTTCCACATGACATTGCATCATAAGCTACATTTTGCATTTCACATGACATTTGACACTATTTTTGCATCACACTACATCTTCACATTACAACTTTACTTTACATTTTTCTACATGCATACATGCATTGCATTTAGATTAGGACAATGCATCATTTCAAAAATGCATGTTAAAGACAATATTTTATTTTTATAAAATCATTGAGCTCTAACATTAGCATTAATAGTTAAGGACCTTTTTTGGTCTAAATTCATTCTCATCAAAAATAAAATAAATTTTTTTTCTTTTGCTAAATAAAATTATATTTTTGCTTGTGTGTTTAGGTTAAAATTATTTGTTGTTGTGAGTGGCCTCCAAAAAATGTATTATCATGTCTTTGCCTCCAACACATTTCTTTCACACACTCCACTTTTAATTAGGATGTTATTTTGCGATGTTTCCTTTTCCTTTCGTATGTGCATTGCATTATCATATTTATTTCTCCGCACTTGCATTTTACTCTTATGCATTGTTATTTATTTATTTATTTTATTGCTTATTATTATTCGATATGGTTGTAAATTAATTATTCAATTGGGTTGTAATAGCGTAGGATTTTATTTATTGCTTTTACTGCTTTCCTAGTTCACACATCACACACAACGCCAAAAATTCATTTCCAAAGGAGAGGACTCGTAATTGATTACGAGACTTTTTTCGAAACAAAAAACTTTTTTTCAAAACAAACATGCGATCCTTTTACAAAACAAACGCAAGCTCACCTTATAATCATCCTTAACAGTATACTATCTACAATTTATCTTCATTACAACATCTTTTTGCAAACACACAAAAAACGAACACACTTTCATTTTCAAACATTTAACTTCTTTTTACATAACAATACTTATACTTTCTTACTATTTCTTTTCTTTTAAACATTTTCTTTACAATACAATAATTACATTACTCTCAAAAAAAAAAAAAAAAAAAAAAATCTTTTTACAAACAAAAAATATTTATACTTCTTTTCTTTTATTTACTTTATGAAAGAATATTTTCTTAATTTCTATCCACTTTCTTTTTTACAATTTCTCCCTCCATTCTTAAAGCATGTATATAAAAAAGCACAAAAACATATAAGAGGTTACCATGGAGTACCATGGGCGCTTGGGGTGCTAACACCTTCCTCAAGCGCAACTAACCCCCGTACCTTAGAATCTCTTTCTTTTAAAAGGTTTTCAATTTTTCCCCTCCTTTGGAAATGAAAAATAAAACTGTAGTGGGGTATGTCACGAAAATCCCGCAACAATATGGTATTGTTGAAGTATGTTTAAAGGCCCACATTGCTTAGGTTCCCGGGCGGTCGAGTGTATAAATATGTGAGGGCAACCTCACCTTATGAGTTAGCTTTTGGGGTTGAGATCCGAGCATATTTAACATGGTATCAGAGCCCGGTTAAGGACTGCAATGTGGACGTTTGACCCAGGCCCACACAAGGCGTGAGGGCGGGTGTTGAATCTATAGTTGTTGACCAGACTCACGCTAGGCGTGAGGGTGAGTGTTGAATATGATATTGTTGAAGTTTGTTTGAAGTCCCACATTGCAGTCTTTAACCCGGCTATGATACCATGTTAACAATAGACATTATATAGAAACATAGATTAAACTGGTGGTGAAAAAAAAAGTTGGATCAATCATTCCGTCTTGGATCTTTGGAAACTGGTTATTCAAGATTTAAAGAAAAGAGGAGTTGGTAACTATGTGATCACGAGTTGATACAAAGAAACTCAATGTTTGTTTGGTATCACGGTGTGAATGTCACAATCACGGTGATCTATCGTAATTTTATAGAAGTTACTAGTTGTAACTTCTACAAAATTACAACAGACCATCGTAATTCTGACCCTTCCACCATGATATCAAACATACACTTAGTATTATTATTGTTTTGCTTGCATTTTCCACCTTTGTAATTTCACTCTTATTGTCGAAAGTTTTTGCAATGACCCTTAATTTTATCGATTTTGTTTTCTAAGCTCACAATGTGCTAAACCCATGTGTTGATAGATGATAATAAAGTTATAAATGATTTTACATGTTAGTTTGTTAGTGTGTTTACAGTTTACTTCTTTTAAACAAATAATTTTAGTTTCATACCTATAAAATATAATTTGTTCACTTAAGGTCTAATATTATTCTCTCCGCCAATTTTTTTCATTATTTGAGTTTTGTACGTAGATTAAAAAATAAAAATATTGATAATTTTGATCTCAAATGAACCTTTTTTTTTTCTTTTCAAAATTATATAAATAATAAACTCAAAATTTAATATTGTCAAACAAAGTTACAATAATTTTTGTGATCCAAAATATAATTTATGCTCATGGTATCTTGGAAGTGACACACTTATTATTTAAGATCAAATAACATTTTAATCTTTATAAATATGTTAAATTACATTTTTAATCTTATATTAACATTTTTTTTTATAAATCAGAGGTCAAAAATTCAAAGGAAAATTACAACGACATTAATCTAAGAACACTATTTCCGGTTATGTTAGCAAAATATAAATGACTAATTTGAGTCACGCAAGACTCATAAAATATCACGTTAACTTACATCACACCTTTGTGTGCTAAAACATCCGCACATTTATTTGCTTCATGGTAAATATGACAAATACACACTTCTTAATCTAATCGAAGTAATTGTCGAATATCACCATACAAGCTTCAATATTTCTAACATTCTTCAAATTTTAGCTCGTGTAACATGGCTTACAGTTGAAGTTGTCACGTCACGTATTCAATTTTTATCCATGTCAGACACTCATACTCAATAAGAGAACCAACTACTGACTATAATATCATATATTAATCAAATTCAAAATTCCTAAACACAAAATTGAAAGATTTAATTAGTTTCTTACTTAGAGAAGTGTTTCTTTTTCTCTTCTTTTTCTTGCCTTTTTGTTTTAATATATTAATCAAATCCAAAAAAAGAAAGATTTATTTGTCTATTTGCAATTGTTGGGAGAAAATATCTAATTATAATCTCTACAATTTTAGGGCAAAATGGCTATTTATTAAAAAAAATAAAAATAGTAAAAGCTAAACTCACAGTGACAACACATGATGAAGTCACAAACGTGTGTATGTGTAGCAAAAACAAAGTGATGAAAAAGTCACATAGCAAAAGAAAAACCCAAAGTGAGAAAAGAGACAATAAAACTGCATAGTTAAAAAGAAGGGGGAAAATTCTACCAAACCCATTAACCCATTACATTATTGATTCTTCTAAGTTCTACTGCTGAGGAAATTAGGGTTTTCAATTTTCTGCTCACTTTTCATCTTCACTTCACTCTATCTTCCTTACTCTTCTCGTAAGCTTCATCTCTTTCACTCTACTATGTTTCTCATCACTAATCACTGACTTCGATTTTTCATCTTTTTTTTCTTTCACTTGCATTTTTAGCTTTTGCTTAATAGTTCCAATTTTCTGCAATTATTGTTCAAACTGCATCGTTTGTTTTTCAATTTCAGCTTTTGGATTTGAGAATATGTTTGTTGATTTCGAAATTATTTGGGGGTTTTGACTGTTGTTGAGATCGGAGGGTTTTGGTTTTTGTCGAAATTGAGAAAATAGAGGAAATGTGTTTTCGCTTTGAATTCGTTTGTTGACCTTAGTATTTCTTAGTTGAGAGTACAGAAAGAGACAGATGATAAGATACTGAGATTTAGGGAAATAATCACGAAATTTGCTTTATCTACTTTAGCTATGGATTTTCAATTATCTATTATGTGTTTTCTGAATTCCCTTTTAGATTAGAAGAAATACGTTGGACCACAGTTTCAGAACCTTGACCAAGTCTTCTTTTTTTTCTTTTGCGTTTTTTTGCCCCCTTTAGAGTTTTTTTTGTGTGTGTTGATAATTAACTGCATTGTTTAGTAATGAAGAGCTTATTTGCTAGTTTTTGTGTTTTAAGTTCCAGAATTATTACTTTTCAGGTTGTTTTCTATGGCAATGTTTGGCATTTTTATTTGTTATTTAGGTTGTTAATTTGCGAGTTTTTGTGTTTGGGTGTTTAGAGTTGTTGTTTGATGTTATGTCCTTCGTTTTCGGTAAAAGTTTCTAATTGTGAAGACTAGGTCAACTGTCATTGACTGTCTGTTAAGGTAATTAACTTATTATGCGTATGTTTGGAAACATGGTGGCACTGTGCACTTTCATCTACTGTATTTTTGAACACCAATTCTCGTGTTCCAATACAATGTTCACCTGAAAATTTGAAGCTCCTATTTGTAGCTTTAGTCCTTATTGTGAATTTCTACCACGAAATCGTTTAACCACACCACTTTCCAAACATATGCTACCTCAGATGGAAGTTGATAATATACTACAAAACAATGTACTTTAAAGTTGAAAGTTGAAACCCTCTTTCTTATAGATGAATTAAGTTTAGCAATAGGGTGTATGTAATCTTCAAGTGTTGTGTAATTGGAAGTGAACTATAAAAAGAATGTCAGTCGTATTGTGTTTTTATTCTCCTCATTTAAGAAATGTTTTGCCGGGCATTTTGTGCTATTCTAATTGTCACTCTAGCTTCTTTGCATTAAACAAGGATCCCCTTACCCAACTAGTGCGATTGCTCTATTTTATAGTATGTCCTTCTCCCTCCTCCCTTCCTTAATGTTTGAACTGAACTGTTTGCATGGATGTTTGGAAATCATATTTATAAATGCTAAATAGTCAAAATATTGCCATGAACTCCATTTGGCTCTGTTATTGTTGGGGTAGTAACTGCGGCACAATCGTGCATTTTTTGCTTCAATAAAAGTGTTATTGATTCTCAATGATTGTTAATAATATTCGCTCATTTTTAACCTGCTGTTGTTTTCGTGCACACTTGGGGGTTTTCTTTTTAATTTCTATTTTTCTTTCATAAAAAGTAGTGATTGAGCTTCTTTTTATTTTCACTTTTGGAACATTTTGTTTCATTGTAGACCAACTCAAATTGTATTTTTTTGCAGGGATACTTTTGTTCAAGAGTTGATTCTGATTCAGTCACTGGGTGCATACTCTTTTATGTATAAGCATGGTATGCACTATAACCTTTTCCACCACTATTCTCTGTTAGAGCTGTTGTTAGAAAATTTCCTCCACCCTACATGCCTCATGAAACACAGAGGTGGAAAGTAATTCTCTAATTAAGTCAATATAAAATATGATTAGTTCCTTAATTTATATTCAGGACTTCTAGCAAATTATTGCTTGATTAACCAAGTTGGATGTGGACTTAGGAGGCTTATAGTCAATCTTTAGCTTTACTACCATTTGTTAATTCTGATGGATGATCGTGAAAATGGAAGGCACAAAGCAGATCAATATAAATCTGCTCAAGCACAGGTATATAGAAACACGTCTCTGCTAAGACATAAATTGAAGTTTGCAGAACATAATAGTTTTTAAAAATGACGCATATAAGCTCCAAGAAAGGTACTTTCCTTACTAATATTGTTCTTAAAATTGCTATTGCAGTGGTTGATGCAACAACATCAGCATCAGCATCCTTCCATGAAGCAGATTATGGCAATCATGGCTGAACGAGACGCAGCCGTTCAAGAAAGAAATCTGGCCCTTTCTGAGAAAAAGGCAGCACTTGCAGAACGGGACATGGCATTCCTGCAGCGAGATACTGCAATTGCAGAACGAAATAATGCACTTATGGAAAGAGATAATGCAATAGCAACCCTTCAGTTTCGAGAAAACGCTTTGGCCAACGGCGGTATGTCGTCATGCCCTCCAGGATGTCAAATCTCGCGGGGAGTTAAGCATATACATCATCTGCCGCAACAGGTAAACCATTTGCCTACTATGAGTGATCCTTCTTATGGCACGCGTGAGTTGCACACAACCAATGCCCTCCCAGAAGCACCCATTCCTTCAGAGGTTGGGAAACCACTTAGGCGGGCTAAACGAACAAAGGAAAGTAAGTCTGTTTCACCCAAAAAGAAGACTGCCAAAACTACTAGAAAGGTTAAGAAAGAGGGTGAAGATTTAAACAAGACAATGTTTGCCAACGACGAAACACTTGAATGGAAAACTAGTCAAGAAATTATGAACGGAGGTGATGATCTTAACAAGCATTTAGCTGTCCCAAAGGCTGATTGGAAACCTCAGGACTTGGCATTGAACCAAGTTGCATACGATGATTCAACCATGCCAGCACCAGTGTGCTCTTGTACTGGTGTTCTGAGACAGTGCTACAAATGGGGCAATGGAGGTTGGCAATCTGCTTGCTGTACAACCACTTTATCAGTGTATCCGCTTCCAGCAGTGCCCAACAAAAGACATGCTCGAGTTGGCGGTAGAAAAATGAGTGGAAGTGCTTTCAATAAACTACTTAGCCGGCTAGCAGCTGAAGGGCATGATCTCTCACACCCGGTTGACCTTAAAGACCATTGGGCTAAACATGGTACAAATCGATATATCACAATTAAGTAGATAATCAGAAGTTTTTCTCCCGACAGGCAATACATAATTAAGGGTCAATTATGGATTCTAAAGTCGAACAAGGAGGAAAATAAGGTAATGTAAATTTTATTTATGAAAGCTTATTGTTGTAGCGTGTCATTCCTATAATTAGGATGATAGGAAATGGCAATGTAAACCATATTTCTGTCACTTGTAACCCGGTTGACCTGCAAAAATGGTCTGTGGTGGTGGCGGCCATTGCATGTACTGTCATTTAATAGGCCTGGTTAATGCATCTTGTGGTTAAGACGAAATAATTGTAGAGCTTTGTATCTTTAGTTGGACCTTGCTATGAAATGAACTATCTGATTCTTATGTAGAATTGATATATGTAAGTACATTTTCTTCTGTTGTGTGCAGTACTGCTGTTTTTCCGTTGATTAAATTTCTTCTTTAAGGTCAAATAAAGAAGATAAATATTTTTAAGCCGGAAAAGATCTCTTGAATATATAGTTATGTAGAATTGAATATATATTCAAATATATTTTGCTATGAAATGAATATATTTGATCTTTAACCTTAGAAGAAAAGAAAATATATATTTGAATATAGTATCTTTTTCCATCTCATCCAAGTGTTCGTGATTTAATTTAAGGTTAAAGATCAAATATGTTTGAATCAAAAGAGATTAAAGATATGTATTTTTTTGGTTACAGATTACAAATATTTTAACTACTGTAATAATAAAAATATAGTTATAAACTAATTCATAAAATAAAAAAAAAGGACGTGAATTCTTTTTTTTTTTCCGACTCAAGGACGTGAATTCTTAAAATTAGTTTATAACTTTCCTGTTTTTTAGCCCAACTTGAGTTTGTTTCATTGATTATCTTATAAAAAAAAAAGAACAAAGTTTGTTTCATCCACTCCTCGTTTACAGGTTACTTATTTGTGTGCTTATATGTTACATTACCAATTTTTTGAAACATGCTCATATTATAGGTTACTTGATTACTGTTGTTACCATCAAAGTCCTAACAATTGAAAAAATTGCGCATTGTAGGAGTATCACAGAAGATGAGTTTAGGAATAGATTTAGAAACTGTGATTTAACATGGCTGCCTCCAAAGTCATTGATGCGTTTTAGATGTATTCAAAAAATCTTGGAACATTCTCTATGAAATTCCCATCTTTAGGAAAAAGTGGCAAATGAATGTATATGATAACGATAACGATAGTCTCATGATCCTTTTTAAAAGGGAATCCTATGTAACCCTTCTCTCACGTGACAACCTAATACACACCAAATCCCTCTTTTATAACCATGGCGGCATAAAAATGAAATCATATGGTAGTTGCAATGGTGTTTTGTCTCAGATGTTAGTGTTGGTTTCGTGAAAATTGTTTTGATGAGTTAATTATGTGGAATTCAACAACTAGAGAAGTCCACCGTATCCCTCCAACTCCCTCCCTCGACCAAAAAGCCATCCATGTATGGCTTTGGCGCCGATGATCCCATCAACACCAACTTAAAAGTTGTGAAACTACAAACTAAATGTCTATGTACTAAATCATGGACCAATATTCAAAATCCTCCTCGTTTTATTATGATCATGCGCAAACACCCTTCTAAATATAACACTGTTGTGAATGACATTTATCATTGGATCACAAACAATCCAGACGATTATATCTACAACAATGGTGCAAATATCTTATGTTTTGACTTCGCAATAATCAATTTCAACAATTCACGGGACCAACCTTCTCATATGAAGACTACTTCTTTCATTGGAATGATGTTGCCGAGATCAAGGGTTCCCTTGCTTATGTTGCTGATGTTATTCATCGCCACACCCATACTTTCTACTTGAAAATTTGGATAATGGATCAAAGTGGATGGGACAAAAAGGATAATATTGATGAAGGTATGTGGGTGACTCGTATGCGCGGTCTTTGGAAGAATGGTATCAACTGCTTGGAAGATATGATGGAAAACAGCTCAGATCATATGACCAATCCATCAAGGCAAGATACTTTGCAAATTTCAATTTGGCTGTTGATTGTACTAGACTTTGGGTTCATGAGTATGTGCCAAGCATTAGCTCCCTTAACTAGAACGACAATATGATATATATTATAATTACATGGAATGGTTTTATTTAGCATAGGTGTTGGGATCATTGATCAATTATCTTTACTATCATCTATCAAATTTCTTTCTTTCTTTTTCAACTGTATTACTCTTATGTTTGGGAGTTGCTATTTTTTTTAACAAATATAGTTTGTAAACAAAATTAGTGAGAACATAGTGTCACATATATGTACTTAGTCTTGAGGGAAGACTTGGCTAGGGAAAGCTGTACCTAATGCAAGCATTGTAGCCTTCCCCGGAACAGGAGCACGCCTAGCGCGTGTGCGGGATTTCCATTCAAATAACTGAACACTAGTTCTCATGTTTGTGGGAACAATTGATCAGTACTTAGTGATAGAATTGAGAAATTTTGTATTGTTGCAGGCTCTATGGTAACAAGGTTAGTCTTGTAACCTTTAGGTACAAAGTACAAATTCTCTCAGAAAAGATTATAAAAGGGACATTAGTGTTACTTTAATCAATTTACCAATAGAATCAAAACAAAATTTTCGAGAGAGAGTACTCTCTTAAAATGAAAGTGTTGGAAACATTATTTTTAAGAAGATCTAGTCATCTAGAATATCTCGGAAAGGACACATGAATCTTTAGATCTCTATCTAAATTTGCTTCAAGCTCGTCTAAAAAATCTGCACATTTCTTTAAGAAAATAATTACTAAATATATATTAAGAAAATAATGCATTTGAGAAAAGCATGGGTAGTTTAGTCAAAAAAAAAGAAAAGCATGGGTAGTTATGAATAAAAAATTTAGCCAAAAAAATTATGATGAAAAATTATTTATCTCTTTTTTCATAGTATAATCACCTCTTTTAAAAATTTGTACCAAAAAAAAAATTAAGATCTCTGTAAAAAAAAAGGTAATTAAATAATTTCTATTTTTATTTATAATAAATTTATTAATATTACTTCCATTTATAAAAAATCAATAATACGTGGGAATTGAAAAGTAGCGAAAAAAATTCAATTTCCCGCTCTCACTTTGAGCTTAATCCAAAATCACTTTTTCTCTTTCTCTATCCTCTCTTCAGCTTCTTCTTCTTTCGCTAATTCCACAAACCCTAAAAAGCGATTATTCTCTCTTTTCATCAACAATGACTAAAAAGCGCGTTCGTAAATCATCTAATCGCTCAACAAACGCTAACAAACGCGCTAAACCAGCTGAAGAAGTTGAACAAGTAGAAAAAGTTTCTTTGCTTCCATCTGAACGGAAGAAAGTGAACCAATCTTCTGTTAACTCCGACGATGTATTCTTCGTCGGAAATCCTATTCCGTTAACGGAGGCACACCGTAAATGGCCGCTTCGTTACTCAACGGAAGAGTCAGTTTTCTATTTTTCTTATTTTTATTTTATAAATAAATAGAAACCCTTTGTTCCGTGTTTCGATTTAAACTTGATTATTTGATTTCTTGTAGTGAAACTCGCGAAAATGAATGCTTGAAAGCTAGATTTCATTACAGTGAAGCAAGTGTTGATGGAATTGTCTACAAGCTTAACGATACTGCATATGTCAAGGTTTTTATTCTATTTCGTGTTGTAGAATTTGTGTTTTTAGGGTTTATCTATTTTGATTTTAGTTTAGTTTAATTTTGATTTTTGAATGATATGTTTGTTTAGGCTGAAGAAGGTAAACCAGATTATATTGCAAGGATTATTGAGTTCTTTGAAGGTCCTGATAAAGAGCAATATTTCACTGCTCAATGGTTTTATAGAGCTGAAGATACTGTAAGATTGATTTTTGAACTATTTTGTGCTTTCTGTTTGTTTAGACTTTTAGGGTTATTGATGAGTTTGGGAGGTTTGAATTTGCGTGCAGGTTATACAGGATCATGGTGATTTAGTTGATAAGAAGAGGGTTTTCTATTCTGATGTAAAAGATGAAAATCCTCTAAATTGTATTGTTCGGAAGGTCAAAATTGTGCAAGTTTCTCCCAATGTAAGTGTTTTGTTGTCCTTTTGCTTTGAATGGTTTAGAAATTTGCATTTAAGTTGAAGTGTTTGAAGTATTGTATTTTTATATTATAGGTGGATTTGGCAACTAAGAAGAAGATAATGCCATCTTGTGAACTGTATTATGATATGAAATACACAATTCCTTATTTAACATTCTCTAACATAGACAATGGTATGAATTTTGCAATTTTTTTGTGATGATTTGTTTAGAGTTTATAATTTATCACTTTGTTGAATTTTTTAATTTAATCGTTGTTTGTCCTACTTGATCAACGTAGAAAATGCTAATTTGGAAAGTGAAACTTCCACACTTCCAGGAGAGTGTGTGACCAATGGCCTTGTTGCTAGGTCGAGTCAAAATAAAGAATTTGAGAAGTCAGAGTGGACATTGTTAGATCTGTATTCCGGGTGTGGAGCCATGTCTACTGGTCTTTGCTATGGAGTTGCTAAATCTGGCATCAAACTTGTCACGGTATTTAGATTTATTTGTATAAAGTCTTTTGGTTCATTTTAATTGTTTTTGCCTGCAAGGAATTTATAATTACTGATCTATAATGTCAACTGTTTTTTACTCCAAAGAGGTGGGCTGTTGATATAAATCAACATGCATGTGAAAGTTTAAAGCTCAATCATCCCGAAACACATGTATGTTCTTATCTTGTTGATGCTTGTCATTTTAACTTTGTTATAATTCATCATTCTTATTCAATGTTAAAATACATTTATTGCTTCTCAAAATGTGAAATTCAGGTGAGGAATGAGCCAACAGAAAATTTTTTAAGTCTACTAAAAGAGTGGGCTCTGCTTTGTGAGGACTTTGTATTTAAAGGGCCAGAAAAGTCAGAATCTGATCAAGAAGCTAGTGAAGAAGTTGATGATGATGTGACCGATGATCCATCTGAGTCTGAGAAATATGAGGTGGAAAAGATTATTGCCATTTGCTACGGCGATCCCAACAAAATCAAAGAACCTGGACTATATTTCAAAGTATGTTTGCTTCAAACTTGCGCACCATAACCTGATTGGTATACGTAATTAAATCTATTATTAGGATTGGCTTCTAACTTCTAAGTTGTTAGTGGAGTAAATTTACTGTATTTTAAGTTGTTTTTATTACCTATTATGTTGTTGCATAAACATATGGCTGCTGCCTACTAGCCTACCATATATTGGTTTGTTGCTTAAAATATGCATAGATACTTCTTGCACAATATTTATATCTGAAAGCACAACTTCTCTTTTAACCTTATCTTGCGTTATGAATTTTTTTCAGTAAGTGGTCATCAATTTTATTTTATCAATTTACAATCATTCAGGTGCAATGGAAGGGCTATGATTCTAGTTATGATACATGGGAGCCAAAAAGTGGCTTGAGGTATTCTCCAATGATCGAAATATTTATTTATAACTTTTCTTCCTTGAAGTTTTGTCTATTACTGGATATTGATAGCTAAATTTATGCAAGGTTCTAACTGTGATTATAATTGTAACAGTGAATGTAAAGATGCCATGAGAGATTTTGTAACAAAAGGATATAAGGAAAAGCTATTGCCTCTTCCTGTGAGTCTCACCGCTCCTTATTATTGGCTTGAAATTAACTCCTTTCATATCTGATGGTTTATAAACTATTTGTGCTATTTATTAAAAATTTGTTTTGTACTACTTTATTAATGTTCAGGGCGAAGCTGATTTTGTGTGTGGAGGACCACCCTGCCAAGGTGTTAGCGGTTACAATCGCTATAGAAACACAAAAGCTCCATTAGAAGATGTCAAGAACAAGCAACTGATTGTTTATATGGACATTATTGAGTTCTTGAGGCCAAAGTATGTCCTGATGGAAAATGTGGTTGACATTCTCAAATTTGCCGGTGGATTTTTGGGGCGTTATGCTGTAGGCCGTCTTGTGGCCTCGAATTATCAAACCAGAATGGGAATGATGGCTGCAGGGTCCTACGGCGTGCCCCAATTTCGGATGCGAGTTTTTCTTTGGGGAGCTCTTCCTTCTCAAGTAAGGCCATTGCTTGTAATACTGGATTGTTATTTTAATGTCGTAATTATGTTGATCTTTTATGTTTCTTCAAATGGAAATTTAATGACTTCTCTACTGTTGTGTGTAGAAATTGCCTGCATATCCGTTACCAACCCATGAGGTTGTTTCAAGAGGTGTCATACCCACTGAGTTTGAAGTAAGAACATTTAGATTTAGAGATGCTTGTGCATTTTTTGTAGTTGATGAATGTCTTTTATGATTGTGAAGTTTTCATCAAAGGGGTCTGGATGTTGTCAAAATGCAGGAAATTGTAGTAGCATATGACACTAATGAAAAGAAGGGTCAGCTGGCTGAAGCAATGTGTCTTGAGGATGCAATAAGCGACCTCCCTCCAGTATGTTTTTTAGTCTCAGCTAGTTTTCTGCAATTATTGTTCAAACTGCATAGTTTGTTTTTCAATTTCAGCTTTTGGATTTGAGAATCTGTTTGTTGATTTCAAAATTATTTGGGGGATTTAATTGTTGTTAGAGATCGGAGGGTTTTGGTTTTTGTTGAAATTGAGAAAATAGCGGAAATGTGTTTTCGCTTTTAATTTGTTTGTTGACCTTTGTATTAGTTGAGAGTACAAAGAGAGAGAGAGATGATAAGATACTAAGATTTAGAGAAATAATCACCAAATTTGCTTTATCTACTTTTGCTAAGGATTTTCAATTATCTATTAGGTTACCTTTTTTCTGAATTCCCTTTTAGATTAGAAGAAATACGTTAGACCACAGTTTCAACCTTGACCAAGTCTTCTTCTTTTTCTTTTGCGGTTTTTTGCCCCCTTTAGCTCTTTTTTTTTTGTGCGTATTTGTGTGTTGATAATTGCATTCTTTAGTTATGAAGGGCTTTTTGTTAGTTTTCGATAATTTAAATTCCAGAATTATCAATTTTCAGGTTGTTTTTTCTATGGTAATGTTTGGCATTTTTATTTGTTTTTGAGGTTGTTAATTTGCTAGTTTTTGTGTGTGGGGGTTTAGAGTTGTTGTTTGATGTTATGTCGTTTTTGGTAAAAATTTCTAATTGCGAAGACTTGGTCAACTGTCATTGACTGACTGTTAAGGTAATCAACTTATTATGCGTATGTTTGGAAACATGGTGGCACACCAATTCTCGTGTTCCAATACAATGTTCACCTGAAAATTTGAAGCTCCTATTTGTAGCTTGAGTCCTCATCGTGAATTTCCACCGCAAAATCGTCTAATCACACCATGTTTCCAAACATATGCTGCATCAGATGACATCAGATGGAAGCTGATAATATGCTACAAAACAATGTACTTTAAAGTTGAAACCCTCTTTCTTATAGATGAACTAAGTTTAGCAATAGGGTGTATGTAATCTTCAAGTGTTGTGTAATTGGAAGTGAACTATAAAAAGAATGTGAGTTGTATTGTTGTTTATTCTCATTTAAGAAATGTTTTGCTGGGCTTTTTGTGCTATTCTAATTGTCACTTTGGCTTCTTTGGATTAAACAAGGATCCCCTTACCCAACTAGCGTGATTGCTCTATTTTATAGTATGATGTTATTCCTTCTCCCTCCTCCCTTCCTTAATGTTTGAACTGAACTGTTTGCATGGATGTTTGGAAATCATATTTATAAATGCTAAATAGTCAAGATATCACCATGAACTCCATTTGGCTCTGTTATTGTTTGGGTAATAACTGCGGCACAATCGTGCACTTTTTGCTTCAATAAAAGTGTTTTTTAGTCTCAAATACATTGTGAATATAGTTTGTTTGAGGACTGTTCATGGTTCGGTTCAGCGAGAAAACCGAATTGAACTGTCATATTATGGTTCTTTAAAACCGAACCGATGTGTCAAAGTTTGTTGTGAACCGAACTGAACTGTCATAACAGTTCGGTGAGAATTGTGCTTCAAATAGGGGTTCATTTATTTTTGGTTCGGTATAGTTCGGTTCAGTTCAATAGTTATTTTGGCCACTCCTAGTTTGTTTTATTCTGATAAAAATTTTATTCCATGTATTTCCTTTATTTTTGTTCATTAAACAGGTTAATAATGATGAGAGTCATGATGAAAGGAAGTATGGAACAGCTCCTTCTACTGAATTCCAGAAGCATATAAGATTAAAGCGAAACGGTGTGCTTTATGATCATATCCCATACAAATGTAACAAGGATGACTATGAAAGAGTCTGCCAAATTCCCAAGAAGAAGGTTCATATCTTGCATTGTCATTACACGCTGTACATTATTTTGTTATTGCTCCATGGTGATTTTTATCTTGTCTAATTTCCTTTTTAGGGGGCAAACTTCAGGGACCTACCAGGAGTGCTTGTTAAAGGCAATAAAGTGGATTTGGACCCTGATGTTAAAAGAGTATTGCTTAAATCTGGGAAGCCTCTGGTATGAATCTTTTCTTGTTTTCGGGACACATTTAGTTTGAAGCTAGTTCTTTGATGACCGTATTCGTTTGTTTAATTTTTGCGTAGGTTCCTAATTATGCGTTGTCGTTTGTTCGTGGGACTTCATCTAAGTATGTACGCTTATTATCTATCGTCATATCTTATGGTTATTTCATCTTTATCAAAATTCTTATGTTTTTGCTGATAAACAACAGGCCATTTGGTCGTCTATGGTGGGATGAAATTGTATCTACTGTTGTGACAAGGCCGGAGCCTCACAATCAGGTATTATCCAAATTTGTTCTATAGTTGTGCATTATATCAATTGTCTCATTCGAAAATCTATTTAAAACAATATCAATGTTATCTACCTAAGGGCTATCATGTGAGCATTTTTTGGACTACTTGTGCAAGTGACATTTTTTATTCTAATTTGTTATCTTTTTCTCTTTATAGGCTATTCTCCACCCACTCCAAGACAGAGTGCTGACAGTTCGGGAAAATGCAAGGCTACAAGGATTCCCAGATTGTTATCAACTACGTGGCCCTATTAAAGAGAGGTATCTTTTTCATTACATTTGTTTTTCCATTATGAGTTACTTGACATTAACTGGTTCTTCCATCTTTAATGCAGATACATGCAAGTTGGAAATGCAGTTGCAGTTCCTGTAGCTCTTGCCCTTGGATATACATTAGGTTTAGCAATTCAAGGACATCCTGATGACAAGCCGCTGACAACTCTGCCATTCAAGTACCCAAATTGTCTGGCTGTTTCACCTTTAGCTATTGTTGAGGATGATGATTCAAGTTGAGCTGATCCACTCTTTCTACAATCCCAATCTCTTTCATTTATAGTTGGGATTTTCATTTTAAGTTGAGAGTACACTATGAGATAGAGGGTTGTATGAATGAATGTTTGTACAATTATTACCTTTATACACTAGACTCTGCGACACAATTCATATGGAAAGTGTTGCAATAGAAATTCATTTGAAATTATTTGTATATCAGATCATGTGAGGTTGAAAGCAAACTATATATCTGGTCACTGGGTGAAAGCAGGGGAAGGAGAAAAATGCTACCATGGTTATAATGTAATTGCTCGTTTTTTTGGATTATTGTTACATTATGAGAAATGGGTTTGTTGCATATTTGAATTTGAATAAGATGAGAAATGGTCATAGTGAAATCCTTTGTTCAGCTATTGGGAAGAAGCATGATCAGTTGTTTAATTGAGTATAAGGCAAAGTATGGCAATATATAGCCTGATTAATTCATACGTAGCTTATTAATGGCAATATATGTCTTTATGTAGGTACAACTTATGAGTTAATTTATTTATGATCTGCTATAAAAAAAGAACTTTTGAATACAGATTAGAGACGTAGTGTGCGTGTGATTGTTCGATTCCATCCATGACATTAACAAAAGACATAAAATGTCAACACTTTGAACAAAATGATTTGTTCTAGTTTGCGATGCCAACATCAAATGAGTGGTAGAGTGAGACATGAATCATGATCTTATTTTATTTTTTAATTTTAATAGAGAAAATTTAGATGAGGAATTTGATTTATGCTGTTAAATCATCTCTGAAAAGGGTATATGCAGAAATGGAACTTTAAACTCTAATCATTTTATCAATATTATATAGATGTTAATTTTTTGTAACTAGCACTTTCAGTAACTAACAATACCACCAATACATAAGCTAATAGAGAGATGGTAGTAAACCAAGAATTAGAGAACCAATGATAAGGGAAAATCAGTGCCACCACAACCAATGTAAAATATATTATTTAAATCTGAGAACATTAAAATTACAATACTGAATCAGTAGAAGCATCATCTTATCTATCACATTTGATGATTGAGTATCATAACAAAAATAACTTCAAATGGAACCTTAAGTAATCACACACAATTTGTAAACAAGAGTGTACATTAATTGCACAGTGTTATGCTATCAGCGCCATCTCCGAACCGGCCACAGAGAAGAAACGAGAAAATTCATTCATTATACATAACACTACACCAAAATCTACGAGATGATATAAGGGAAAAATATTAAAAGTACTAGTAATGAGTAGAGCTGTAAAAAATGGGCCGGACCGATGGGCCGGCCCATTAGCCCATGGATTTGGATGGTCTGGGCTTCGAAATATGCGGCCTAAATACGATTGGGCTTTTGGCCCAAGTCCATGTGGCCCTTCTGAATATTGGGTTGGGCTGGGCTAGCCCATCGGGCTTCGGGCCGGCCCATTATCAGGATTTTTATATCATTTTTGTAAAAATAATATCAATAAATACATAAAAAATTATCATTTAGTTGAAAAATCTTATAAAAAACATAGTTTAATGTATATGTTACTCTTTTTTTTTTGACGCAAAAATATAGGTTACTTATTTGTCTGCTTATAAGTTATTATAGGTATTTTCTTTTTTTGGTAACAACTTATAGGTATCTTAATTATATTACGGCTCATTATCATAAAAACCCCAATAACTAAAAAATATTGAGCACAGTAGGAATATCAGCAGAGAAGATGGTGTTAGGAATAGATTTAGAGACCGAGATTTTGAGTTGGCTGCCGGCGAAGTCATTGATGCGTTTTAGATGTGTTCGAAAATCTTGGAACATTCGCTTTCAAACTCCCATCTTTATAAAGAAGTGGCACATGAACATGAACATGCATGATAGAGATGATGATAGTCTCATGATCCTTTATGAAACAAAACCCTATGTAACTCTTCTCTCACGTGACAACCTAATACACACCAAATCCCTCTTTTCCAACCACCATCACGACATAGAAATAAAATCACATGGTAGTTGCAATGGTGTTTTCTGTCTCAGATGTTCATGTTGTCTTCATAAAATTTGTTTTGATGAGTTAATTATGTGGAATCCAACAACTGGAGAAGTCCACCGTATCCCTCCAACTCCCTCCCTCAATGAAGATACTTGCTTCAGGTGCTTGTATGGTTTTGGTGCTGATGATGATTCCATCAACACTAACTTCAAAGTTGTGAAACTACAAACTAGATACGGCGGGACAACACCAGAAACAACAGCAGAAATTTATAGTCTAAGTACCAAATCATGGATATCTATCCAATATCCTCCTCATTTTACTATGATCACGTGGGAACGTACCTCTAAATATAACACTCTTGTTAACGGAGTTTATCATTGGATCACAAACTTTCCAAATGCCTATGTCTATTACAATGGTGCAAATATCTTATGTTTTGACTTTCACAATAATCAATTTCAACAACTCATAGGACCAACCATCACTGTAGACTACTTATTTCATTGGGATGATGTTGCCGAGATCAAGGGTTCCCTTGCTTATGTTGCTAATGTTTTACATTTTCACACCTCTACTTTGTACTTGAAAATTTGGGTAAGGAATCAAAGTGGTTGGGACAAAAAGTACAATATTGAATGTGACGGAGGTCTTCATATATGCGGTCTTTGGAAGAATGGTACTCAACTGCTTGGAGGATATGATGGAAAACTCCTCATATCGTACGACCTTCAATGCAAGATACTTTGCAAATTTCAATTTGTTTGTGTTGATTATACTAGATTATGGGTTTACGAGTATGTGCCAAGCATAGCTCCCTTAGCTAGAACATGACACTATGATATAAATATATGAAGGTCGAGTTGTCGAGTTTTTTATTTTAGTCAATGTATTTTTATTTTTAGCTCCCTTAGCTAGAACATGACACTATGCTATAAATATATTATACATGGAATGGTATTATTTAGCATAGGTGTTGGGATCATTGATCAATTATCTTTACTAACATCTATCAAATTTCTCTTTTATTATATTGTTGTTTTTTATTTATTTAATAGTTGTTATCATGTAGAAGTGCAACAAAAGATGTCTTTATTATGTATAAGAAACAAAATCTATAAAATGTGACTTTAATCTTTATGAGTTTAAACTAGCTAGGGAAGCTAATTTGGAATTGGAACAATATATAGGATCCAAACTTTAGTCTCAGTTTTATAGCTGTTTTTCATTATCTGCAAAATAGAAAGGAAGCAAGAGAAGCAATGTTTACTATATTTTGGCCATTGATTAACTATAGTGTCTATTGTTGCATTTGGCAATGTTGCAGTGCAAATGAGATACGAGTCTATAGGTTAAGTGAAAATAAAGCATATGAAATCTTATGTTATATATATATATATATATATATATATATATATCTTCATTTGCTTAGGAGTTTAAATTTTTTTTGGAAGTTGGAACAATATAGTCTTAGACTCTTAGGGTGCGTTTGATCTGCTAAAAAACAGAGTACTGGACAGTACAACTTTTTGTACCCTGTTTGCTGTAAAAATTGGTTCTGGGACTGGACAAAATAGGTAGCAATGGACAGGACAAAATCAGGAATTTTTGTTCTTCACTAAACCCCAGGACAACTTTTTGTCCACAGTACAACTATAAAAAATACGAAAATACCCTTTTTATTTTTAAATATAAAAAAATTATCTTCGTATCTCTCTTTGATACAATTTTGTCCTATCCTGTACCATCTTATTTTGTCCTGTACTATCTTGTTCTGTCCTGTACTGTTCTGTCCAGTACTTACTACTTTGCGAATCAAACGCACCCTTAGTCTGTATACAAAATAAGTGAGAACATCACTGTGGAACTCCTTTAGTTTGTTCAAATCTTCACACTTAGTTACACAAATATGCACTCTTGAGGGTGAGCTTGGCTAGGGATAGCCTTCCCTAAAGCAAGAATTGTTGCCAACAGGAGAATGCCTAACGTGTGCGCTATTCTTCTTCGAAAAATTTCCATTCAAAATACCTTGTTGAAGATCGACATTTAGAATTCCTAGTCATCGTGATATTATAAGAACATATTACAACACATTTGAAACTGGTGCTTGTGTTCATACCATAAACCAAATTGCCGAGTGGCGGATGAGTGTACCTCTGGTTTAAGATGGGAACCATTACTTAAGGGGGCGTTTGTTTCAAGGCTGAAAATTTCACTCCCAGAAATAATTATCCCAGGAAATAATAGTGGGAATTTTATTCCTGGATATTTTTACAAAATTATGTTTGGTTGGTAACAGTGACATTCCAAGGAATAACTTGTAAGAGTGGGAAAAGGGGTAGTTATTTTTATTTTATTCCCATGCTCATGGGAATTTTTTATTCCCACCTATTTTCTTGGGATTAAAATCATGGGAAAGTGGAAGTTATTTTTTTCCTAGGAATTATTTATTCCTTGGAATCATTTTATTAACTTTGTAACAAACATGAGAATATATATTTGTAACTTCCACATTCCTAGGAATAATTTTTTTAACCATGAAACAAACACCCCCTAAGACAATAGTTTCCTGCTTAAACCACATGTACACCTATCCACAGTGCTGACAATATTTGTTACTGATAATTCACATTGCTGACTATTACATAATCCCCTTTGCTCCAATTTCAATCAAAAACCAAAGAACAATCCCACAGAATCAATTAGTACACATAATTAAAATAAAAACATTTTTGCATACACATGATCAAAACACTCCTTAAAAACAATAACAAAATAAACAATACAAACATTACAATTTCCTAGTAAACAGAAAACACAAAGATAAAACTACACAGATCCACAAAACAATCACTTGATAGAATGAAATCAAAGGTTGTGTGTCAGATACAAATTTTCAGCAACTGCAATGCAGTATCAGACAGGGATAACTGTAAAATTGGTATTTCTCATCATCCACAACATTGTTCAGTTCAAAATTTCACAAAATCACACATGAAAGCATAATTTCACAAAATCACAGTTTTTTTTACTAAACAAACAAACAAAAGTTATGATATTGTTAATCAAGTTTAGTAATTTAGTAGCCTCAGACCGTCCTAGTTCAAAATTTTCAACAAATGCAAGAAATTGCATTTCAGAACCATATATAAAGTCTCCATCATAGGCTAAATTGTAAAAAAAATAACCTAAGTAATTAAATTAAGAAAAAATATAAACAATTGCAAAAGCATAAGATCTTCCTATTCAAATAAAAGATTCATTGAAATCAAATCAAAGTTTGAGTTCTCTATAATTTGAAAGATTCTTCATTTGGCAAAATAGAATGAAAACATATGGAAAACGAAATGATTAATTGATTGAAATGAGTGAGGGGAAGATTGAAACTGAAATTGGGAATTAGGGTTTTGCTTACCTTTGTATTTATAGAACGGGAATGGGGATGGGTTGATTTGGTAGGCCGGTTGAATTGGATATTACTTACGGCCCAACCCATTTATAATGTTGTATTAGTATTCAAATATTTGCTTAAAAAAATATTAAAATATAAGAAAGGTTTTTTTTTTGACAAATAATTTTAAGGTAAAATTACTATTTTGAGCATCCTTAAAATGTGTTTTTAAAGTATATGTTAACTTGACCCATAAAATATATTACATTCGTCCTTAAATATAAGGCTATATTTGACTCATGTACGTACGTTAGTGAACAATTTTGATTACTTATATATTTAATTATCTAGTAATAAAAATTATAAAAATTTGATATTTCAAAAATACTCATCAAAACAAATTAAACAAAAAAATTTATGTTAACATTTTTTTGGTGCATAAGAAAAATTGAACAAGACAAAAATAGAGGAAAATTACACCCTAAAAAAGGTTATTCCCATGGAGTCCGCCAGCAGAGAAGCTGAGAGAGGCGCTGGACACTGATTCCAAAGAATCGAGTTATCTTCCAAACTTGCTCCGTGTTTTGCTAACCAATCTGCACAACTATTACTTTCCCTCAATGAATGATGAAAAGACAAAAGCCAAGGATAATCAATAAATCTTTTTATAAGATTGATTATAGGTGCATAAGAGTGAGTTGTAGGGACTCCTTCCTTGATCAATTTTAATGCTAACTGACAATCAGATTCACAATCAACATGTCGATAGCCAAGACTCTAAGCCTTTTCAAGACCATGGAAGATAGCTTGCAACTCTGCATTGATATTGGTAGAGTTGTTAAATGGCCGGCCCGGCCCAGTCCGGATTGACCCGGTGGGCTTTGCACTATTCATGGGCTAGCCTGGTCCGACCCATTTTTTATTGGGCCATGATTTGGTGAGCCCGACCATGTAAAAGCCTGGGCCAGCCCGATGGGCTTATGGCCCACTTCGATCCATTTTTTTTATTTTTTCTGTTTATTTTATCTTTTTTAAGTGACTTTGATATATTAGTTCTTCATAATTATTAATTTTATTGAGATATAACTGTATGCAAATGTAAATAGTTTGTACAACATCACTAAATATGTATTAATAAATTATAGAATTACATTTTACTAAAGTTTTAGGTAAATATAACTATTTTTATTGAACTTATACGTTAAACTATATTTTTTATAATATTATTTCAATTAAATAATTTTTTTTATGTATTTATTGATATTATTTTTATAAAAATGATAGAAAAATCTCGTTGATGGGCCGGCCTGAATCCCGATGGGCTAGCCCGGCCCAGTCCAAGCCTCAGAAAGGCCACATGGGCTTGGGCTAAAAAGCCCAAGTACGTTTTGGGCCAGCTATTTTGAAGCCCAGTCCGCCCCAAGTTCGTGGGCTAAAGGGCCGGCCCATTTTTGACAGCTCTAGATATTGGTAGTAATTCCACAATTACCTGAGAAACCCAATAACCAATTGCCATTAGAGTCACGAATTAAGCCACCAAAACCAGAACGTCCTGGATTACCAAGAGAGTTACCATCAACATTTAATTTAACTGCTGTGGTTCCTTCTGATTGTGAGCCGAACCAAAACTCCTCAAAATTGCATAGTGATGCGTTTTAATAAGATTCAAAACTTTCCAATCTTGCCAGGATGTGTCAGAAAATAACTCTTCATTACGAGTTTTCCAAATGAACCAACAAGCGATAAAAAAGAGCTGACCATTTTTCTCGGAAGCAAAATGAGTAATCCAATCATAACAACTAGACATTAGAAAGGTCTGAGAACTAGAGAACTGCAACATACTCCAAATTCTTTTTGCTTTCGGGCAATCCCTCAAAGTGTGTAAAATTGTCTCCTCCGCCGCCCGGCACCTTGGACAAGAAGCATCGTTAGTCATATGGTGATTGAATCTAACCAAGTTGTTTGATAATTTTCCTTGTACAACTTATATTTTCGGCAACCTGTAACTCCCAAGTCCACGACCAATTGGAGTCATGAGGTAGCCTATTATCATCATTATTCAAAAGCCATATATAAGCACTTTTGGCAGAGTAAGTGCCTGATGTAGCAGGTTCCCAAATAAGGTCTTTTGAAGTATTGTTCAAAATAATACTTTGCATTTCCATATATATATATATATATATATATATATATATATATATATAATATTAAAAAATACGATCAAAATATGATAGATGAATAGTATAATTTAATCAAACAATATCTTATATTTAGGAATGAAAGTAGTCTATATGAAAAATGATATTTATTATGAAAGGCTAAAATAACAAACCATATAACAAAGTGCAAACGTAAAATTTTTATGTGCACCTATCAACGCGACTTCCATCAAACACAAAAAAAAAACAACTGTTTATACGTCCAAAAAATATAAAGCTATTTATTCTCTTATAAAAATATGCTATATTTGTTGTAAAAATAAGTTGTATTTTGTCCATTTTCAATTAAATTATTTGTATTATATAACAGCTTTTTTTTAGTCAGATTTAACACTTCTTTTAAAATCACGAGAACCATAGTTGTATTTGAGTTCTTTAGAAGTCTGTAAAATATTAAAATTGTGTGAAGCGGTGACGGCCTTTTGTACGCACCACTTATCTCAATCGAAGTCAAATACAATATTAATTTAATATGATATATTTTCTAAAGGCTAAAAAAATTTAAAATTCTTATCATTAAAACAATATTCATTGTTTGTTTATAAAAAAAATCATTTTTGGTAATAATAATAAATTTTAATAAAACGATTATAGAAATAATTGTAGTATTAAGGATTTGTTACACTTTATCACTTAATATATTCATGCATATCCGATTTTATTACTATAAATATATTATTAATATACTGTATTTAATAAAATAATAAGAAAAGTTACTACCAAAAAAATAACAGTAATAATAAGAAAAGTAATTTCAACGGTCTAATTTTTTTTTTTGAAATGGCAAATAATATTAATTGGCAACTTTCAAACGAGAAGTACAAGAGAGGCCCATGAAAGGGAAAAAACAAGGGAGGCAATACGAAACACCATCTCACAGCTAACCCGAATACAAGATAAAATGAAGCAAAAAAACCCCCAACAAAAACGACCTCCATCAAGTAATGCAAGCCCCGGAATTCCAATGCCATTCATAAAACGACCCCCATCAACGGTCTAATAAAACACGCACAAAATATAACCATAAAATAAAAAACACGCGCGAAATTCAATTATTACAAACAGTCAAAATAATAAAACACGCACGAAATTAAATTATGAAGTATTTTATGAGCCGATATCAACCTAATTTTCGTCAAACACAAAATTAACAAATTCTTTTCCTCATAAAAAAATATGACATAATACTCATTATTCCCATTTTTAAGTTAACTTATACCTACTATCAAGAACAAAATCGTATTTGAATCATTTAACTAAAATAGCATGTTGATTTCTTTAATATGATGATTGAAAAAAAATAAAATTAAACACTGTTCCACATTGGATTTGATATAATCGTTGAATATAGTTATTTTTTATAAAGACAATCTATCAATATAGTTATAATCGAGAATAATGTTATATTCACCGATCAATTAATTAATTTTGTAAGATTAAGTTAAACTCAAATCGTATATATAACTAAATGGATTAAAGTGCAATTAAGAATTTGTAGGATTGTATAAATCACGTGAGGCGGTGATGGAGAAGTGATTCTTCCTTGTAGTAGTGACGTGTGAAAACGCGTTTACCTACTGCTTTTAATACTCTTCCTACTAATAACGTGAAAAACCAAAAAAGCCATAGTCAAATTAAGTTGAATTTTTCATTATGGACGTTCAAACAAACAGAGAATAATCTAGATAATCATCAAAATAAAATAAAATAAAAAGAAAAAAAAAACAAAGAAAAAGAAAACAAGGCGCAAATTATGGCAAAATAAAAAAAGTATCCGTGTCCCATGAAGTTGACACGCTAAAAACCATTTATATATAATTTCATTTTCACAATTTCAGAAAAACAACAAATTTCTCTCAGAAAAAAAAACACTTTTACAACCGTTGATTTTGTTGTCTTTTCTTCACCGCCGTTGGATTATTTCTGCTTATGTAAGAACTCTTCTCTATTATGCTTCTCTCTGAAGATTAATTAGTAGTGATAAGTCTTTATCATATTGGATTGTACAAGATAGGGTTTTCCCAAAAAATATCAATTTTATTTTTTCAACTTTTCTCCATTTTTTTACCTTTTAATCCTTTTGTTATTAACTATGACCAGGTGCTTAATCTTCTGTAATTAGTGCAAGCTTTTCATCAATCATTTGGAGGTTTGGTTGATTTTTCTACTTCATAATTTCATATTTAAGCTTGATTGATTATTTGATTGATTAGTAGTAATAGTTGTTGTTAGTTGAAAGGTTATAGTGATTGTTAAGTGTTTGTTTTAATGCATGAATGAATGGAAGGTTTTGATCAAAGTGGTAATAATCAAAAAAATATTCTTGCATTTAGTTCTTCATTTTCAAAACCACCAATTCGGTTGAATTCTATGCCTATTAATCAAATGGGTTTTCATGAAAATCAAAAAAGTTCTGGTCTTGGTATACCACCTTCTTACCCTAATACCAATACTAGTTTATCACCTAAAACTTCATCTCCTTATCCTCAATTTGTAGGTGTAGGTGTAGGTGTAGGCTCACAATCCCAAAACCAAAACCATTCTAGGTCTTTGTCTCAGCCAACTTTTTTTTCTCTAGATTCATTTTCCTTGCCTCCATTGAGTCCTTCAGTTTACCCTGTAAGTTCCAACCCTTTTTCTGATTCGGGTTCGAAAGATGTTTCCATGGAGGAAAGCTTAGGTGGCTTTCATGCTCCTTCGCCTAACCGCGGTCATGCTGTTCAGCATGGTCATTGTCTTCCACCTCGTAAAGGGCATAGACGCTCTAGCAGTGATTCGCCTTTAGGGATATCGGAGTTTGTTAACTCTGTTCCTCAGTTGGTGAGTGATCGTCGGAATTTGGTTTCTGGAGGAGAGAAGTCTGGTTATGAAAAGCCGATTCAGTTGGTGTTGAAGGATAGGGGTAGTGTTGATGGGTTTAGGGGAGAGAGTTTTGATGGGAAGAAAGAGGAAGATGCAACTGCAATGGATGATTTGTTTAGTGCTTACATGAATTTGGAGAATATGAATAATATGAGTTTTTCCGGTATGGAAGATAGCAGAACTAGTGGTTCGAAGACTGTTGAAAGCAGCGATAATGAAGCTGAGAGTCATGTAAATGTAAAAGGAACGGGTGCTAAGGGTGCGAGTTCAAGCTGTTCGGAAGAGAGGAGGGAAGGAGTCAAGAGGAGTTCTAATGGAGATATTGCGCCGGGTGGTCGGCATAGGAGAAGTTTCTCATTGGATAGTTCCATTGGAAATTTTCATTTTGATGATGGATCGCCCAAGCTTCCTCCTTTACAAAGTCGAGCTGGTCAACACTCGCCAAGCAATTCAATGGATGGTTGTAAAACACCAGAAATCAGCATGGAGTTTGGAAATGGTGAATTCAGCTCACAGGAGATCAAGAAAATAATGGAAAATGATAAACTTGCTGAAATTGCCGCGTCTGATCCCAAGCGCGCAAAGAGGTAAGAATTGTCTTTTCGTTTCCCATATTTTCATATCTTTCTTTTGGAAAAAAAATGAAAAAGGAAAACTATAATAACTTGTTATAAATGTTTAATTTTCTTCTAGGATTTTGGCCAATCGTCAATCAGCTGCCCGCTCAAAGGAGCGGAAGATGCGATACATTTCTGAATTGGAGCACAAGGTCCAAACTCTTCAGACAGAGACTACTACATTGTCTACTCAGTTTACCAAATTACAGGTGCTTATCAACTGAGTTGAGCTGTTATCCCCTTTTCTTCAGTTTGCTAATTATATTTTATTGCCATATAACATGTATGCTACTATTCATTCATTGTCTTCTTTATTGTACTTGTCTCCAGATGGATAATTCAGAGCTTAAAAGTGCGAATAATGAGTACAAATTGAAGCTTCAATCCTTGGAACAGCAGTCCCAACTGAAAGACGGTACGCACTATAGATTTAGTTAGCATAAATCTGTTTTTAACTTATTCCTCCATGTGAAGTGAAAACTGTTGTTTGAAGTGTTATTTTTTGTACAGAAATAACTTGGATATATGACCATGCTCAATGATATCTGATTTTTTTTTTATTTAGATGGATTTTATGTGGAACAACAGTACAACACTATTTAGTACTCCCTCTGGTCCTAAATATAAGAGAAATTTTACTTTTTAGATTCATTGTGAATCTAATGTATCTAGTCAATATTATAGACCAAATACATTTGATTTTCAATGAATCTAAAAAGTAAAACTTCTCTTATATTTAGGACCGGAGGTAGTATTTACTGTACAACATATTTTGGTGTTTGAATACTGTGTTGTTCTGAATCTCTTGTTTGCGTGTGTTATAACCTCTTTAAAACAACATATACAAAATGTTTGAATGTAATATGGTTTTGGACTTCTGCCGTGTACAATAGCAACATCAATATCCAAGCCTTATTCTACTTTATGAGATCGGCTATATTGATCAACTGATGTCATAATACTCCATCTTAGTATCATGATTCATGCATTAAGTTCAATAATAATTTTTTTACCTTAAGTGTTGTCAATCGTGGAAAATTAGTGGTTTGTTCAATTCCGCAATGCTACAGTCTTATTGCACTACCGTAGCTGCTATTTGACAGCACATTGTACTATATAGCTTATCAGTGAACACCAGCGATTTGTGGAAATTCTGCTATGATATAGCATCTCTATAAATTCTCTATGGTTTGCCTTTTAGTTGTACTTGGTCTCTCATTACCCCTAACTACTATACTTAATAGACCATCTTTCAGTGGGTCATTCTCCAATATCCATGTCGACACCACCTAAGATGAGATTCTGCCATCCTTATTGAGGGTTATCTCAGTTTCCTAATCCTGTTTTGTCTTGCATGACTATTCATTCATATTAGCATTCTTATCTGTTTGGTTTTAGATTTTTATTTTTATAGTCCTAATTTTGCCTCTGGAGATGGCCTCACATTAATGTTCTTAATGCTAAAAGACGTAAAAGAGAAAACTCTACTGGGAAGGGGGCTCTGGTAATAATGGTTCAGATGCTCCTTTTTCTTGTACTTGCAAAATTACAACTACTTTTGTTTATCTTTGATGCTTTGATATGTAATGGAAAATAGTCATAAAAACAAAATTTATCTTGTACTTGCAGACACTAGTAACATAATTTTAGTAGCTTTAACTAGTTTCTGTATATCTCCATGTCACTACTATCCCTTCTTCATAAGCACTGTACTGCATTTTGACAGCTCTGAACGAGACTTTGGATGCTGAAGTTCGGCGCTTAAGGCGCACTGTAGCAGAACTAGGCGGAGAGTCCCTCCTGTCGAATCTCATGGCTCGGCAGCTTGCTATTAACCAACAAGTGTTCCAGTCACAGCATCAGCAACCAAACCAGCTTAGAAATTTTCAACAGCAAAACAGCCAATCTCAGGAAGAAACACAGACTCAGTCACAGCAGCATATTCAACGCAATCATGAATTCCAGTCCAAGCATCAGAATGGCAAAACTACTGCATAATGATTGCAGTAAATGGTATATGTGGTTGCTCTTTATTCAAACTCTCCAAAATATATATTTTTTTAAATAGAGCTGATTGCTTATAATCAGTTATATATATATATAGAAGCAGCGAACTACATAAGTTATATGGAGCCTGTTCATTATCTTTAGACTTTAGTTATAAAAAATTCCTTCTAAATAATTTATTTTACCCATGTGTATTGGGAATGTTTTTTCATGTTAGTCTACCTTTTGGTCATATTATGAATACAAAAAACCCATTCCTTATTGAATTTTGGATTTGTTTTTATGAAGATTAGTCTTTTTATTATTTAATTAACACCCATGTTTTGGCTGCTACTTCTAGATATTTTAGAAGTTTATTTCTGGGCAGTTTGTTTTTGAATGACAAAATGTCTATGAAGGAAGTCTAGGTTTTAATCTCATCTTGTGTGATTGGTCCAATTTGATCATAATTTTCAATGTGGGGTTTGTGTGCATAATAATAATAAATAATAATTGAGACAAACACAATTTCACGTATGATAGTTTGGTATAAGTGGTAAGAGATCTTGGCTCTTTAAACAAGTGGGCGAGGATTCAATTTTTGATTTTGAACGAATGAATATTGCTTTTAGTCAAAAATAAATATTCGGAAATGATATTTACTACCATCAATATTAGAGACATTCACACATTTGATGCATTTGTGGACATTAAATTGAGATTAGAAGGTTCATATTTTAACAAGTTTTAAAACTCTTACGATAGAAAATTACCAAATTTGAAATATAGACCGATTTAGTTTCGATGATTACAGATATGCCAACTGCATAAATATGCAAAACTTTTTTTTTTTAGAGGAAAATATGTGAAACTTTGTGTATAAATAGGTTTGTTTTAATATATTTTTATTCCTTGAATAATTTGTGTGTTTGTTTTAATATTTTAATTTAAATATAAATAGATTTATGTATAATATTTTAATTATTTAGATTTTTTATTTTTAAGTTTATATTTTATTTATTTTGATTATAATTTTTGAATAATGTATAATTTTATTATTTTTAAGTTGTGAGCAAAATGAATTGTGTTTATCGTGATATTATGAGTAATTAATTTGAACTACGTACATAAATATAAGTCTACCAAAAAAGTTTTTTTTTTTTTGGTACAAAGTCTACCAAAAAAGTTACTAATTAAACCATTAACGATTGATTTAGAAATAATAAAAACTTTTAAGCAAGTAAATAACATAACAATGTGTCAATAGTACAATAAACTATGGTTTGATTTATGTAGGAACAAGGTAAAGATCAATTTTCTTATGCATAGTGATTCCTGGTTTCACTTGTGTATCCAACAATTCTTCCTTATCAAAATCATTAGGTAATTTCCAATCAAAAGAGTGAACAAGATTAGCAAGTGTAAGCTCAACAGTCACAACTCCCATGTTCATTGCAGGACACATTCTTCTTCCACTTCCAAATGGAATCAACTCAAAATTCTTTCCTTTGAAATCAATTGAACTCATAAAGAATCTTTCTGGATAAAACTCTTCAGGGTCTTTCCAATTCTCCGGATCTCTTGCAATGGCCCAAGCATTAACATGCACTAAAGTTTTTGGTTTAATCTCATAACTATCTATGTTACAATTTTCTGTTGTTTCTCTTGGCAATAGTAATGGCGATGGAGGGAATAATCTTAATGTCTCTTTCACCACTGCTTTAAGATAAGGTAGTTTTTCAATATCATCTTCATTTATGAAATCTTTGTCTTCATATAAGTTTCTGATTTCCATTTGAACCTTGTTCATCACTCTAGGATTATTCATCAATGCTGTCATAGCCCAAACCACTATTGATGCACTTGTGTCTGTTCCTGCTATAAAGATGTTCTGCATATATATGTGCAATTTGTTTAATTAACATAAACTTAACTACTAATCAGTAATCACTATAATATGGTTTAATGAAGTAGAATATGAAGGACGAATTTAAATTATCCATCACTTTTCTTATCATCCCTATTGCCAATTATTTTCTAATTGAGTATACCAAATATTTTTTTGGTTACAATTGAGTAACAAATATGCCACAAAACATTTAACACTGATTTTTGACACAAGCATTTTATCAATTTTTTTCTCAAATAGTCCAGTGACAAGACTCACACATCTTAAGTGTGAAGAACTGGAGAGTCTCGGATTTGAACTCAGACCCCTGCATATTAGCGTCGCTCCAACTACATAATGTTTGCTTATGAGTTTAGTGAACTGAAATTGCTTGTCTCTTAAATTAATGACTCCACTTCACTAATTGCAGCCAAATGATAAAAGGTTGCTTAAAATTTATATGTTGGGGCATGTATTTGAACTTGTAATGTTCCTCTTTTTCACACTGTGTGTGAATTTCGTGGATAGGTTCTTTAACACCAAAAAAGAAAAATTAGACTCTACAACAATGTTTCAATTGAACGTCTCAAATAATCAAACCGTAGTAGTGTCACTACACGGTTCAATCAATTAAACAATTTAATTCGGTTTGATTTTAAAAACATTAATTGCTCTATAGTAGCTATAAATGATCCAAATCTACAAATTAATGGAGGGATGATTTTAATGAAATAAGAATGAGTACATACCATAAGCACAGCTTTGATGTGGTCAAAAGTGAGCTCAAAAGAGAGTGATTGATCATTCATCATCTTCAAAAATATATCAATGATATCAGCTACTTCTTGTTCCTTGCTTTTAGGCCTTGCTAAATTATCCATATGGTCATCAATGACTTGTTGATATATCAAATCCAATTCTTTGAAAGTTTTTTCAAGCCTCCAAATTGTTCCTTTGACTCTATCAACCCAACCCAACAAAGGAAAACTATCTGAAAAATAAAATTCAGTCAACACAGCTTGAGCTTCATTAAGCAAAACTTGTAATTTACTTCTCCTTTGTCCATTTCCCAACTCAACTTTTTCCTCATAATCAATAACATACTTTTTCCCAAAAGCTATCTTACATATAATTGTATTTGTGAAAGACATCAATATTTCAGTCAAATTCACACCTTTTTCATCACCATCATATTGTGACAACTTTTGAATCAATTGGGCCACTTCATATTCTCTAATGGGTCTAAAAGAATGAACACGTTGAGGGCTAAAGAGATGAAGGACACAAAGTTTTTTCATTTCTCTCCAATAAGGACTATAAGGTGCAAAACCCAAATCTAAACCATTGTAAGACAATTTCCTTAGTCCTAGGAAAGCTGGTCTACTTGCAAATTTAAGGTCATGTGTTTTCAAAACTTCTTTTGCCATTTTTGATGAGGAAATAACTAAGGTTGGTATATTTCCAAGTTTCAAAGACATGATAGGTCCGTAGTGTTTGGAAAGTTGCCATAGGGAATGATGTGGTGATGAAGGATCAATTTGGTGTAGATTTCCAATTATAGGAAGTGGTTTAGGACCTGGTGGAATTGATGATGATCTTCTAGTACTCTTTGTTTTGTGTATGTAAATAATGAATAGAATAAAGATTGGCAAGAGAGAAAGAAGCACAAGAAACTCCATGATGCATGCAACTTACAAATTGATAGCATTTCTATCTTCCAAATTTATAAGGCTCGTCGTGTTTTAGATAAACTGTAGTCAAATGATATGAGTTGCATATTCTATCCTTGAGACCAATAATTTCTCACTCTCAGTAATAAATCAACCATTAACATTTGCTTACAAAAAAATTGATTTTTTTTAAAATTATAATTTGTATGGTAATATTTTCAAAATTGATATTATCAAAATTAATTCTAACAATCACAAAATCAAGTTTATCCATCTAAAAGATTTTGCCATTCTAAATCTAAACCAACCAAATGGAGATTATCCCACAAGAGTCCAAAATCTAAACCAACCAAATGGAGATTGGTAGACATAGTGAAAATGAAATATTCCAATGACTCAAATTCTCACACGTTACTTAACCCACAACTTTAAATTATTGAATTTTTATTAGACCCAATTGTCCATTCTCTTTTACTATTTAATAATGTAGTCATGGGTGTACAGTGTACTGTGTCAAGAAGGTTAGAAGGGTCATTTTAGAATGAACAATTCATGTATTGGTCCACAATGGACAAATGGACAGAACTATAGAAAGGGACAAAGATTCTCCTATCTAGTGGCTTAGGGGCAGAAGGAAAGGAAGAAATAGAGAAACTCTAAATTACTCAAAAAAATTATTGCTTGAATTTAAAAATACTTGGTGATAAACCCAATTTATACTATATTTGTACTTTGTAGTTTTTTACATTACCAAATAGAAAGGTATAGAAGCAATTAATGGTAGTAGTATACTTCTTAGATGAATTTAAAAATTATTACCCAGCTAAAATGTGATATGAGAAGAACTGAACCCACTAAAACACATCAGTTCTAATTTCTAAACACTTCCCTAACTAAAGTACAACATTCTAAAACAAAGCCGATAGAATGGATTGTATTTAGTCAACATTATATAAAACATTTCGAACAATAATATAGTACTGCATGATAGAATTCTAATATAACATGAATACATTATCAGGATTGTTGATGAATGGTAACATTCATCATCCACTTGCTCTTCACTCAGGAGCCAAAATTGTAATTTGAATTGGTAAAAAAGAACAAAACCTACAGAGTACCGAAGTTATAAGCTTCATCTAAATGGTTTTGAGACATTGCCACAGTTTTATACGAATAACATGAGAACAGCATATCCTTGAAACAAAAATTATCAAATAATCTAACATCATATTCCAGTGCCATGACTACAATTTTCTAGGTTTTCGCATTTTGTGCATGCTCTCTACCATTTGATGCAGAGTGGTGATTTCAAAGTCCTTTTTTCTCGACTGTTCCTTCAATGATTCAATCTCCAATTCACTTTCTTTCAATCGTTGATTCAATGCTTCAATCTCTTTCAAGCGGGCAATGTTTTCAGTTTCAGGATCCACTTTTACTTCCTTGGAATCATCCACTTGCAACTGTTCCCTCAATGATTCAATCTCCAACTCATTCTGTTTCAATCTTAGATTCAGTATTTTAATCTTTTTCCAGTATATATCCTTTTCAACTTCAGGATCCATTTTTACTTTCTTGCTATCGGGAACATCACCTGTCTCGTCTACTAGTAAATCTCTCTTAGATGGCAGTTTTTTGAGGGTATCATCAATTCCCATTTTCCGAACATATAGACTGACACTCATGCCCGTACTCAGCCGACATGTGACATTTTTCTGTAGACGCCCATTTGAATCCTACACAGCATAATACACATCATTGATATGAGATTGATCAAAAGGGGACACAGCATGCCAAAAGGCAATAAGTTCACTTCAGTGATATAAAACTACAACATCAATTTATTATAGGAAACTTGGTATCGTAAAAAGTATAACCATTTTTTTTTACAGTAAGTATAACCATTTTGTTGAAGAGGCATTAGGATAAATTATTTTGCTATCAGATTTTGGGAGGAGATTTACATAGATGTCTAACTTTTAAAGATTTATATTAGAAAAAATGGATTCAAGTATTGTGGTATCGAATGGAATCCAAGTTTATGTAGTTATTTCTACCAGTAACCAACAAACGAACTTTGTGTCACGAAGTAGCATCACTTAACATTGGTATATCGTATAGGTACCTTTGATTGGCTGCCTTGGAGATTTTCATATGCATCATATGCCTCTTTTTGGTTCTTAAAGATAGCTAAGGCAGAATACTTATCTCCTTGAAGACTCCTGGAAGGCTGCAACAAGTTTTACAATAGATCAGAACCCAAACAAGGACAATAGCTCAGTGACTACATGTCAACAAGAGTACCGAATGGCAAATTTAAAAACCTCAAATTAAAGACATTCATGCATTTCCAATAATCATCCATGGAACTCTTCCTCAGAACATAGGGATGCTTATAGGACATACTAATATACTATACCTTTCGCTCTATTGTGAAGTCTCCAGGAACAATTTCATGCAGTGCTTCACTGTTCATAGTGGTTGGTATTCTGTGAATAAACAGCTTCGCCATCTCACTTTCTGGAATCTAAAATGGGAGAACAGCAAAGGGTGATGACAATAGTTACTAACCACCACAAGTATAATATAAACTACATATTAATACTGAGAATATATACAATACAATAACTTACAGGCTCTTGAACCAATGTTAACGGAAATGGCTTATCAACACCATGTTTGATTTTTGCAAGGACAAGTTTCATTGTTGCAGTGGCATCATCTAGACAATCGTGCGAAGCACCCTTTTTCCGAACTTCATAGCCCAGCACAGACTGTCATAATAAACAGTGATAAGCCATAAATATATGCTGTATTTCTCTTATCCCCAGATGTATAACAGAATTCTTCCAAAGGAATAACTATCTGGACATAACTCAATAAAACCACCATCGTCCCTAAATATAGGATTCTATACACTAAATCACAGAAATTTTATAGTAGTATTAAATTTGTTAATAAATTGTGTTGTTTTTCTAATTTAACCTTATGTTTCCCATAACAGTAGTTATTGTTTACTTGTTGGATATAAAAAAAGAGGTAAAGTAATTAGGGATATTATGGTAATGAAATAATTAATGGAGTTGAAAATTTGAAAGGGATCTTATAAAGTAGATGGTGTCTAATACAGAATCATAATCTTTGCATTGCATGTAAATAATTTCCCACTTGCCTGACATAAACTATTCAAAGAAGGTCTCTTGTGAATTGATCCATCCAAGGGTTGGAAGATGTATGCAGTGTCGACCACTCTAATGTAGTCTAGTAAATTGTGTTGTTTTTCTAATTTAACCTTATGTTTCCCATAACAGTAGTTATTGTTTACTTGTTGGATATAAAAAAAGAGGTAAAGTAATTAGGGATATTATGGTAATGAAATAATTAATGGAGTTGAAAATTTGAAAGGGATCTTATAAAGTAGATGGTGTCTAATACAGAATCATAATCTTTGCATTGCATGTAAATAATTTCCCACTTGCCTGACATAAACTATTCAAAGAAGGTCTCTTGTGAATTGATCCATCCAAGGGTTGGAAGATGTATGCAGTGTCGACCACTCTAATGTAGTCTAGCTTCAGCACTGCAAATAGTAAATAAAAATGGAAGTGGCCAAACAAAATAGATCATTATATAAACTGTGTCCCACTGAAAAATAATACAACAGAACTTATACCCTTCATATACACAGAAACTAGCAGTAGGTTAAATGACACGGACAAACAAAATGATAATGACACTTACCACGTAGATCATTATATAGACTGTGTCCCACTAATATGGTTCCATTGGATAACAACTTCTTCATTGATTTCTACGAAAATACAACAAACTTCTTCATTAAGCATTTGAAAGGGTGACACAGGAAAACCACAAAATGAACCACAAAATTACCTGTATATCAGCTAAGGAACAAGTCACTGTCTTTAGATCTTCAGCAGAGACACCAGTAATATCTGTTTTGTAGTCTACGATTGCTTTATCCGGTTTAACAAGTTTGTGTAGCTTGACCTGAAAAGTTTCGAAATTATCTATCTACACCTCGAAAAGAAATTGTTTTATGCAATTATACAGAAGCTTAATATTTGGGCAGGTAGGGAAGAAGGGAACTGATGAGAGTCATCATATAAAAGGAAGAACCAGCATAAATTATTACCTCTAAATTAAGATCTACAACACAGAGTTTGACTAAAGCTTCAGTCCCATCTTCACAGAGAACCATTTCACAATCAACAGCAACCATTGCAGTAGATCTTATCCCCTTGGCTTTTTTCTTAAGGTTTATCACTAACCAGCCCTTCATTTTCCACAGCAAAAAAGGAATATAGTTAATGGACAAGTGCCTTGTTTGACTAAGAATCCACAGAACCAATATGTTTATAAACTCTAGCACGCCATCACTAAATAAATAAATTAAAGCAAATCAAATAGCAAAAAGGTTTAAGGATAATAAAAATCTCAATTCCCAACATTCAGACATCAAGGTCAAGGAAAGTAGCACATAGCAAAATAAAATCAAGCTCATGCCCTGCACACAAGACCATGATAAACTACTTCATCCATTCCATATTTATTGATATTTAAGGTAACACACAGATCAAGAAATAATAAATTGACTATCTTTAGACTAAAACATCCAAATTTAATTTCCTGTTTTCACTAATATTTGCTGTTAATTGCATTATAGATTTCTAAGTTCTCTCTCCTAACCAAAGCTGGTTGGACAAAAAACATTAATTAGACATGAATGTCTGAAACACCAATAGTTGTGAAACAAAATCAGAAAACTAAAACTTCAATAGATATGGAATTGAGGTAGTAATAACAGCACCAAAAATTTCTTAATACGCGCCAAACCAGACCTCGCCATCGCGGCCAGTCACTGTTCTGCCATGCTCCGGCATGATTGTGATTTGTGCCATGAACCACCGCTGTTGAGTACCTAGACCTAGACGTGACTAATTTATATATTGAAATTTAATGCATCCACGTGAACAAATAATTTAGATTTTGATGAACCATTTCATTTTCAACATATCAATCATTATTGCCATGAGATTCATTAAAGAAAATAAGACCGTATCTTTTTTAAGGTCAACTTTCTTCGGTGTTATTCTATATATAAAAAAAAATTCTATCCTAAGCTTCTCAAAGCACTTCTTTGACGGCATCTTCTCCTAGAACAGAATAGAAATACCAATGCACATAGCAGTTCACATTTAAGGAGTGTATAAGTTCAACAACGACTAGTTAGCATGAATACACATAAGTTGACCAGATAATCATAAACAAACCTCATCAATAGATGGAAATGAATAATCTGATGGATACATAGGGTGCTGGAGAGTTACTTGGACTAGCTTCTGTGCTGCCAACAACTTAAAGTTAGAAAAAATATAGTAGGATCAACAATAAAAGCAGAAGATTTATTAAGATTTCTTAACTAATTGACTTTGAAAAATGTGCAAATCCCATTATCAGTCACATCGCACATTAGGAAGCATAAAAAATAATTGGCAGCAGAAAGTAATATTAGAAGATGTCTTTGCTAAAGAGATTATGCATCAGGACATTATAAGCTGTAGTCTCTTGAATTCTAGGTTCTATATTCAAATTGTTGCAGCAAAAAGACATATTCAACTTGTACGTCACTTTTATATGGCAGGAAAACAACAATATGTAAAATAATAATAATGGAACTAGTAATTTTAAAATTAATGCATAAAAAATGTGTGACTGCCATTCTAAATTTAATTAAAAAAAATGTTAAATTGATTTAGCAGAAAATAGTAAAGGAAGAAAGCCAAAGACCCATGCAGCTGCTTTAAGTGCAAAAACTATCCCGATATCCAGCAAAACAACAGTCATTATGAAAACATACCTGCTCAGGGGAATCGTGAGATCTATCTTTCAGTCGCTCTAACGTGTATTGATTTGAATGATGCCGCATGATATTTCCAAAAAACTAAACACAAGAAGAGAATGGGTAAGACTAATCTTGAGGGCTATCAAATTTAACTTTAAGATAGGATATAAATACAACGAAAAGTCATTTGCCTTCAAATCTTCATCCTTTGTGAATGTCTTTAGAAATGCAGCCAAAACCTCATGGGACCTTTTTGATGGATCGCTCATACCTGCCCCAAATTGTTTATCGTGACTGTTCAAGAATTCTTTCCACCCTCCCATTTCACCCTTCAAACCTTTCTTTTGTGCCAATTTTACAATATCAACCAGCACCTACGCACATGAAAGTATTAGCCAGCTGGGGTTGATGAGTAAGAAGGACAGAAAACAAAAAACTAACAAAGGTGTGAGATTTCATTCATCTAAACCAGTAGGTTTTTACATCTAAGCATAAGTGTAAGAAACAATTATTAAATCCTTTATCCTGATTGACATTTACTACAATCTAGTTTTTCTACTAAGACAATAATTTCCAAAAACAAAAAAAACACTTTCAATCTTGATTCGTGACTAATCCGATTTTGAATTAGGTAAAACTTCATTGTCCCAAGGTTTTAAATTACAAATGCAGTTGCATTGCAAATTTGCTGCAATCTCTTCAATTGCAAACAAATGTGACCATAACTGCCGTCACGATTTGGTTGTGATGGCTTCTAAAAACTTTATACTGTAGTTACAAACCACGATATAAGATTCACCGCATAAAATACTAAAATGAATTCACAGCAGTATAAATGGCAGAACAAAAGCTGATTAAGAAAGAAAGTTACCTTCTTTTCAGCAGTGTCTATCTTGTCATCCATTTGGGATTAAGGAATAGTTACACAACAAAACCTGATAATTATTATTATACATGTAACAAAATTGTTAATCTCAATTCTAAGTTCTAACTCATGATTAAAATTGAATCATTTTTATAATAAAATAACTAAATTAACCTAAATCAAACTACAGCGACCTATATTTTGTAGAAAATCATAATCAAATTCTTAAGGAAGTTACAAAGTGATGAAAATCGAAAGAGAGAAAAAAAGAAAAGGTGGATGGATGAGTTTCTCACTGTTTATGGCGGCCGACGAACAAGTCCGACGAGTTGAGTTCTGTGTCGCAAAGCGGGAAATGTTCAGTTGAGTTGAGTTGCACTTTCTGGTTGGTTTTTGATGGAATTGCTGAGTTCTTTTTTTTTTTTTTGTAATTAGGGTTTTAAATGTGTTAACATTTTTATTTTTATTTTTATTTTTATTTTTATTTTTATTTTTGAGTCCTAAAATCTTTTGTGTCTCACTGTCTTGGATTTTTGATTGAAAATTAATTTACACAGTCAATTAATTAAAAATTATTTTTGTATGATATTAAGGTAAATATGATTAAAATTAATTGGTTTTAGTGATACAACATTTTGTTAAAAATAAGGTGACAACTTGTGTACCCCTTCAAGATTTGGGGGTATTTACCCCTATACTACTCAATAATATTTTAATCGATATAAATTTTATAAAATACACCGTTGGATTGAAAGTTTATATCATATAGATCATTTGTGTAAAGTTTCAGAGAAATCTAAAATCATTTAATATGCTATTGAGACACATAAAATTAACGGTGTTTAACCAAAATCACACAAACCGTTAATTTTGATGTGTCTCAATAACATATCACATGATTTTGGATTTGTCTGAAATTTTACACAAATGATCTATATGATATAAACTTTCAATCCAACGGTGTATTTTATAAAAATATATATCGGTTAAAATATTATTGAGGTTATTGAGTGGGTGTGGGGGTAAATACCCCCAAATCTTGAAGGGGTAGAGAAGAAAAAACCTAAAAATAATATATATACATTGTTGGTGCAAATGCATTAAATCTAAAATATTAAAAAACAAATAGCATTTTGGGCTTTTTTTATTTAATTTTTTTTTTTGCATAAATGAAATGACAAAATTACCATAAACTCACACATATAAAATGAAGTGATCAAGGATCAAATTCCGGTCATAGACGTTCAATTTAGCAATTTTGATATTTTCTTTCAATTGAGGTAGGATTTTTAGACTTTATTTTATGTTTTAGGTGTACAAAAGTTTCTGATGTTTTATTATATTTATAACATTAAATTTAGATAAGTTGGTACTGAGAGTTAGCAGGTACTTCAGGACTCAAAGAACGTTTACACATTACATAATTATTTATATGTCATCTACTACAAAAATGAAGCTAATAGTGAAAGTTGAATTCAAACTTTTTCAGAGTATGAGTCAAGTTTTTATCAACTTTCATCACCTTTTAATTTTTGATAAGCGATTAAAAGCCTGTTTATGTTAGCTCTTTTAAGTGACTTTCATTGGCTCTCTTTTTTATAGAAGCCATGCCAATGGAAATCTTCTATTACTCATTTAAGAAATGCCTCTTAGAACAAATGTGAGAATAATGATAAATCCTAACAATGAAAGAATGTGGAATTCATGTATGGAGTACATGACTTTTATCTACAACTAGAATTTTTCAAGACCTTTTTGCTCTTTGGTCGTAGTGATGATGTTGGCCAAGTCCTACTAGACCCACAATATATTGTTTCCATAAACTTCAATTAAAGAGGGGAGAAAATGCTGAGAAAGATATTCATATTACCAACAAATAAAAAGAAGAATTGATTCACACATCTTGTTTGCTTTTCACAAAATAACATGGAAATCAAGATACAAATATTCAGCTTATTTAAAACCAGACAACCTATGAAAAATATATAGATGGTTCCAAACAAACATCTTTAACAAACAATCAAACACAAAGGTGACATCACAAGCAGAATTAGCCTGAAACTTACACAAATGATACTAGAATGAGTGTGACACAACAATACCAGTGAGGAAAACAATAATGTACACATATAAGCCTCTCACACAGATACACCCACTCTCTAGTGTCTTTGTATATATGTCTCACAACCAAACTCAAGGAACAAATAAATTTTGGAATCAAGAAGGGGAGGCAAAGAATACAGTTGTTATCGGAGGAACTATAAACCGCCGATGCGAGCACACTTGAGCTGTTGTCTCGATTTACCTCTGCCATTTTCTCTCTGAAATAAACATAAATCAAGTGGTAAGTGATATGAAATTCATATTGATTTTAGTCCTTGAAAGATTATATGAAATTCATATTGATTTTAGTCCTTGAAAGATTATATGAATTTAATTTTGTAGGGACCAATTCCAAATAGATCAAATATTACAGGGGCAAAAACCAAACAATGAGGATTAAAAGCAACTCCTTCTATATTCGTATATAACTGGGGGACCAATGTGAGGTCCCATATTATAAGAAGACAACTCTAAGTAATAAGAAAATGTTTGGTATGATAAGTTTAAAAAACCAAAATAGCAATTAATCTTTACCGGTTGATCCATTGCCCTTTGTGCCCTGCTGAGCTGGAGATATTGACTGTTCGACACGTGGAGAACCCTGCTTACCAGTTGCACCAGGCAAGGAATGTCTCTTTTTAATGGTGACGTCAGGGTCGTGTACATCCGGACTTGATCTTGGAGATGAATTTGCATTTATCTTGGCCCTAGCAGATTGTGTAGCTTGCATGAAACGGGGAAGAGAATTATTGCTACTACTATTATCTTTAGTAGGTTCTTGATCAGTGTGATCAGGTTTTATTGAGCCAAATGAATTGCGTCTCTTTCCATTCAGCTGATCTTTTGGCAATTGTTCTCTACTACCTCTTGAGCCAGAATCGTTATTCGCATTCGCAGGAGACTTGTTACCGACAGACACTCTTGAGCCCGAATCATTATTTGGATTTGCAGGAGATTTGTTACCGACAGACAGTGCCCGACGTCTACTGCTTGATCCAGTCTTGTTTGTTTTATTAGGTTTCACCGAAACCTGACTTGAAGGTGTTCCTTGAGACTCGGATATTGTCATATAGCTTCCTGGTGAAGCTTCAAGAGACGACTTGAAATCTGGAAGAACAGTCTCGGTTTGTTCTCTCAATAGGTCTGATGCATTTACCTCAGGCTCGGCAGCAGGCTCTTTGAAGTTCTCAGGCACCATTGAATCAACAATATTTCCACGAGAGTCGTTAACAGTTTCTAATCGATCAGAATCAGAGATAGAGATAGGTAAGTTTGAAGTCTGAGTATTGGCTTCGACACCATAATCAATATTGTTTTCATGATTAACTATCCCTTCTGCTAAATCTTTGGCATCGTGCTCACTTTCCAAAGTCTCTGATCTATCAGGTGAATCAAGAGTTGAAGAAATAGAGAGTACAGTAACACTTTCAGGATCACCAATTCTAGAAGGATAGGGAGTAGAATTCTCAGAAGAGATGAACTCTTTTGATATATATGCAGTATCTGCTTGTGATTCAACTGATACATCCTGATCAAACAAAGAACTTGGCCTACCTGAATTTGCATTTGAACTCAGCTCTTCAAATTTTGATTGAGCAGCAATAAATGCTGGATTGCTTAACTTCCTTGATCCACATGCAATTTTCTTGTCCTCGGTCTCTAGTTGGTCCGAGTCAAATGCTTTCATCGGTTGTTTGTACTGTTCACCGTCGCTTCCTGGATTCTGCGGAGAACTAGGCTCCCTTGGAACACTAGCATTTGAGCCGAACAATTCCTTTTCAAAAGAATCCATTGTCATGGAGGCTATTTTAGCATCGTGTGGATGTTTGAGCTCTCCATCGTCAGTTTCTGGATTCTGAGGAGAACTAGGGTCCTGTGGAAGACTTGTATTTGAATCAAAAAATTCCTTTTGAAAAGATTCATTGTTGGAGAATACTTTAGCACCAACTGAAACCGTGTTTTCGGGAGGAGCCTCTTCCAAGTTATCTTTTATAAGAGATGTAGAGCGGCTTGCTTGAAAGTATGAGTTGCTATCCTCATAAGCAGCAGTCTTCTCTTCATCCTCAGATGGTAGAGGTGAATCAGCTAACTGAAGAATAACTTGAGATGGAATATCTGTTTCCAATTGAGATACACGAGTGCTATCTTTGGTTTCATCTGATTGTTCTGACACAATGATTGGCTTTTTATTCTCTGCAGAATCTTTTGCTGGAACGTTCATCCATCTCTCCAACCATTTCCATGCAGAATCACCTTTAGAAGGATTACATTTGACATTGATAGGTTTGTCTTTTGGTGTTGATTCCAGAAGCTTTAATGGACCGAAACAACAGAATATTTAGTATGAATGAACAAACGGATGACATTAAACAGGCAAAACAAACAATGTTTTAATTAGTTAACTGTACCTGACGAGCAAACTTATTGCTGAGAAGCTTTTCCACAGAAGTGGGCTTCAAATTTGATTTATCCGGGTGATGCTCGTTATCCTAGACCATGGTGAAAAAATAAACCAACATATTTAGAGTACGGCTTGCGGCACATATTATCTGACAATGATGCAAATGCAATAACAATTCTCTTTCTCTTCAATGAAAACATTAATGTAATCTCAGGCAAGACTCAAAACCATATTTCTTAAACGAATTTCAAATAAAAAAATACCAAGGTTTTTGAGTGATCGTCTTTGCCATCCGATTGTGACTTCTGAGCCTGTCGTGCTCGTACAAGAAGCTGCATTTTAACAATAGCTTGAACACATCGCAATGTTCCTACAGCATGCCTTCTGACCAAGTGACCTCGAACAGCAGCTTGCAACTTAACAACATTCTTACTCTTAAGAAGTGCTCTTTGAGCCTGAAAGAAACAGGAACATAACATTTATAAAAGGACAATTACTTATTTTTTTTTTGCTTACAAGATTCTGGATCAGCTATGAAGCACGGATACAGACATTAATGTGATTATGTGTCGACACCGGTAACAATTTGAGAAAATGTAACCACGTGCATTGGTGTCAAACACGCCTACAATTTGAAGTGTCGGTGCTACATAGGATCAGAAAACCTCAGAAAAGCATACCAAATATCCTCTTATGGAAGTTTGGACGATTATCACCGCAGATTCTGGTAGATTGACATCCACTTTATCCTCAGTTTCAGTGACAACTTTTTCTGAAATTTCTGAATATGCTTTGGAGGATAACTGAGGCTTCTCATTACAGAAATCTGTTGTACAAATCTTTTCAACAACATTAGATTCAGCCGGAGATTGAAAATTAGTACTTGTATATTCTGGAACCTCCTTATTTGCCGAAGATGTTGTCTCTGTTGTTGTCGCAGTATTGCTAAGCACACGATGCCTTGCAGATCTCTTCCGGAAACTCCAACCACGTTTATCATTAGAATCCTTAACCTGGAACATCAATATTTCACTTATTCAACAAAACTTACTACAGTGCAATGTACAAAACTTAATACAGTTAAAAAAAACTGATTTCATAGATCTTGGATCGCCATCGTGCAAGTAACTAAGTTCATATCAACTAAGCATGAAAAAGAAAAACACTACAGCCATAAATTGTGCAACTTAAATCGAAAGTCACAGCTCATTGACATGAAGATGTTACTAATCCATACTCATGAACTTAATTTACTTCAATTATTATGTGAAAAATAATAATTAATTCCCAATAATCAGATCAAGTAACACTTTCCAGCATTATGGAATAGTACTTTTCAAAATAAACAAGAAAATTATAGAATTAAAATCAAACACTGAAAATGAATTTTAGAGATCCTCAACAGTTCCATAATATCCATTACTAATCCTTAATCAAAGATCACAAAAAAATAACAAATTCAAAAAAAATAAAAATAAAAATAGAAACATTAATTAATTTTCCTTTTGAATGTTATCCAAACAATACCTTATATCTATTCAATTATGCACTGGTAACTTAAAAAGGAATGAAATCGAAGATATAAATCCAAAATTAGAAAGAGAAACAACAACAAATTAATTCATCAATGCAAGAACCAACGAAGTAGCATAACAAGAGATAAAACAAGTTCAATGCATCACACGAACAAAAACAACTTCAGATCACACAAAAACAAAAAGAAACATACAAATCAGAAGCATTGAAACACATTTTCTAGTATGAATGAAATACTTGACCTCAGAAACAACTTGGTGATCTTGTTTGTCAGCAGCATCACTACCACCACCACCGCATGTAATTAACCTTAAACATGAGTTAGATTTCACCATAGCTATGTGTTTGTGTGTGTTTGTGGGGGTTGTTGTTTCACACACTATTGTTTGTTCACTCTCGTTGTTGTTGTTGTGTGCGAACAAAACAAGAACACATATGCAGTTACCGTATTATTATTGTGTTGGAAAATGTAACAAAGGGTAAGTTTAAAAACCACGGACCTCAAAATATTCCTTCAATTTAGCTTAATGCTTTGCTTTCAAGTCCGTCTTTCCTTATTTTCAAAAAGATAAGTCCATTTTCCTTTTTCAAAATTTAAAATGTTTTATTACACATTATTTCTTGATCTTGACAGTTGAAAAGTTTTTACTCAACTTTTTTATTGGTATATTGGAAATATAAATTGTTTTTGTTAAGAATCGAATCTTGGATTTTCTTCTACTTAACATATCAAAATAATTAAATTAGATATTTATTATCAAAATTCGATTCCAATTCTTTTATTCTGTGTGTATAAATTTATGATAATTTTATCATTTCATCTATTTAAAAAAAAAGTAATAGTTGATGCTTGTTTTCTTTTGGTTTATCACATCACATGTTTCTTACTTGGAAGCTAATAATTCACCAAAGAAAATAAAATTCATGCAAGGTGATTTTATACACTATCAAATATTAAATATAGATATATCTTTTTAATTATTATTCGAATTATTTTAATTCAAATTTTACAAATGTTTGGGTTTCGGCCCTCTTGTACTAAAAAAAAAATTACAAATGTTATACTTAATTTAAGAATTTTTATCATTGTTGTTATTGTATGAAAAATGTCCAATAGAAGAGGACAACATTAATTGTTGTCCATGGAGTTTCATACTATTTAAGGATGACAATGGTAGTACATGTATTATACATTTATTTTTTGAGAGGAAAAGTTATTGTACTCAATATTACTATTATCAAATCAAATTTTGTAAATTTTATCAATTATCTCATAAGAAATTTTAATTACAAGATGAACTAATTGTTGTGTTTATAATATTATGTTTTAAATTATATATTTTTTGGCTTTATGGTTGAGAGTTTATATATACATTTTTATTAACGGTGATAATTAACATTTATAGTACTATGTTAGATTTTTATTTTTATTTTGAAGAAATACTGTGTTAGATTTAAAATGGAAATTATTGAGATGGTGAATTGTCCTTTGCTTTTCTTGCTAGAGAGCACTAGTAAGAGAAACTCACACTCTTGAAAGAAGTAAAGTCGTCATCTTCTTTTTTAAGGAAAGATACATATTACATTTATGCTTTGCACATGTTGTTGTACTTGTTTAATGAATGGTTTTCTAAGATAAGCATTTTACTTAGGTTTTATTAAATTAATTATTAATGTTTAATTTAAATCATCTAATCTAATTTTATCAATGACCAACATTAATAATGCATGAAACTGCAAATGCAGGAATCCAAGTCCTCCAATAAGAGTTTAGATGATCACATTTACAAATTCTGTCAAACAAAAATGATCACTTTTTTTTTTTACTAAAAAAAATGATCACATTTATAAATATAAAAAAAATGCAATATTTAGATGTATACACTTTCCAAACAATTATACCATCAAGAGCATACCATGATTTTTAAGAAAGCCAACAAGGAGACAGAATTTATGGATCATGTGCCTCTCATGTCCGGACGTAAATATGTTCTGAATCAATTTTATTTTTATTTTTTAAGGTTTGAATGGTCTCGTCAATAGTTGAAATGTTGGAGTTGGATCATTCTTACACTTTGTGTTCAATATTCTCTTCTTCTTCTTTTTTTTCATTTAACAGTTGAGTTGATTGACCTGCAGAAATAAAATAAGGTGCAGAAGAGAGAAAAATAAAATAGAGAAATGGATATATACTCTCTTAAAATTATGATGTTGAATTATCTACCAAATGGTGATTTGTGGGGTTCCTAATCCCAAAATTTGGGACCAAAATTTTTATTACGACTACTATAGTACTACATGCTTTGATAGAGAAATGCATTTTTCTTTTTCAAAATTCTTTAATTATATTCAACCTAATTATATTTTTTTTTTGAGGAATATTCAACCTAATTACAGTATGTATAAAAGTAGTATTTTATGTTTTAGAAAATAGAAGAAAAAAGTATAGATGCATGTCATGTTCCTGAGCTTGTGGCAATACAGAGGTTTCCATCAATCAGAGAAGCAATTAACTAATTTGCTGACACCTATTTTGTCCTCAACCCCCTCCAAACGTGGCACTCACATGGCCCCTGCACTATATATTACCAAGCTTGAGTTTATTTGTTTAAAGTGGTAAATTCACATATACTTATTAAGACATTTCATATTTAAACTTATTTGACCCCTAAAATTTACATATAGGCCCCTATATTTTTTCAATTTGGTCCTTCAATATTTTTTAAATTATAAATTTGACTCAGTACACATAGCATTCTTGTTTTAGATAACTTTTTATAATATATATACCTTGAAATTCATGAAAATGGCCCAAAGATGTTTAGGAGTGAAGAATTTTTAATTGGTCAAACAATCATTTTAAAATAGTGTAATTCATTGTCACATTAGTTTCTGAATGTGTTAAAATTAAAATACATTATTTGTAGTACTGCTATATCTTTTGATAATAATTGTATGAAATTAATTGGACCAATAAAAAGCATATTTGGAGACTAAATTTGCTATCTAAAAGCATACTAGCTGGCCAAAATACTAATAAAAGAGACACTTTTTTTGACAAAATAAAAGATAAAAGAGACACTTATAAATACATTTATCGATTGTTTTAACACCTCTATTCAGATATTAATTTGGCAACAAAAAGAAATTTAGTTAGATTTAACTCAACTTTATAAAATCGGTTCGTAAAGTAAGGATAACCTCTTATTTATTTATAAATCTGTCCAAACCATCATCTAATGCGGACTTCTTAACACACTCTCTCACGTCCAATAATGTTAGGTTTGATGTGTGGATATAAATGGTGGATGACCCAATAGCAAAACCCTGATAATTAATAGACGGCCAAACAAATTTTGGAGATGTTGGGATACCATATTAAAAATTGAGTTGGGTCTAACTCATCTTACTCATAAACTTGTGTCTAGGTCATCTCACATTCAATGTAAAACTTCTTAACAACAAGAAGTTATATTTTTGAAATCCAAAATAGTGGTTTGCCTATTTTAAATTTATCTATTCAAATAAAACTTTTATATAAATGAAAGAAATTTAATTAAAACATTTAAATTATGTAGAATTCTGATTTTTTTTTCTTAAAAAATAATTATATCATATAACACACTCTTAAAAAAAACATTTACACGAATAAACCTTAAACTAAGGATAGTAAGTAGTAACTAACTATATTGAAAAGTATATTAACCAATCATTAGTCTGGTCATTAGCCTAGTGATAAATATTTCAATTCTAAAAGAGAAAAACGTGTGTTCAAATCTTAGTGGAGAGACATATTATAAAATTTAGTGTAAATATAATGTACTAATCTTATCTTCCATTGGATTCCTAATTTCCTTTTTGGTAGCATTAGCATCTCAATGAAAGCAAAAGGTCCCCATCATAATCGGAAAGGCACGAAGAATTTGCTTATTATAGTTCTTGTACTATTTTACTTTGAGTAAGTAGTGATCTTGATACTTGTCTAAATGTGTTTTTTAATTATTTTAGACTTCGAGTATACATTTTGGTATTTATAAAAAAAGTATACATTTTGGTATTTATAAAAAAATTGATTCGTTAATCATCAATTTGATCAATAAAACTACTAATAAAAGAGTCGTTCAATGATATGATATTTTTATAATTTTCTTACATTAAAAACTACTCCATATAGTAACACTATTATCTTACACATTTACATATCAAAATTATTTACCTTTCTTGCTTTTGTCAAAACAAAGATACTTATCTTGCATGTTGGAGAATTACACTTGTGTTTATTTATTTCAGCTAAGCAATCAAATGACGTTTAGGTACAACGGCACACGAGACTATCCAACCATTTAAATCAAATTTAATAATAAGTCTTTAGGGTATGGTGGAACCACGACATGTCACATGGGACCTAAAATTCAAACAGTCTTATGATTGCTCTTTCCTTACATAATTTTACCTATATTATTATAAATTTATAAATATAAATTGAAGCAAGATCTTGCCCACAATATATCGAAGGTTTTATTTTTGTATGATGTGATTTTTTTCATTTAAAGGTTATGGCATTGTTGGGGTCATGACTAGATGGCATGAATGTGTCGCATAGAACAAAAAAGTCAATTATCATCACTTAATTTCTCTTTGGTACAAATTAAAGATCCCACCATTGGTAGTTGTTGGATGAGGTTACCAAATCGTTGAGAGGTGGTAATAATGTTGATGGCATGGTGGCTCGCAGGTCACAGACTTTTGAATCTTCCTCATATTTATAAATTGGAATGGATTAATAATAATAATAATAATAATAATAATAATAATGTTTTAGAGGAGAGACTCTTACTCACCATTGTGCTTGGCCCAAAAGGATTGAATTGACATATTTCAGTGGTTAGTTCTTGTTAGGAATAATATAAAAATATTGAATGTGATATTTTTCTAACAGTTTTGATACTATGTTAAGTAGTTATTCCAAAAGTTTAAGTTGTTAAGAAATACCACATCAATAATTTTATATTATTTCTAAAAGTCCTCTCTCCACCAAATTACAACGAACATGAACATGATCCATCTATAACATATGAACAACAAATAAAAGTCTTTGTGGCTAATCAAAATATTGATGACCTTGATTTTTTTCCCCACTATTGATGAGGATCCCCCAATTTTCTCTTCTGATGATATTATTTAACTTTACACTAGATCGACATATACTTCTTCTACATTATGACTGAAAGTATGTTATCTTATAATATTATACTTTTAACTTCATGGATCTTACTAACTTGTGCAATATAATACTTACTATTACCCTCCGTCATCAACAATTTCCACTTTGATGTGACATAATCAATGTTGATCACCATTTTTTAGTAGACAAAATCAGATGATAATCCAATACATGCTAATGTCTTGAAAACTTTTTTTTCTTTCGACAAATATGTTATTTTAATATAGTATACTTTCAAATGAGTATTTTTTTAGTTCAACATATCTTCAAACAAGGCTCGGTCCACAGACGTATGAAGGTGTAAGATGACTAATTTTGTAGAGAGAAAAAATGACAATAGCTATTGAAAATTAGGGGGTGGGGGATGTTATATATCATATATTAGGGGGTGTAAGCTTGTTTGAGAATCATTGAACATGGGCTAAAAGGTTAAAATGATTATGCATCTAATTTTGGGGGTTGCCCCCCACCCATGTTTGTCATTCCCTCTTCTGCAACTGGTGCTCCAAAGTCCAAAAAGTTTTTTTTTTACGCACCAAAGTGAAAGTTATAAAATAGATTTACACCTACTTCATGGAATTTAGTTTGTTTCATTTAATAGTATCTATTTTTTCCTCTATTTATTGAACTCATGGTTAACGAAATTCATTAAAAAATAAAACATTTAAAAAAATTATTCGGTTTTGTAAATTTTATTTTATTACATTTTTTTTGATATAAAAGAGAGTCGAAACCCAAAAAAAAGAAATTAAGGAATTAAAGCAACACTCTAATACATGCAAGCTCTAGAAATATCATAAAAAATGAGTCGTTTGAGCTCACTAAGAGGAGACTCCATAATATCAAGATTCCAAAAGATAGACGTAAGGCTAAAATCTTGATTCAAAAAAAAAAGCTTAATTGCACTTTTGGTCCCCCTATTTTACATATCTTGCAATTTTGGTCCCCCTATTTTAAAATCAAACAATCTAGCCCCCCTATTTTGATTTTTGTTGCACTTTTGGTCCCCCAACCCATTTTGTTCACAAAAATTATTGATGTGGCAGCTGACTGGACAAAATTGATGATGTGGCAATAACACATAATTATTTATTTATTTATTTATTTTTACTATCTAACTCATTTAAAATATTTATTTTATTTTTTAATAAAATCAGAAAAAAAAAAATAAACAAAAATAAAAAATAAACAAAAATTGAAGATTATTAATTATTTTGTCAAAATAAAATAAAATTGAAGATTATTATATCTGTATTCATGTGTTGTGTTCCTATTCCCAGACTTCTTCTTGCTTCTTCAATCTTCATCTATCAAACAACAACACAAACATCATCATCTTCCCTCTATGCCTGAATCAATTTCAATTCTGAACAAAAACGCAGAACAACAGAATCATTAAACCTAGAACAACAACAACAACATACATCGTTTCAAAAAACGAGATCGAGAATCGTTTCAACATCACCGCCGTCGATTTCCTTTTCACGGTGGTCGATTGGTGTTGTTTCCGAACTGGAGCAGAGGACAACAACATAAACACTGTTCTTCTTCAAAAATCCTCAATTTCAACAAACCCTAATTTCAATTTTTGGTTGTTGGTTTTATTTTTGTAAACATTTTTGGTTGTTAGTGATGATGTTGTTGTTGTTGTTGTTCATTCTTTTGTTCAATCTAGATTTCTTTGATGCTCTTGTTCAATTTCTGGTGGTGGTGATGATGTTGTTGTTGATCAATTTTTTGCCCCCTATATTTCACGTTAGAAGAAGAAATAAGTTTTTGTTTTTTTTTTGTTGGAGAAGAGAGTTTTTTTCCCTTATTTTTTATTTCTGTTTATTTTTTTTTCTTTTCTGATCTTATTAAAAAATAAAATAAATATTTAAAATGAGTTAGATAGTAAAAATAAATAAATAAATAATTTTTTTTGACAAAATAAATAAATAAATAAATATGTGTTATTGCCACATCATCAATTTTGTCCAGTCAGCTGCCACATCAACAATTTTTGTAAACAAAATGGGTTGGGGGACCAAAAGTGCAACAAAAATCAAAATAGGGGGCTAGATTGTTTGATTTTAAAATAGGGGGACCAAAATTGCAAGATATGTAAAATAGGGGACCAAAAGTGCAATTAAGCCAAAAAAAAAGTAAGGCTAAAATTAACCAATCAATCCGCACTTCTGTTGCATTCTCGCCAAGTGTGGACAAAACGAATTTGTCAATCTTTCTGCAAAAACTATTGAATACGCCGAATTAGCGAAGGGGCATGTCCATTGATATTGCACCTGTTTTATGACCATGTTTATGAGAACTTTTGAATCACATTCCACAATCAAATGAGATCCATCTCTTCACGCTATGTCTAGTCCCATGTACACACTCCACATCTCCGCATGAAAAACATCACATGCTCCAATCTTCCGATTATAGCCCTCGGTCCATCTACCATCTACGGGCGAGCTATGGTGAACTATTTCTTTTATTAGATTTTACTCATTCTAGGATCTCAATTATTATTATTTTTTTTTGACTAAAGGATCTCAATTATTAAAATATAAAAATATTAAGACACATTTTAATAATTCAAATAAAAAAAATATTATTAATAGATTTTTATCCCTACAAAATTTTATTTTATGTTTTATATTGAAATTTTTATGTAAAAGTCTGAACAAAAAATTATATAAAAAAAAATCTGAACAAAAACACTCTCATAAACATAAGTTTACGAAGCTTCTCAAATCTCTTACCAAAACCAAACGTACCGTTAATTGAGTTAATCTTCTCAGCGCGATAATTGACTGTTACTATTAGGGTTCCACATTGATTAGGGTTTATCTAATGGGTTCTGAAATTCCCCAAGATGGATTGAAGAAATTGGAGTATCTTTCTCTTGTTTCAAAGGTATGCACCGAGTTAGAGTCTCACACCGGCACCGGCGACAAGGTTCTCGCCGAGTTCATCACCGACTTAGGTCACTCCTCGGAGTCCGTTGAAGAATTCGACGCTAAATTGAAAGAGAATGGTGCTGAAATGCCTGATTACTTTGTCAGAACTCTTCTCACCATAATCCACGCCATTCTTCCTCCAAAACCTAAGAAGGAGAAAGAGATTCAGAATGACAAGAGTTCGAATTCGAAGACGAAGTTCAAGGCTTTGGCAATTTCAGATGATAGGGATCGTGCTAAGGTGCTTCGTGAAGAGATTGAAATTGAAGCTAGAGAGAAACAGAAGCAAAATGAGCCACCAATTGACAGGTATGAACATGATGATGGTTATAGAGATAGGGATAGAGATAGAAGAGATAGACATAGAGATAGGTATGATAGAGATAGAGATGATAAAAGGGATTATAGAAGGGGGAATGATAGAGACAGAGATAGGCGTGATAGAGATGATAGAAGGGGTAACAATAGAGATAGAGATAGGGATCGTGATCGATATAAGAGGCGAAGGAGATATGAGTATGAAGAGAATGAAGATGAAAAGGAGGAGAATGGTGATGAGAAAGGGAGGAGAGAAAGAGATTTGAAGCGTGGTTCTGATGAACCGGAGTTGTATATGGTTTATAAAGGAAGAATTTCTAGGGTGATGGATACTGGGTGTTTTGTTCAGTTGGATGAGTTTAGAGGGAAGGAGGGTTTGGTTCATGTTTCTCAGATGGCTACTAGGAAGATTGCTAATGCTAAAGAGGTTGTTAAAAGGGATCAACAGGTTTATGTGAAGGTGATTTCTGTTTCTGGTTCGAAGTTGAGTCTTTCCATGAGGGATGTTGATCAGCATAGTGGGAAGGATCTTCTTCCGTTGAAGAAGAGCTCAGAGGAGGAGGCTTTTCGGACGAATCCACAAGATTCAAAGGATGGGCCGGTGACTAGGACAGGACTTTCTGGGATTAGGATTGTAGAGGAGGATGATGTTGGTTCTTCGCGCAGACCGTTGAAGAGAATGAGCTCTCCTGAGAGGTGGGAAGCGAAACAGTTGATTGCTTCGGGGGTTTTGAGTGTTTCAGAGTATCCGACATATGATGATGAAGGAGATGGGGTGATGTACCAAGAAGAAGGTGCTGAGGAAGAGCTTGAGATTGAGATGAATGAGGATGAACCCGCCTTCTTGCAAGGGCAGAGCAGATATTCGATGGATATGTCTCCTGTTAAGATCTTTAAGAATCCAGAAGGTTCTCTTGGTCGTGCGGCTGCACTCCAATCTGCGCTTATAAAGGAGCGAAGGGAAGTAAGAGAACAGCAGCAGCGTACCATGCTTGATTCAATCCCAAAGGATCTCAATCGTCCTTGGGAAGATCCTATGCCAGAGTCAGGTGAAAGGCATCTTGCTCAGGAGTTGAGGGGTGTTGGTTTATCGGCCTATGATATGCCTGAATGGAAGAAGGATGCCTACGGAAAAACCATTACGTTTGGGCAAAGGTCAAAGCTTTCTATTCAGGAACAGAGGCAGAGTTTGCCAATTTACAAGTTGAAAAAAGAATTGGTTCAGGCTGTCCATGATAATCAGGTATTGGTTGTCATTGGTGAAACTGGTTCGGGTAAGACTACACAGGTCACACAGTATCTTGCTGAAGCGGGTTACACTACAAGAGGTAAAATTGGATGTACTCAACCCCGTAGGGTAGCTGCAATGTCAGTTGCAAAGAGAGTTGCAGAAGAGTTTGGGTGTAGATTAGGAGAGGAAGTTGGTTATGCCATTCGGTTTGAGGATTGCACTGGACCTGATACCGTAATCAAGTACATGACTGATGGTATGCTTCTTAGGGAAATATTGGTCGATGAGAATCTGTCACAGTATTCTGTTATAATGCTTGATGAAGCCCATGAGAGAACAATTCATACAGATGTTCTTTTCGGGCTGCTGAAGCAGCTGGTGAAGCGGAGACCTGAGTTGCGATTGATTGTCACATCTGCTACTCTTGATGCTGAAAAGTTTTCAGGATATTTCTTTAACTGTAACATCTTCACAATTCCTGGAAGAACTTTTCCTGTGGAGATACTTTATACTAAACAGCCAGAAAGTGATTACTTGGATGCATCTTTGATCACTGTCCTACAGATTCACTTGACAGAACCTGAAGGAGACATTCTTCTCTTCTTAACTGGTCAGGAGGAGATTGATTTTGCTTGCCAGTCTCTCTATGAGAGAATGAAAGGATTAGGTAAGAATGTCCCAGAGCTGATCATTTTACCTGTTTATAGTGCCCTTCCTAGTGAAATGCAATCTAGGATATTCGATCCTGCTCCTCCTGGGAAGAGGAAAGTGGTTGTGGCTACAAACATTGCTGAGGCTTCTTTGACTATTGATGGGATATTTTATGTTATTGATCCTGGGTTTGCTAAGCAAAATGTTTATAACCCGAAGCAAGGTCTTGATTCTTTGGTGATAACTCCGATATCACAAGCGTCTGCCAAACAAAGAGCCGGACGTGCAGGGCGTACTGGACCTGGAAAGTGTTATCGCCTCTATACTGAGAGCGCATATAGGAATGAGATGTCTCCTACTTCTATTCCAGAAATTCAAAGAATAAATTTGGGCATGACTACTCTTAGCATGAAAGCCATGGGCATAAATGATCTTCTGTCATTTGATTTTATGGATCCACCATCACCGCAAGCACTTATTTCCGCCATGGAGCAGCTTTACAGTCTTGGAGCATTGGATGAAGAGGGTCTTCTAACCAAGTTGGGGAGGAAAATGGCTGAGTTTCCTTTGGATCCGCCACTGTCCAAGATGTTGCTTGCCAGTGTAGACCTTGGATGCAGTGATGAGATTTTGACCATAATTGCCATGATCCAGACTGGCAATATTTTTTACAGGCCCAGGGAGAAACAAGCCCAAGCAGATCAGAAAAGGGCAAGGTTTTTCCAGCCAGAGGGTGACCATCTCACACTGCTTGCTGTTTATGAATCCTGGAAAAATAAAAACTTTTCTGGACCCTGGTGTTTTGAGAATTTTGTTCAATCTCGGTCGTTGAGAAGAGCCCAGGATGTAAGGAAACAACTTCTCACCATCATGGACAAGTAAGATCTCTATCTACTTATATATCTTCTAATATTTTGCTTTCTTTGGTTTCTTTGTTCTGTTCTATGCATTTGTTTTTTTTATTTGATACATTAATGGGAAGATACGGGGCAAGGAGTTATCGTCCTAGGTAATTTTTATATGATGGTGATGAAAAACAAATTAGGAAATTAGGTAATTTTTATATATGTGGAAGATATTTGGAAATGAATTATAGTCCTATGTGGCGCCATTGTTCTAAAGTAGGTAGCTAGCTTATTCTGTGTGTATATATATCAAGTTCATCTGATATGATCATACTGATCCAAAATGGTCTTGGCCATTATTATACTTTACTTTTATTTTTGCATTCAGTTCAATATATTTAGTTTGCACAAAATTTTAGGCTCTTGATGATTTTACTGATGCACTTGTTTTTAAATATAATATTCAATATATAATGAAAAGGGAATATTCTTCTCCTTATATAGAGGATACACAAGCATTTTTTGCTTGGGCTTTTCGTGGCCATTATTATAACCAACATTTTGCTGTGACTGTGTGGGTTTATAGTTATTATGATGACATTAGTCTTCTGAAGTATCATTTAGTCATATTAAATTGTACTCTAAATCATCAACACTGATATTCAGGTATAAATTGGATGTTGTGAGTGCTGGAAAAAATTTCACCAAGATCAGGAAGGCTATCACTGCAGGGTTCTTTTTTCATGCAGCTAGAAAGGACCCCCAGGAAGGTTACAGAACACTAGTGGAGAATCAGCCTGTTTATATCCATCCAAGTTCAGCTTTGTTCCAGAGGCAGCCAGACTGGGTCATATACCATGAGCTTGTAATGACAACTAAGGAATACATGCGTGAGGTCACAGTCATAGACCCCAAGTGGCTTGTTGAATTGGCTCCAAGATTCTTTAAAGTGGCAGATCCTACAAAGATGAGCAAACGGAAGCGTCAAGAGCGTATTGAACCACTTTATGATAGATACCACGAGCCAAATTCATGGCGTTTGAGTAAACGCCGTGCATGATATGCTGTCTCAGTTTCTCTTAATACAAGGTTGAGGATACAATTTATGTTTGAATTAGTTTTAAATGTGAGTTTTATCCTTATACTTATGAGTTAAATAGAATTTTAGACGTATTTTTGCCGGTGTTGCTAGTAAAACTTAAATTATGATGCATAGAGTTTCGCTTTGAATATACAATCTTAATTTTTTGTTGACCTTTAGTTAAGCCCCATCCTCACACCCACCAATCACACCTGACAGGGAAGTCTGTTTGGTACACAAGTCTGTGTTTCTGTCTTCTGATTTTGATAGATTTCAATACTTAGGATTTTTCAGATTTGTGTATTGAGTGGACAAAGCAGTTTATATTATTGTGTGAGTGTGTTATGCACGTGTGTGTATGCTTATGCAGGGAGTTTGTAACTTTGTCTTGTGCATCTAAATCAACTATGGTGTATCTCTGCTTTGATTCCACAGATGCAAACAGTTGAAGACATCCCCTCTTCTTCCCCTGTTCATAATCTTGCTCCAAATCCTTGCAATCTGTTGAAGTAATCTTTGATGCTGTTGATAGCAATTCATTGGAAATAGTTTGCAAGGTATTTTTTTTTTCACATTCTCTTATGTGTCCTTGTACTGATCAAATGTAATTTATTTTCCACTGTTTTGGTCACTGTGTTAAGGATCTGTCTAGGAGTTTCAAAGATGAAACTAAACTAATTTCAGAAAGGAACTGATTCTACGCAGTTGAGAATCAAGAGAAAGCCAAGTTTTAAGCTATTATGTAATTTACCTCATTTAGTTTGGGTCAAATGCAAATAGCCCACCATGGCTAATGTGTTATCTTGCCCGAGATTTAAAAAGAATTTAAACCCTCACTGAATTTCACAAATATGCCATGCTGAATGCAAGCACAGGCAATAAAAAGATTTAAAAATAGATTTTGCTCATCCTTTGTAAATCTTTTCATCAGGTTGAAAAAAAATAGGCTAAAGGCTTCTTTGTTTGCAAGCATAGGCAATATCTTTGGCCACATATTAATTTTCTGCCAAACTATCCTGGCAGCACTGCATGACAGCATTAAATGGCATCAAGTTTCCTCACTAGGCTCACATATGACGTGTGTGGACGGGCATATTATTGCATAAAACTCCTCTGCCGTGTATTCTGGTTCTTGTAGGAAGTACGCTACGGCAGAGCCTCCAAAGAAATGATTTAATTTTGGGAGGCATTTGGAGAGTCCACAGTAAATTACAGTCCCTTGGGACTAATTCAGCAGCTGATTTGAAATGGTTAAGGTAGAGATAGTATGCTGATTTAACCGAATGTGTGCCTTGTCTCATTCCTTTCCAAATTCACCGGTCTTCTGTGTATTGTTGCATTGGATGTCGGTGATGCTGTTGAAATCCTGCTCTCATTAAACACTGCTGCAAAAATATCCAAATAGCAGTTTCTTGAATCAGCCCACATCATATTTGCCCGCTGTTAGTGAAGCAAATCTGTCCTGAACTGCAGTAAATGAACTGCTATTTGGTGGTACTGTAATTGTTCCGGTGGATCTGTCATTTGCTTATTGGTAGTAATTTTTTTTTTGGGTTTTCTCAATCATGGAAGCCAAATTTAAGGGGAAAAATCAACGTTGTGCTTAACTACTGTCCTCTTTTACCTCTTATGTTGGATAATTGGTTCACCTATTGAATCTCATGGTGAATAATCATGGATATAAAGAAAAATTCTGACTTCTGAAACTCAGAAATTAGAAGTATATGGTATAACTTGAAAAGTGACAAGATTTTTTCTTTCATTTTCTAAATGCAAGTAGCTTTAGTATGAGCCTTCAAGCTGGCATTTTTTTTTTCTTAATTTCTACAAGATCTTAGTTGATCTGATCATTGCCCACATATGAGAGATAACAAAACTGGTTTTATGTAAAGCCTTACTCAGGGCACAAAAAGTAATCACAGAAAAAATGAATGTGAGTTTTCAGGGCTTGGGGTAATACCGTAATAGCTCCCTACTTGTGACTAATGAATCATTGTATTAGGATTTTTGACATGATTAATTGTCTGAAGACAAACATGATACGTGCAAATTCAAAAAACAAAAAAATATCCTTAATATATTGAGTATCACATTAGAAAAATAAATGTCACAAAACAAGTATCACTTTATGTTTTTAATCTAATATTAATTAGTTTATTTCGATAGCTAGCAAATGCCGATGTTACATTGTTTGTGAGTTTCTTTTGCGATGTTTTTCACTTCATCTATAAGTACAAAAAAAGTAAATCATATGAGGCGAGTCAAGCACCAAACTTATGTAGTATGTACATCTTCCAATCAGTATTTAAATTTTGATTTGCTACGTTGTGAGAGTGAGTCTATTCTCTTTTTTATATCTCGATCCGTATTTCAACTTTGTAACACTTAATGTGATAGGGAAAGTTTACGTAGACAATAGCTGAAGAGCTTTCCTTTTAAAAAGGCGTCAATTATTGTTGTAATTTGACAAAGACTTGACCTTTACGTCTCATTATTATTTGCATAATGTATTAGTTTTTTTTCTTCTATTTTTTTATGCTTATCATATAATACTCCTATTTGCATTGGTTCTTGATATAACGTAATCGTGCACTATCGCAAAACACTCCCCAAAGTACCAGGGTCAATTTTTTAATCAATTGAACATACTTTATTTTAGATTATATTCATGAGCCTTGAGCAATATCTTAAACTGATTAGTGTTAAATAAGAGAAAAAAAAATCAACGGAATACACTTTTAATTAAAAAAAAAACATTTTACAAGAAATTATATAAATTATTGTCATTGATGTTAAAATTATTTTACTTTTTTTGATAAATTAAAAATGTTATATTTGAAAAATACTTTTCCAGTTTAAAATTATTTATAGTGAAATACTACTTGAAAATCATTCAAAATACTAGTAATAGTTTTTGAATAGTCACTAAAATCCTTTTTTGCCATTTTATACAACTTATTGTCCGTTTACCTTCTATTCATATGTAAATAAATTATACGTATCTTATCAAAAAAATAGAATCTACACTTTGTAGATTGTTTTATTTGTCAAAAGAAAAGGTTTTTTAACCTAAAAAATGGGATAATGTTTTTTTTCTAAGGAAAAAAATGGATAATGTTGTTATACTTATATTTTGTCTTTAACTGAATTTTTTCAACTTTCATAAATTCACATCATTAATATCATACATAAGATTCACCTGATAAAACAATTCACTTTTATTGCAAGTGTTGGAAGTAGTATTATTTTCCACCTAACATTAATTAAATACACATGACAACTGTGTATTTTTCTGCACATAAAAAATTCCAAGTTGATGATAGATCTCTTAATCAGTGTTAAGAAAAAGTTACATTAACATTGGTTTAATTTCTCATTAAACAAGACATACAACACACAATAGTTAAAGTAGTAACATGGAAAATGTTACAAACACAACCGACACAAGGTTCCAAAAGATTTGGTTTCTTTGAAACCAAGCTTTTCTCACTTATTCATCCAAATCTATAGTAGTACTATACTACTTCACTTCAAATCTCACTGATTCAGTGTTTTTCATTTTTCACAAGATGGGTTCTGTTTCTCTGAAAATTGGTGATGGAACAGCAAGATTCAAAAGAGCATCACTATGTTCTTCAGCTGTTAACATTCTCATGATTTTCTGTGTTATCACAACAAATCTCTTTGCTCTCTATGCTTTCACTTCTTCAAAAAACCACCACAGCAACAACAACGTTGTACACAACAAAAACATCTCTCTTGTCTCAGAACAAGTCTCACTCATACTCAGAGAGATCGATTTGTCTCAAAAGAAACTAGCCCAGATGGAAAAACAGCTTCTTGGTTATGAAAGATTTGATCTTTCAAGACCCAACATTGCAAATGAGTTGAAAATCTTCCTCCAACATCACCAGCTTCCTCTAGGCAAAGATTCAAGAACTGGGATCACTGAAATGGTTCCATCTGTTGGTCATTCATGTGAGAAAAATTCAGACTTGTTGTCTCAATTCATGAGTTACAAGGTTTCTGGAGCTTGTCCTGATGATTGGAGTGTAGCACAGAAACTGATCTTAAAAGGGTGTGAGCCATTACCTAGAAGAAGGTGTTTTTCTAAAACTGTTTCAAAATTAGGTATTTTTCCTTTACCTGTTTCTCTTTGGAAGCCTATTGGTAATAACACATTTAATTGGAATGGTTTGAATTGTAAGAGTTTTGAGTGTTTGAAAGGTAAGAAATTGAGTAGAGATTGTGTTAGTTGTTTTGATTTGGTTAGTGGTGGAAATGAAAATCAGAAATTTGTGAAAGCTAAAAGTAAAAATGATTTTTTGATTGATGATGTTTTAGCATTAGGAAATGGTGGAATTAGAATAGGGTTTGATATTGGTGGTGGTTCTGGTTCTTTTGCTGCTAGAATGTTTGATAGAAATGTTACTGTGATTACCAATACTCTTAATGTTGATGCACCATTTAGTGAATTCATTGCTGCAAGAGGACTTTTTCCACTTTACTTGAGTTTAGATCATAGGTTTCCATTCTATGATAATGTGTTTGATTTGATTCATACTTCGAGTTCATTGGATGTTGAAGGAGGGAAGGTGGAAAAGTTGGAGTTTTTAATGTTTGACATCGATCGAGTTTTGCGGGCCGGTGGTTTGTTTTGGCTTGATAATTTCTTTTGTGTTAGTGAAGAGAAGAAACAAACTCTAACAAGGTTGATTGAAAGGTTTGGATATAAGAAATTGAAATGGGTTGTCGGAGAGAAAGTCGATATTGTTGGATCAGGCAAACCTGAAGTTGTGTTGTCTGCTGTTCTTCAGAAACCGGTTAGGGGTTAAAGGTTTAGGAACTTAGCTTATACAACAAATGTTAGCAACAAGTGAGAAGAATATTGATTCTGCTATATCTCTTTCGCGCGTAATTGGCGCAAATGAAATTGTTTCCAACATCATCATCAAATCTAATAAGAAGTGGATTAAGTTCAAGAATTGTTTCCTTGCCAATTGTAGACCAACATTTTGAGGTGACATATATCATGTATTTGTAAGTTCTGTTCTATATTTCAGTTCTAGATTTGTTGTAATTGATAAGTTGCTGGAAAATGGAACAAAAAAATAATGAATTACATTTTTGAAGTCAACATTAGACTCTTTGAAAATATGAATTTTACTTTCTTTGACTGTGATGGATTCAATCATATGGTTCTCCACTCCATATTACTGCCATCTATAAAGTGATAGGACCTACCAAAAGTGAGTTAAGCAACTATACCTTGATTCATGATTGGTCATTTGGACCGAATTATTTGGGTTTATCTGCTGACATAGCTCATAAGTATTTGTGAAACTGTTTATGAGAAATTATGAAATAGTCAATGACATGTCCATAAGTTGTTTTCAGCTTATTTTCATAAGTTCTTTAGGATAGTTTATGAAAACAACTTTTAAATTAAATTAAAATAGTTTGACTTTATTTTACCTTTTGTTGTAAAAAAGCTTATACATAAGCATTTGTATGATATAAGTGCTTATGATATAAGTGCTTAATTAAGCTGTTTTTAGAAGAAGAAAAAAAACAACTGATGAAGTTTTGGTTTTCCATGAATTTTGTATTCTCTGTTTGCCTTTTCATAGTTCTGAATTATGAATTGGCCATTGGCTGATTAGAACAGATAATTTGGATGCTTATTTTCTAAGAAGAATGATTACAGGTTGAGGCTTAGATGCGGCTTCAATCAAAATCATTTTAATCAAAATTAATTTTAGTAAATGCATAACATAACTATTATTAATTGTCCCTTTTCTAATGTGCACCCATTAATCTTCTCATTGAAGCAAAATCACAATACTAATGACAATTTCAAATTTTTATTTGGCTAAATTGCACTTTTGGCCCCCTATGTTTCAAAAACTTGCGATTTTGGCCCCCTATGTTTTAAAATAGCAATTCTAGCCCCTTATGTTTAGCCCTTTTGCAAAATTCAATTTTGACCAAGTCAACGCTGATGTGGCTACTTACTTATGTGACTTGGATGCCACATCAACACCAAATAATTATTAAAAAAAAAATACAATGGATTAAACTTTAAAGGAATGCCGTACCAAAAAAAAGGCAAGTAGAAAAAAGAAACATAAAAGAAATGATATATCATTCACTCACAGTAAAACAAAAAACGCAAACCACATAGAGCAAAACACTAAGAAAACCCTAAACTAAGAAACGATGAACATGGATTCAAAGTCTCAATCTCAAATCGCAGACCTGACCAATACTACAAATTATAACCCATTTATTAAATTTACATCAATTGTTGTTTCACGTTTCTTTTGATTTATTTTGCTTATGTGATTACACCAGTTTTTTAATCCAGTTTTTTTTTTTTGCCTATTTAATGTTTCTTTTAATCTAGTTTTAGTAAATTATAACCCATTTACTAAATTTACACCAATTGTTTTTTTAATAATTATTTGGTGTTGATGTGGCATTTATGTCACATAAGTAAGTTGCCACATCAGCGTTGACTTGGTCAAAATTGAATTTTGCAAAAGGGGCTAAACATAAGGGGCTAGAAGTGCTATTTTGAAACATAGAGGGTCAAAATCGCAAGTTTCTGAAACATAGAGGGCCAAAAATACAATTTAGCCTTTTTATTTTGAGATTGGAAAAACTTTTTCATGCATTTTTGTCACTTTAATAATAATGTTCAGTCATTTCATTTAGTATTATTAGTATCAAAATCTTTGGCTAAAGTGAATTAACAAACATACTTACACTTATGTTATCCTCGCATCAACAGTAGAATTCATATATGAGTTAAGTCTTCACTAACTTCATCAATAATCAATTATAATGACATGATAATTAGAAGTGTGTGTAAAATTATGTAAATTGATGATAATGCATAATATTTACAATGATGTTCGGTTATTAGATGAAATCAAAATTCATGAGGCAACAAAAGTTGATCCAATTCGTCAAAAAAAAAAAAATTATCCAATTAGTAAAAATTTGACTCATATCTGACATTAGTATAAGCTTCTTTTTCTATTTTACAACAACTCACAAATCACAATGGTAGAAGTTGAAACCTTGTGTCCAACATAAATACTTAATTGTTGAATAATATGTTAGTACCTCTCTTAACCCTGGTGAATTTTTGAGATTCAATTGATTATTCAATTCTTTTTCTCATAATAAATAAATAAATGATAATGATGTTCATATTCTTTTTTTTTTTTTGACGTAATGATGTTCATATTCTTTTGTTTTGGTCGAAAGAGATGATATTTCAATGTTTATATTCAAATGACATGTTCCCGTGAGTTTAACTCAGTTAGTAGGGATATTGCACGTTTATTCATCTTTAAGGAGTATTCAAATGATTTTTTGTAATGTTCTGTTATTGATATGGCCAATATCAGAATTTGTGAAAGGTAGCCCCAAATAAACTGGCCCATATTATCTCAAATGCAAACTCCAAAACCCAATACTGTTTGAACCTGGCCAAAAATGGAGTCCATATAGGTCCAAGATTTAAAATCAGAAATGCAAAAAATTACCTCCATATATTGTAATAAATAAGAATAATAACTAGTGATTGAACATTCTCTTTTGGATTGTTTATTATTAACTCTTGTGGCTTTGGCCCAAGTGGATTGGCTTGTTTTATTTTTTTTAACTGCCTCTCCAATTTGCCAATAAAGCCAATCAAAATTCAGAGTTTGGAATAAGATTAACCTAACTAAAGATTGTTTTAACTAAGATTCAAATTTGGGTTCTCCAATTTTTATTTTTCTCTTGCTAATGCTTAATGTCTTCATTTTCTTTGGAAATCATGCATAAATTCTGTCTTATAAGTTATAACCCAACTGCATTTAATATCTGATGGTTGATTATTTGACAAAGACTAAATAATGCACAAGAGACTAAAACATAAATCATAATATTTCCAATTGCATGCAAGAATACATTACAAGTTAAGGTAATGCAACCTTTTGATTCATTAACGATTTCATAATTTTTCATCTATCATAAACTAAAGACTCATCCCCTCTTAAAGGATGGTATTGTTCTCACATTCCTAAAATGCTTCAATCCTAAATGAGTGTAATTTTAGTTCATACATTACAATCACATTTTGTTAAGGACAAGGTTATAAGAACATATCAAACATTGATTCCTTGCAATGCTCCACTGTTGAGAAGTTTCATCCCTTCTTCACTCATCTCTTTAACTTCCGAAGGTGACAATATTCGTATACAGCGAACACACCCCACAAATTCCCTGCACAAGATCACAAAATTGTTACGAAAGTTTTAATCTTTAAAAAGGGTAATATAACCATAATAATGCTATTAAACTGAAGTGTGGAAGATCAAACATTACAAGAGAGAAGGGTAAGAAACTTACTCCCAAGGATCATCTCCAACAAGTAGAACATCGCTTTCATAATCAACATATACTAATTTCCATCCAGAACCTTTCATGTCATTCAGCAAACCGTCCAGTCCAAACATGCATTCAATTGCGCGGACCAACTCTTCATAGTTCTTGAAAGTAGTTACATCAATTGATCTTCCTACAGAACCTGCTTTTTGCACCTGTCATGCACAAAATAAAATAACGTGATGATGATAATCATGATCGAAACATGTTGGACAACAATATTTCCATGCCAACATTAGATAAATATTTCGTAAAATAAATGTTACCTTTGTGTAGGTTCGGATTGGTGCAGCTACTTGTTTCCATGAGTTATTATTTAGGAAGCTACTTTCATCAAAATCAACATGGCTTGACGATGTACCACCCGAGCTGTCTCGCAGAGGAAAGGCGTGTGAGTCTGCTAGACTTGCAGAGGTTATCTGAGACTGGCCGTCCTGACTGGAACTTAAGTTGCCGACCATGCAATCTTGAGGATGTTGAAAACTTTTTTCCTTCGTTGCGCAAAAGTCGTCGAAAATGGTGTGTGAAGTAGAAGGATCAACCATAGTGGTGTTATTCACACTATTACTAACATCAACACTGACACAAATTTCACTTTGGTTATTGCTTTCATCCGAAAGATCCCTCATGTTAAAATTCTTGACATAGTTATCCCACACTTCTTGGTTCATTGAAGGTAAAGACGGATTCCCAACTGGATTTTGGCAAGAAGAATAAGACATCCATTCGTCGACATCTAGCTGAGGAAGCATGCAGTTTACATTAGACGAATCAGGTTGGACCATATCAATCAGTTGAGGATGCAACAGCGGTGATTCTAATTGAGGCTGCTGCATAGACCATGGATTAGTTTGAGTGAGTAATGGATATTGGTTTTGGTTATGATATGTTAATTGGTTTGCGGCCTCAATGTTGCGACCTTCAAAAGGAGGAAAGTCAAACATATTATCAGGTAATGCCTCAGATTCTAGTTTGGGCTTATCAGTTTTGGACAAAGGGTGCAAATTTTCAGGTTGGTCACTTTTTAACAATGAATGCATGTTTAAGGAATTAGGTATTAGGCTTTCTGTACTAGAAAGATGAACTTTCAGATTCTCTATTGCCTGCGATGACTTCATATCTTGCAAGGGAACTCTTGTTGGAACATAATCTTGTTGCATGACAGGTAAAAAACCGCCATTGTTGTTGATAACTTGTGGTTTATAAAGCATCTTCATAATGTTTTCTTGGTAGAGATTTGGCATCGAGTTTGAGAGATCCATTGTTCCATTTTCAGGTGCTTTAATGAAAGGTCTTCTTAACAAACTGCCCCACTCATTTTCTGCATCAAACCAACATAAATAGTGATGATCAAGTAGAATTTAAACAAAATGTAAGTTAGGAATTAGAGAATTAAGAAACTTACCCGAAAACCCGGTTTGTAACGGCCGTTTTAGACTTGAAGTCAAAGAAGGAAAGATAAAAAGGCTTTCAGGAGTCTCGATCTCCCATACACTAACTCGATTTTGCTTATCACCACACCCTGGCTCATCCCATTCAGCCTGTTTATTTGAAGAGAAATTTACTTAAGCCAACTCTTTCACTAAGATTAAGGTCCAATATAGAAGGTTTTATAAATATTAGATTAAGCCATAGTGTAATCATGAATGATAAATCTTAATAATTTTGATATTCTACTAAAACTTATTCTACCTGAATATTTCGCCACTTTGAACCGGGCCACCTTAATGGATCGACATCACTGATACCGACAATTGTACCCATATACCTGCAGAAAAAGATTAAATATATCAGCTTATATTGTTAGTTCAGACTTCAGACTACACAATTCACATCAAAGCAGTTCAGCATACAAGGCATTCGGGAAATTACCTGCGCTTACCCGATTCCTCGGTCTCAAACATCATACCAAATCTCATGCCAACTGAGAGTTGCATCCCATAAACAGATTTTCTGTATTTGGCCAGTGGAATAACAAAATCTGAAGGACATGCCCTGAAATAATACACTCGCGATGAAATTAGTACACAATTACAGCTAAAAATGATATATTAGTATATATTATGCGAGGGTATGAACATATATAGATATACCTTGGATTGTAGAAAATCGTGAATGGACTTCGATTAGCAGCAGCATGAGCTGCAGCTGCAAGCACACCAATGTGCATGCTATCAGCAGAGAGTACTGATGATGGCAGCGTTGTTTGTTGACGATTAGCACGCCTAACACCAACTCGCAGTTGCGATTTCTCATCCCTTCAACAATTCATACATCACATTTAGCATGAAGTTATGTAAAGATGCATACTAGTCATAATTTAAAATAATAAGTTGCCAATCTAAATTCCACAGTTCACATTAATACAAACCATTACATTACAAAGTCACCAACAAAACTTACCTGATAAAAAGAACTGAATCACCTGCTCGAAGCCTTTTTGAGCCTACAAACAAACTCCACCCTGTTGTGAGAAGGTGTCTCTTTGGCTGACCTACATGAATAATGTCGCAAAAAAACGTAAGGATCTAGCCCGATCCAGCTCTTTTAAGACAAAGTGTGTTGAAGGTTGAAGTATTAAATACATTGAAAACTGGACAATAATAACTTGCAGCCAAAAGGAAGCTTGGAGTTGCAGTTAAACTAGTATAAAATGTTGTCCACAACCAGTCAACCACAAAACACCCGTTACTATCTTTATACCAAACCAATAGAGTAGTTGAATACTGAACTATGAAGCACTAACACATACATAGATGCCAATATGAAACCAGCACAGACATTTCAACACGGAAAATAATTTGAAAATTGAACAAATTTGAATGTAACTACATAGGTCAGTGTTGAGTCCAACTCTAGACACATATCAGACACCGGACACCCCTTTAATCTGAAATGTCAGTGCTAGGTGTGCTACATAGATGCGGAAAACATCCTCACCTCGGTATATATGTCGAAATGTCCATGTGTTATCATGCAAATCTCGAACAACAAGTTCTTGAGTTGGGGGTTGAATTGAGTAATCCTGAAACCAAAGCACACTAATCAATGAAGGTTTTGGTCCTGTAAAAAAGAGGGTTTGCAAGCAACTAGTGCTAACACTCCTTACCAATGGAGGAAACAGCTTTTCCGCAGCTCTGCGTGGAACGGAAAAACCACCATGTGTGCTAGTATCACTAGCAGTCAAAGTTTTGCAGAAAAACTCAGTTGGATGTTTACTTTTGCTTAGTCCAAACTCGGATATAGGAAACACATCTTTTTCCTAACACAAAGAAATCAATAAACCATCACAAATAATCTTAACAGGTAACATTTATGTACAATCACAATTCACAACAAAAACAATTCTTAAACTACTAAGATTTCTTATAGCTTACAGAATTCAATGGTTGTAGAGACATTTGAGCATAGATTTCATCTGTCTCCTTGTCAGCCTATCATCATCAGCATAAGATACATAACCATACATATCAAAAGGTTAAAACTTTGAAGTTGAAATGAGTGTTTGAGTTGAAATGCAACAAGAAAAAAGTGGTAAGAACTCACATGTAGTGTGACATTTTGAACTTGACACAACAACTGAGATGGAAGATTAGGATAGTTTGGAATCTGTGAGGTTGCTGTTATTCTAGTAGAAGCTGCAACCTTCAAAACAAAAACACAAAAAACAAAAACAAAACAAACATTTCAACAAACGAATAGAAACTAAAATCTTACAAGGTTTGAACATACAAAAGAAACTTAACAAAACAAGGAAAGTAAAGCATACAAAAGCACTTCCAAAATTAGATTAATTTACCTGTTCACTATGTCCTTGAGGGAAGTAATAGACAAGACCACCCACTTGAGGCAAAGACACAAGAGGGCCAGCACAAGCATGCCATAACTCTGAATTTAATGTCTTTTTTACCCCTGAACAAAAATTAACAGAATAAAAAATCCATTCAAAACAAAGTCTCAATTTTTACTAAGAAAAACATGACACCATATATGAAACATTAACATACCACAATGTTCCTGCATTTCTTTAAGCAATTTCATCTCAGCAACAAGTCCTCCTCCTCCTCCAACTTCAACAACACTTTTAACCTTTTCTTCTAAGGAACTCATTCTAATAAGTAATAACTAAAGTGGAAACTGTGTTTTGAAGTCTTCAATTACTAATTAACAAGATGCATCACCAAACACCAAACAAAGACACATAAAGGAACAAACTTGATAGGATATTCTTGACCAATTACCACTCCATTTTGTTGTATTGACTTAAGAAAGAAAAGAAAAAGTAGAAGAAACAAAAGGGTAGTACAAAACAAGGGTCCATTATGATGATGATTAAGAATAATAATATTCTTAACATGAGAATCTCATTTGTTATTGTCTAAGAAAAACAAAAGAATCCAAGTAGTACTGTAATGTGAAAAAGAGTGAACAAAGGAACAAAAACTGCTTAAAAAAGGTCAAAGTGCAGATCTTTGATTAATTGACAAAAAGTAAAGTTATAAAAGATAAAAACTTTCATCAGTTTGCATCAAAGCACGCGTATCTAAGCAAAATGAGTGATTTTTTTTCTATATTTCTAAAAAGAAACCAACCTTTGAGTGAAACCACTCATCACATCACATTCTCTCATACAGTGATTCTCTCTTTCTCTCTCTCTCTCTCTGTTACTGTACTTTCTCTTTGCTTGAAACAGCAAGAAGCAGTGTGCATGCTACTACCAACAACTTCTACACATTGCAGCTTTACAATTTTATAATTACTGTAGTACTAAAGAAAAAATGCACAATCATTTATATTTTTAATACTCTCTTCGGTCCTTATTATAAGAAGAAATTTACTTTTTAGATACATGAAATATTTGATGTATCTAGTTCATAATATAATTTACATACAACTTTTTTTAAGGGTCTTGTTAACTAGTGCCTTCAAGACACTAGATAAGATTACTAAAAGAAGTAATATTTGCATTGAAAACCGTATTTTATTAGTTTAAAAAAATAGAATGCACAAGTTCCAAGAGTTTATTTACCACTTTTGTATCCTTAACCATTGCCCTTAGGGCAATGTTTATCATTTTCCTTTTTTTAAAAGATATACTTTCAATTATTATATTTTATTTTTTTTAATAAGTGTAACTTTTATCTTTTTTCTTATAATATAGGATGGAGGGAGTATATGAGAAAATTAATTACTTCTAAGACATAAAGTATTTTTTTTTACGACATAATGATTAAAGTATATTTTTTTATATTTTCTTTGAAAAAAGGTTTCAACGAAAAGATATAAAAACAAATTTTATTGATTATTGAATATAGAAAAGATAAAAGAAAATAATTTTTTGTTGAAAAGATAAATATTTATGTTTTTTTCTTATATAATGAAAAAAAACATTTTCCTCTTATATTTTGCGACCGAGGGAGTGTTTATCTTCTTTGGATATATTCAAAATACACAATACTATACAGTACTAGTAGTCGCTTGATAACAGCGGTCATGCTAATTCCGAAAATATCATTAAACAGAAATTGTTGAAGCTCACTGTGAGAAGTTGTTAAAAAAATGCTAGAGTTCGCTAGTCGGTCAACATATTTAATGGTTTCGCGCCAAATATGATTAATTTTGACTTGTCATATCGAATTAAACAAATCACGGATGCGGTGAACTAAAATCATGATTTTATGGCCTTTAGGAATCAGAGGGCGAATCAAGTTTTTTTTTGAATATTCTCGTTAAACTTGTTGTTATTGGAGATCATGTCAATAAAAAATTCATAATCGCTTTCCACAATGAGATGTGGTATATTCTCCCACCAAGTCATCTCGAGCCACATATATAAGCCCCGTAAGATCTAATTTTTATAGTGTAGCATTTAATCCATTTTCCATCAGAATCTCGAACGAGCCAACCACAACCAATGATTGCTCTCCTATTTTTTTGCATACGCCGTCACTGTTGAGCTTAATTCATCCCTATCATGGCCGCTCCCGTTTGATGTGAATAGTTTCTTTCAGATAAGGAACTTGATGTTGATGCTCCAACTTACGATCTTTAATGGTTTTGGTCAACTTATGAATGATTGAGGTTGGATTGCTCAATTTTCGCAAATATCAGTTCATCGTTGTAAAAGTGATATGTTATCTAATAGTTGTTGTCGCTCCCTTTTTCTTGTTGAAGTTATTGAAAAATCAATCCCTGCAATTAAAAGAAAATAAACAATTTTTTTACGTGAACAATAAAGTAAGTAAATTTTACTATATAATTTATCAGACAAATTGTCTGATAAATTGTTTATCACTATAAATCATATTTGCCTGATAAATTATATAGTGATAAACAATTTATCTGACCAAAAAAAAAAGTAAGTAAATTTTACTATATGATTTATCAGACAAATTTCAAAATAATTTCATTATATTTAATTTTAAACATCTGTTAGTATTTTTTTAAAAATAATAATGTTACAGTACTATATGTTTAAAATAAGGAAAAGCAGAGTACAACAAACTAGTGTCCATAAAGAAGTCAGAAGCAGTACACTACTTACACGCTATCAAGTACTTCTATTGCAATTTGCAACTGGAACAAACATTCATTAAAGTATTTTATTATTTTGTACTTATCTTGTGCTATTATACTGTCTTATTTTATGACTGATGTTATTATTATTATTTTGAATTATTCAAAATAATCATGCAGCATATTAAAATATCCAAATATAAAATATTTATTATAAAATTTAAGTTTTTGAAAAAATTAAATTCTCAAATTTCAAGAAAATAATTTTATTTTTATCACCTTAACTTATTTTAAATCACATGTTAACATTCTCTTGTTATGCAACCAAAAAAAAATTCTCTTGTTAAAAATTTGACATCATATTCATTAAATTAAATTATATCATATGCATTATCTCATTTGAAAAAAAAATTTACATCAAATTAACTTTATTTTATATCTTCAATCCTCTTTTTAGTTAATTTACTTTTATTTTTGATATATATTTTAACTCTTAATTATTTTGCTTGTTATAAAAGAGAGTTGAAGATTCAAAACAAAAATAAATTAACTAAAATAAATGTTATTACGAGGAATAGAGACTCCAAATAGGTCATCAAAAAAAGAGGATTTTCAACTCTCTCTCTTTAGAGATTCCAGGATGACGAGCGCTTAAGTAGAATATTTGATACTATAATTAATCAACCAACACTTCTTATTGGTAGAATACATTAGAATACTAATGTCTTAGGCAAGTATTAGCAAGATTCATACCTTCATTTTTTATTGGTAGAATACATTAGAATACTAAAAAGTAAATTTTTAAGTATTGTATTATTTTCCTTAATCATTATACTATAAAGTGATATGAGTAAGATAGAAAAAAACAGATGGAGTACCTTATATCTTTTATATGAAACTCAAAATAGGTTCCGTGAAAAAAACTATTGGAGATACTCAGACAAAAAAAAAAAGAATAATGTTAACTAATGTCTCTTAGTCAATAATGTAATCACTATAAAGAAAATAAAAAATAAAAAAATTATATTTAAAAATTATTGTTTACACTATTTTTTTTAACAAAAGAAACTTAACTCATACTATCATTAATCAAAGTAAGTTTAATACTCTTTAAGGAAGAACTAAATCAAAAATATGGTGAATAGCTCAAAAAATGACTGTCTACATTAAAGTATGAGCAATCATATTCAATTATCGTCTTATAAATTTTATCTCATAGTTAAAAAAAAAAAAAAAAAAGACAAACTATTTTAATGCTTGAGTTTATAGAGCCAAATTCTTTTTTTTTTGAACAAGCCAAAATGAGATTATATATATACCAAAGAAAAGGTCAACCCCCAGCACAAGAAGTGTTAGAAACAGGTAACCAAAAGTACATCACGAATCAAAGAAACCCAAAAAACAAATGTCGATACAAATCAAATGCCCAGACATAACAACGGGTTCACCCACCAACTATGTAGATTAACCCCTATCCCTGGATACTGAGTCCTCAACCACCAAAAAGAATAACGCTTGATCAAGTCCAACAGAAGTGGGGCCGATTGCGCCGAATTCTTGAAAAGGCGCTGATTGCGCTCTTTCCAGATAATCCAGACACAAACAAGCCAAATGAGCTGCATGAATGATCTCCGAGCCCGGCTGCCACCTACTGCACAAATAAACTGAGAGAAGTGGGCAGATGGAGTCGCCGGATCCACCATATCGAAACCGATCCAAGACCTGATCAACGTCCATAGTGAACCAAAACATCCGCATGTGAAGAAAAGATGGTGAGCTGTCTCGAGGCTGCCACACCTAGAAATACAATACTGATCCTGCTGTGTAAGAATACCTTGTCGACCCAAATTAGTCTTCGTCGGCAACATGTCCCGCAAAAGTCTCCAGGCAAGAATAGACACCTTCAGAGGAATCTGTCGGTGCCAAATAAGATCTGTTGTCTCATGCACAATGTTTGTATCCTGAGTAGTCAACATCTGATAAGCGCAAAATTCTTATTATAGAACCAATTTTTTTTACGTAAAAGAGTATAATATTATAGAGCCAAATTCTTATATATTATCCTCTTTTACGTAAAAAAATTGATTGTACAAATTGTAACTTTTTTTTATTTTCTTGAAATCTAGTGCCCAAAAATACTACTCCTACTTACTTGTGACTAACATTTTAGATAAAATCTTTACTGGAACGTAAAAGATTCATGTAAAATAGAGTATGGCTCATGTTATGTGCCAAAAAAAAAAGAGTATGGCTTATTGTTGACACAATTCTTATTTGTATCTCTCATAAATAAACATGGCTCGTGTTTGACCATTCGTCACGCGTGCGGATCACGACAAATAAATTACGTGAAAATTAAGTTAAGTCAGTCATTTTGACACGTGTCGATAACCTGTATTTATAAGGCGCCGTTTTCCAGATTTCACATTCCAATTTCCTACACTTTTTGACTTTCTTTTTCTTTTCTTTTTAGCAATTTTTTTTTGTCAAATTTCTTGTTAAAATTTCCAAAAAGTTTCATTTTTATTTTTTGGATCTGACTAACGAATTTACTCGGTACATTCTTTAAGTATACTCCATTTATTCTATAATATAAGAGAAAAAAAAAATTTGTCTTAAAATATAAGAGAGAAAACACACATTTATATTTCAAAGAAAAATTTATTCTCTCTTTTACATTTTCCATAATCAATAATCAATTAAAATTATTTATACATTTTTTTACGTAATTTTTTTTTAAAAAAAACTTAGTTTCAATCATTACATTTTACCTTATTTATTTTACATGTTATTTCCTTAAAAAAAAATTCATTGCACATGTTTTTTCCACTGACAACTTATTTATTCAAATTAATTGTATTACTACATGCAAATGCTCCATGCATAATATCATTAGTCTATTTATCCTAAACAGATGATTAATTCATTCAGACCCATAAATTCAAACGGCTAAAATCAATGAAATTAGTTTCCACTATGAAATTATCGGCATATTTTTATTTGATTCACCACTTTATATGAAATTATATCATTTTATTTGAATAATTTGTTGCGTTAAGATGTAAGTCTCACATTGTTAGTGAAAAAAAAAAATTTAAGAAATTATATTAGAGAAGTCTCGTATTGTTTAAAGAAGTGAAAGATAGATGAAGTCAATGTTATATATAGAGATCTTTGTTAGGTGGTATATGTTTTGGTTTTGTTATTGGTGTTCCGTTTATATACGACATTTTTTTTGTAATTCTGCTTTTATCGATCTCTATTCGTCTTGTGTAGAGATCTGATTATTAATAATAATATTTTGCTGTTCAAAAAAAATAAAATACACCAAAGGAGTAACACCTAAAAACACTTTAAGTTTATATTTATGTCTTTCATTTATCTATTATGCTCTTGTTTGGAGTATTGTAAAATGTAGTTCAAATATTTACTTTAAAGAGTGGTGTATTAGGGTCATGGTGTGGTTCAGAGTAAAGTCTATGTGTTGTAACAATTTTCAAAATAAAAGTGTACGACAAGACAATACAAAGCAAAATAACACAAGACAAATATTTAATTTACCCAACAATTTTTTTGTGCGATGTTTGGTGGATAAAATGTTATTTTAGTGATATACAGAGCGTGTGCCGAGGACAAAAATTGTCTTGTGGTTCGGTGATTCCAACGGACCCAACAAAGAAAGTAAATAGTACTAATACAAGCATAGAAAATAGCATAGTATTGTCCGATTCATGAGGATAAAAAAAGGGAATGTTTTTAGTATCAAAATGGGTACTATCAAGAAAAAGACGTCTTATGTTTTTGCCATTTCGATTAATTCGATGTGAATATGTTCTCTTCCGAAAAAAAAAAGTCCTTTCATTATTATTCATTGTTAATAAAGCTAATAAATCAATTTTCTTTTTTAATGTTTTTTTTCTTCTTTGCCCCATAAAGATATTGAATAGAATGAACTATTTTTCTTTCCATTGAAATTTAGAAAATGAACGTTTAAATATCCTTCAAAAACAATTGACCCTCGCTTTGTCTAGTTTCCTGACAGTTTTAAAATCAAACAAGTATATCTGAAGTTGTCATGTTCCGTCCTTTATTTTTAGCCGATCAAACGCCCATATAGTGTTTATTATCTGGTTGTCTGTTTAAACAATAATTGTGATTTTTTCTCTAATTTGAGAATTTCTACGTCATATTTTTCTGTTTTTGAATGTGTTCCTCGTGTCTATTTTTACTTCTTCAACTTTATTATTTCATGACACAATCTCCACCGATTTACAGTAGAACGCCAACTAAAATCATTTCATAGTAAGATGTTTGAATATTTCCCTGCGAAAATACTTAAAAACATGAGAAAATAATTTTGAATAACCTAAACAATTGAATTGATATACCACTATAAGAAGAGAATGTATTGAAATTTGAAGAAGAAAAAAGAAAGAAACATTGATTGATTAACGATTTAAATCTGCAAATTGATGAAAAACATGAAATTGATTTTTTGGAGAGAATATATATTTAGACTAAATATGCACAATTACATGTTGGAAATGATAATAAAATGATTAGTGCCAATTACCTTCATTTCAATAGGAGTACATTCTATTGTCATTTTATTGTTCTATGTATAATATTGTGCATGTTATTTTTTTGACATGTACTCCCTCTGTACCAAAATATAAGTCGTTTTAAGAAAAAAATTGTATTAAAATATATATAAGTCGTTTTATATTACCAATGAAACATTCAATGCTATTTTTCTTATTATACCCTTAACTATTTATTACTCTCTCTTCTTTTACTTCTTTAATTTATCTTTTATATATATACCATTAATGAAAGACAATTTTGTAAACTAATTCATAATATATATATATATATATATATATATATATATATATAAAACAATGATTACATTTCTTAATTTGTGTAATATGGTCAAAACGACTTATATTTTAGTAGGGAGGTAGTATAATATTGCACATGTTATTAAAGTAATTAAAATTAATAATTATTTGTTAATATAAAATGCACAAAATTAAGTGTCGAGTTGCAATAATTCCTCACTTATATCAATAGGGGTTAGTCTAATCTGAATGATCTCTAAATTGCTCTCATAAATGGCCCAACAAGATTAGATGTCAAATTGCAATATTTCCTCATGTCATAAATCTAGTAGAGAAAAATCAATTATTCTTTTAGTATTATAATATAAATTGTTTTTGTCATATTAGACAAATTAAAAAATGTAATTAATATTTTATATAATAGAAAATTATGTATTACAATAGTTTATAAAATTATATTTCACTAATAATATATGAAAGATTAATTGTAGAATTGAAAGACAAAAGAAAAAAAATATTAAGGAATATAATATAAAAAATATATACTTCATTGATAATTTAAAATAATTTATGTTTTAATATATATTTTTACTCTCAAAATAACTTATATTTTTATATAAAAGGAGTACTGTGAATGAACGTATTTTATATAATTTTCATGACAATGACCTTATACTTAATCACTAACCTTTTTCCTCAAAAAGAACCAATAACATATTTTAAGTAATCAACGTGTTAGTCAAAAAAAAAAAAGTAATCAACGTGATTTTGTCCTATAAAAGTAAAATAAAAAAATCAACGTAACTTTCGCGTGAAGAATTAGGTTTGATTAACTTCTAATACAATTTTTTTTGAAGCAATTTTTTTTACATAGACGAGACGGCAAAACTATTAATAAACTCACATATACAAGTGGAGTGACAATTGTTCGAATCTCGGTCATGGACATCTAACCTAACAATTTCGATATTTTCTACCAGTTGAGTTAGGACTTCTAAATTGGTAGAATTAATTATAAAATTAATTTGACAGAACATGGATATTAAAAAAGTTGATTTTAATATTAATTTAGTTGATAAATTATAGTAATGATTTTCCATAATTACCCTCATTTATAAAACCAATACAATTAATTCCATAGTTAATGGAATTGCGGATTGGTGGACTAGTGGAGTAGTAAATAAGAGTAATTTTAAAAATATTAATGTTATTGAAAATGAGCAATAAATCTTATATAAAAGGACAAAGAATATTTCAAATTAATCTTATAATTAAGTACAGTGGGAGTATTAATTTAGATTTGAGAATATATTTAATATGCATGATTTTCACTTGGAGTTAATTTACTATTATAAATAAATTTAATACTTTTAATAATATATTAAATAACCGGTATATCTTATTTATATCTATAATATATTATAAATTAATTATACTCTTTTCGGTCATTTTTATAAAAATATTTGAATTTTTAAGTTTATTAAATATAATCTATATTATAAATTAAATACATCAAACATTTAATAAATTTAAAATGTAAGTTATTTCTTATGAAAAGAAACGAAAGTATTAATTATATAATGCATTTAAAAGATAAATTTTAAATATAATAATGATCGGATTAGAAGAAAAGAACGACTGAAAATGATAGACTTTGGAGATAATCCACGTGATAATAGAATACATGCATATATGTAATGTACCCCAACTTTTTGTCTATTTTGCCAAATTAAACTCTTTGTATGAGAACAGAAGTGAAAATGTTTGTCTGAATGCATGGATGTTTATCCTTAATTACTTTTTTAAGTATCCTTTAGACTTAAAGCCACCGCTCAATCATGGAGTATATATTTTTTTCTTTCCAGTTGGGGGAGTTACGTCCTAGACCTATACAACTTTGATGCAATATTCCCTACCCTGTTTGGTCACTGGAATATAAAATATAGAGTTTTATACACCATTTATTTATTTATTGATTTCCATATATTTATTTATTTTTTTCCATTTGGGGGAGTAACGTCTTAAATACATCCACATATTGATGTAGATATGATTGAAACGTAAATAAAATATGATACAAAATTATTCCACACTCAAGTATCAATGTCAAATAATTGGCCCTTTTATGTTTACAAATTTACATATTATTTCCTATTTATTATTTTAAAATTTCAAATTTATCTCTTTTAAGTTTAAAATGTTGTAAATTGGTTCTTAAATTGGCCGGGTAAATGTTTTTATTTAATAGCTACTATGTCAATTAATTAATGAATATAATATTTGACAAGTTAATTTTGTCGAAAGTTTTTATGACAATAATGGTCAAACAATGTCTTGTTGTTGTAGCGGCAACAATGGACGATAGTCATGTCAAAAAAAAAAAACAATGGACGATAGTGTGAGTTTATGGATGCATATAGAGGTTTTTGTGTTAAGATGTGATGCTCAAACTTGTGTGGATGATCTCTTACACACACACCCCTCCCTATGACTCAACAATATCAGAGTTGATGATTGATCTTGACAGTGATAAATTGGTATGATTTTTAAGATAGAAATTTAATCCTAAAAGTTGTGTATTTTAAGGACATATGTTATGATTTTTAAGATAGAAATTTAGTTCTAAAAATTGTGTATTTAATTTTTACAAAATTAAAATTTTGTATTTTCATTTTTTGAGGATCATTTGAATAGTATGTTTATAATAAATTAATCCTTCTAGTCTGAGGATCATGATGATTGGGAAGATGTCATGCGTCCCAATCATGACTAACTAATAATTCGTGGAATAAAAAAACGGTTAGAGTTCATAATTAATCATTCATATAAGCAAAGAAAGAACAAAACTTCAGTCAGGCCACAAGGGTTGCTACTTTCCCCTACCAACGAGTAATTACAAACTTATGATGCCTCAGAAATTATTTTACTCTAAAAAGTATGCAATGCGACCATATCCTTCGGTATAGTTTAAGCTAAGATTAGTCAACAATTCGATGCACCACACATTTTTATTGAGTACCGAGTACTTTTTAAAGGACCATGTTAACATGTGCTTTAACGACACATGTTAATATGTTAAAAGTAATAAATTTTTAAAATTAAAATTATTAATATTTAAATTTTTGAGAATTTTAATGTATAATTTTTAAGATAATTTTTTTTATTTGAATTGAATCTTTAACATATGTCTTAAAAACACATGTTAATTTTTTCCTTTTTCAAAATGGAATAAGGGTCTTGCTATAATTTTGGATATATAAAGAGATAAAAAATTCAAAAAGTTGCCATATGATATCGATTATACTAATTTTATGTTCAAAAAAACATATTAGTAAAGAAAATTTTCTTTTAGAAAAATAGAGATGTCTCTTACCCATAGATAGCTAAACTATGAATGCATGTATGTTTGATTTCACTTTTAAATTATACTATATAGATGAACCATGTCATTCTTGTTCTTCTTAGTTATAGACTGGTGGAGGCCATTGCCCATCAGATGATTAGCGCATACTCCCTCCGGTCTTAAATATAAGAGAATTTTTACTTTTTAGGTTCATGGAATGATTGATATATTTGGTCTATATTATGAACCAAATACATCAATCATTTCATGAACCTAAAAAGCAAAAGTTCTCTTATATTTAGGACCGGAGGTAGTAGTATTTATTGTTTAGATGGTTGGGATTGAACTTGTGTTTAGAAAAGCAAATAAATAAATGTGCAAATTTTAAGCCAATTTGGGTTGCAATTTGCAAGGTAGTTGAAGCGGGGGTCATTGATAATCAACCCCCTTCAATGTTGCTTCATTATGGTTCTTTTTTATTGATGTTACCTCTTTCATTTTGATTCTAGTAGTACTACTAGTAGTATTAATGATGAATTGAAAGATGCATCGCAGTAGTGTTGGCCTGGGGTTGAGTGGGAATGTGGAATTGGGAAGGGTAGGGGTCCATACATACCCTTTAGAAATAGAGAGTGCACACAGTCCAAAGTGAGTGTGATAGAACCTCAGTCCTCAGCTAGGTCTCTGAGGCTGAGTCTAAAAAGAAGAAATGGTGGCGTGGCGTGGTGATGGAAAGAATTGAAACAGTGTAAAATGTTGGGATTAAAGGGGACATTGCCCTCTCAACCTTTTCATCACATCTATCTTCATTTTGTCTTCCATAATTCTTACACTTACACACACCCAGGCCCCAACAACTAACAACGCATCATAGTAATTTTTTATTTTATTTTTTTAGGAAAGGTACAACACATAAGACTATCTTTAATAGTGAGTGTTTATCAAATACTCTCTCTGTCCTAAAATGTAAGTAAATTTGATTTTTTAGATACATTTGACTATTAATGTATTTGGTCCATAATATGAGCTAGATACATCAATAGTCAAATGTACTAAAAAGTCAAATTTGCTTACATTTTGAGACAGAGGGAGTAGTACTTAATAAGAACTAGTACATATTAATTACTATTATTGGAGCACATGTAAAAATGGTATCTATTAAGTATTAGTGTTTAAATAAACACTTTTTCTCTCATGGTATTTAATGGGTCCCACATATTTTAATATATTATTTTATTTTCTACCACACTTTAATATATTAAATTAAATGATATATAGTTATTGGTGGGGCCCATTGAGAACTATTTAGAGAGGTGTTGAGTTGGAGAGAATGAGTGCTTATTAAGTACTACTATTATTAAAAAATTGTAAATAAATGATGTGTACAAATAGGACCCTATAAATACTAAAAAATGAAGTTCTCCATTAGAAATAGTCTAATAAATTGCTTCTATTACACATTTTAATATGAAGTTAATTTCTTTATTTGTACCCTCTTATTATTGTACTACTCCTCTTATTATACTAGTACGCTACTTTCAAAATACTAAAGTATTTCACTTTGTATTATCCATTCCGTTTCAAAATAATTATCATTTTAAATGTTTGTACACATGTTAAAAAATACAATTATGATGTTAAAAATAATAGCTCTTTTACTAAATTAGTTATTTTTTCTTTGGTTTTTTACAAAATAGTGTATAAAGTAATAATTAGATGATATTCCCTCTGACCTTTATTATAAGCAAAAACCACTTTTTAGATATATTAAATAACTAATGTATCTAGACTACATTATTGTCTAGATACATTAGTTATTCAATGTATCTAAAAAGTCAATTTTGCTTATAATGAAAGCCAGATGGAGTAAAATTGAAAAATGCTGCATTGAAAATTAAAAAACAACACTCATTTTAAACCAATTTTTTTGAACTAAAGCAACACTTATTTTGAAACGAAAGGAGTAATAAACGAGCTTGCTTGTATAGAAAAGAAGAAATAAATGGGTCAATGGATAAAATAATTATTATACCGAAACCTAAAATAATTTCAACTTTAAAGTTTAGATTTGAACTCTTTGTAGAAAAATTTGAAGTCCAATAATCCAATAAGCAATTAAGTATGTTTTTGGTCCTAGCCAATTATTTAACGGGCTAAGCCCAGTAATCTAAGCAAAGCCCTAAGAAAGTAGGATCCATCATTTTGTATGGGCCTTGAGTTCACCGAAATTTCTTTCCCCACCCCCTTGGTTTTTCTTTCCCCCCAACTACCCGTTTTGCCTTGACAGTTTACAAAACTAGAAAACGCGATTGGCAGATTTTAGGAGATAAGAAAAAATAATCCGAACTAGATAGAAAAAAGTAATCTGAACCTGTCCAACTTAAGTTCAGCTGCAACTCACTTTCTCCAACTTCTTTCACACACAATAAAAAAATCACTATACTTTAGTAACAATATACATAAGTTAACAATATATTAGTCATTTTTCGGAAAAGCACATAGTGAAAAAAAAAAACACCGGTCATTCACCTAGTATGACATACATGTCAACTTTAGTTTACAATCATACAGGTTTTTTTGCTATAGTTTCCTTATTATACTATTTATGGTTAGTATTTTTATGTAACCAGTGAGTTATATCCTCCTTAGTGCTTACGTCAAAGAAATCTGAATTACACTTTATGTGCAATTTCCTTTCTTCAAAATTAAATTTGTAAATAAAATTATATTCTCTGTTTATAAGAGATGTCTGAATTACAACCTGGTCCCCGTAAAAATTAAATATTAAATATGTATTATATTTCAATATAAAAATTAAGCAACTGTTTTTTGTAAAAAAAAGGAAAAAAAATGTAAATCGCCATCCATTTCAAAATCAATTTTCCTTTCTTTGTAGTTAAATTTGTACATATTTTTTTTTTACGATAATCAACATGCTTTTATACCATTTGCTTTTGACACTTTTGGTTTTTTGGCACCAGATGCTGTTAATCTTCTAAATAGAGTCCAAAAAGTCATGCATAACAATGTTGTTTCTCCTAAATCTCTAAATGTGGTCTTTAAACGAATTGTTTTTGCAATTCAAAAAGGAGTAGCGGCGCAGCTTGTTGCCCGTTTACATTCGACACATGTGTAATTATATTTTATAAAATAAATATATAGTTAAAATTGTAAGAATAGACTGTCCGTAAAATCTAACTCAACCGATAAATACTACTAGTATAATAGGTTGAACACTTTCACTTAAAATAATTGCAAGTAGAAACCAATAAATGAAGCACATAGTTTTTTGTTTATAAATATGTTTTACAAAATGAAGCACAGAGTTAGTAAATGAATATATTTGGACTGGGTTCATCCCCTTGAGCTAGCTACTAAATCATTAATCGATCTGTTGGATCTCTCTGACTATGTAAGTTGGATTTTGCTATTTTAGTGTGCCATATAATTCATAATATCATATCTTGATAAATAAATTAAATACAACTCACCCCAGGTGTAGTCTACATTCAGATTTTAATAAAATCTAATCTGTTTATCAATCATTTTTCGGAAAGATTTGTGATATCATATCCTCACATTATTATTATTTCATCACCATCTTCAACTATTCTATCATTGCCCTTCTATTAATTGCGGTTATCTTTTTCTTTAGGCACCTCATTTGTACTAGCATCACTTTTATTTGTTAATTGTTATTTTGTCATTTTTCCCGGTAATGGGACATCTATTTTTTATTTTTAAAGTAAATAACACAAAGACACCTTCATGTAAAATTAAAGAGAATGATAAATTTTATTGAAGATTTAGAGTAGAATTTACGTTTGATTTATCAATTGTGAAATTTAGTCTCGTAAACTCAACTTAAATTGATGTGAGCTGAAAGTTCCATCTACACCTCAATTATAAATTGATTTTGTCATGATGCATCTATTAAACCGGGAATTTTGTGCCCACAAATTACAAAGCTTAATAATTTGAGTTGGATAAAATCACAATTGATAGCAAAATCAAAATGCATCTATTTAACACATGACTTCAAAATTTGGGGACCCTCAAAATTTGAGTTAGTATGAGCATAAACCCTTAGCACGATAGTTTCTATTCATAATCATCATTTATTTTATGAATCATTTGAAGTTGTATTTTAATGTCATTGATTATAACCTGATTTTTCTTATGTAATTGATGTTAGTTATAACTCAAATAAAATATTGTTCCTTATATATTATTTACAATTTAAATAAAATATTGTTCTTATAATTTTTTTTGCATTTTTTTCATTAGAGACCCAATTTTAAGATTAAAATAGAAATATTTCATCCAAACACCATAGTATACTACACATCCATTATGAGGAAACATATAAAGTGTATGTCATATGATTTTTTAAACCACGTATATTCTATAATGTGAATTAGTTATTATATGTTGTTTAACTTTATCCATTAATGTAAGAGTTAGAAGAAATAAAAAAGATGGGGTGTTTGGGGTTGGTGAATTATTCTTATTCATGTTGTATTGTATCCAACCCCCATGTGAGGCCTTCTTGTTTAATACACAAAAACCACTAGAATGACAAGAGTCTCTTCCGTAGAATCCGGCATTAGAACATGACTTATGCAGTAGTATGTACTAGAAATGCCATTAATTTCCCCCACATTATATTATATATTCATCATGTTCATGTGCTCTTTTGCAAAACTTGTAATGCAAAAAACATTGTCAAATATCCCCAAGACAAGTCCTACTAGAGTTGGGATATAGCAAAATTGTTAAGTCAAATATTTGTGGTGTCTTGAATTTAAATTTGGGATCTTTGTAAACATTTCATATGATATTTATCATTGTTAAGTCAAAAAAGAACATTGTGAAATTTGATTGTGTTCTTTCTCGCTTGTCAGTGGGGTGCCATTCAATATCTATGGGCTATATCTGGGAGGTTAATACATACAAACAAATATTAAAAATTATAGTTGTTATATTAATAAATTGAATATTCTGTGAGTATTGATAAATTGAGTCTTCGTTTGTATATGTGATGTATGCATACGTTTTTATTTATATATAAATATAAATATAAGTATAAGTTTATTATGATGGTTTAGTAGAGTTGATTAAATATAAGTATCCAACGGAAAAGGAGGGAAGCATTTCTTAATGAACGTAAGGTATAGGCAATTAGTGGCTCATTAATATTGTACTAGTAGTTACATGCCAATCATTTTCAATCATTTGAAGTACTAAAATACCATTTGAAATGTTAATGAATACTGTATAGTTAATTAAGGAATTGATTAATATGCATCCACCAAAATTTGCACATAACTGTAGTGAATCAAAGTCTCCTTGACATAATTTGGTACTTTAACTTATTCATGTCAAAAGAGATCGATCAATGAACAATATATTCCTTAAATATCATTTAATATAATTTCGATTTTGAGGGCTACATTTCAAAATAAATGTCTTACTTATCAAAATTATTTTTCCCAAAATAAATGTCATATACCATTTATAACATTAATTTTTCTAATTTTATTCTTTAGAACAATCATTCAATGAGAGAAAAAATACACTCAAAAATCTACTTTTTAGTATTCTTATGTCTACTACCAATAAAAAGAAAGGGTATTTTAGTAAAAATCATATTCTCTTTCTTTCATTTATACACTTTTGTTAAAATGTGTGATTTAGTCAATTGTGACACTTAAAATGAGACGGAAAAAGTATAATTTAAATATTATAATATAATTATAATATGTAAGGTTATCACCGTCCAAATGTGTCTGACACGGTGCAAAATTTTACAGGAAACTTTTTGTTTTAGAGGGGTTATGGTGGAACAGTTAGTTAGTTAGTTAAATTAAAATAAAGGACATTAATTACACCAGAGATTTTGATTATTGAGTAAGGCATGGCGTCCCATTGACATTATTATAAGGTGAACATTGATTTGTGGGATAGAGTAGTATTAATCTTTTAATAATTTGTCAAGTGGGTAGACTATAGTAAATTAAAGGATAATACATTATTTGTAATAATAATAATAATAATGTAAAAATTAAAACAACTACAAACTTTGTTCTTCATTTGTTGGGATGAGATAGATAATTTGATGCACTTATATTAAGAAATGTTTAAGTCGGTCTCATCTTTAGAAAAAAAAAAATTCAACTATTAAATTACCTGACAAAAACAAGAAGAAAATGTTTGAAATGTATTAGGCCAATATAAGAATGTATGAATTGAAAAGATCATGTCATACATATTTTCACTCAAATAATTTGATAATAGTAGTAATGTGTTTTAATAAGTAAAGAGACTTTCACTGCTTTAATTTTTTTATCTAGTTATTGATTAGGATATGCAACTATTATTTTCAAATGTTGAGTTGAGTCATACTAATGTTTCTTTTGGATGTACTATATTCCCTCACCGCAAAACTACAGGTCGCACCCATTCAGCAAGATTTAATTTAATGTGAATTGACCTTTAATGAATTGTTAGTTAACTGCTAAAAAGTAAAAAGTGGTATGCAAAACCAAACTACCATAGCAACTCAAGAAAGGAAAAGGAAACAAGGCTAGACTAGTTAATTATAACTAGGGAAAAAGAGAGCAAATTAAAGTTATCATCAATTTAATATTATATACTACTCCCTCCGTCTCAAAATGTAAGCAAATTTGACTTTTTGGGTACATTTGACTATTGATGTATCTAGCTCATATTATGGACCAAATACATCAATAGTCAAATGTATCTAAAAAGTCAAATTTGCTTACATTTTGGGACGGAGGGAGTAATAATTATTAATTGTTTACTTTTTACTCCAATGTGTTCTCCTGTCAATTTGGGGTATTTCCTTTACTAATTTCAAGTAATTTTTTAAATTTCTAGGCTTAAATATTTTTGTGAGTAAAAATGTAAGAAATTCAACAAGACAAGACTATATAAACTATGTTTTTTTTTCTTGAGGGAAAGACTATAAACTACTATGTTAACAAAACAAAAATAAATGAAGGATCAATGATGACTGTGTTTAAAATAAATGAAGGAACAAAATTAAATCAACAAAAAAATCCAATGACAAATTATGTTTGGCCAAAGCATTCGTCACTTGATTAGTTCTCCTTAGGATATAATACCGCTGGATTAAGGACGGCCACAAGACCGGTGCAAGATTTTCCTCCCCTATCTAATTAAGTTTAACATAACCACAAGGAGGGGGGTACCAACCCATAGAAAAGATAACCCTAAGTGAATGCGCTCCATGCGATTATGCACTTAAAAATTAATAAGAGACTCTGTTACAGTACGCTGAAGTTGAAAGTTTGAATTTTAGATTATTTATTTTTACCATAAAATATACGAATTTAATTCTTACACCATTTAACCATAAAAAATATGATTATTTTCTTGTCAATTAAATTATTTGGCTCACCAAAATATAGAAGGGTAGTTATTAGTGGTACATAGAGCATAAAATGTTGGTGTAAATGTTTGCTAGTAGTACTAAAACGTTGGTACTTAGTACCATCCGTTCAATTACGTAAACTATTATTTTAATTAATTTCCCACTACAAAATTTCTGGCAACTAGCCCAAAAGCTCTGTTTCGATAATGACAGACAGGGCCCAAGATGCGAATCAACTATATCAAGTACTCTTTTTATTTTGGTAATCACGGATCAAATACTAATAATTTATTTACAGTTTTTAATTTAATTTGTTGTTTAGGAAACTAATGTACAGCTATATACTACTCATATTAAATATATACTACTAGTATTTAGTTGCACCATGAGTATAAAAAATGAGAAGCAAAAAAATGTTTTGTTTTGAAAGAAAAGAAAAAGATTTTAAGATTGTGCACTTATGCATTTATAAAATTTTCACTAATGACAAATAAATAATGTTCTTACTGTTAACTTATAGTAGTATTATACATATTATATATGTAATAAGGGAAAAGCTTGTATTTCTTGTTATTTATTAATAATTCATATAATAATAATAATTCACTTCAAATAATTGAAATATATGAGAGTGTTTAATTATATAAATTTAACAGGTAACCAAAAAAATATAGTAAAATTTAACATTGAAAAGTACCATTTTTTTGTTGTCATGTGTCATCTCTTTAAAGAATAAACGGTTTGAACATTATTAATTGATAATTCGTCAAATTTTTGTAATCTATGGAAGAAAAATTGATATGAAAGGAATGAATGTCAAGTGTTAGCAATTGTTTGGCAATTATATTTACCACATGGCTCCATATTATTTCAAATTATTTGATTATTATTGCAATGCAAGTTTTTTCTACACATGTGTATATGAAATATGACCACATATATTAAATTTAATTATATATATTATCAATTTTAAAATTAAGTCAAAACATTTGAGCTGAGTATAAAATATGAAGAGAAAAAATAATTAAGAGGTCAACATCGAAGAGATATACAGGTATATGATGAGGTTGGCAGTTGCACTACTATAAATTTCTACTATTTATTCAGATGCGTCATATGGTACCACATATTTGATAAATAAAAATTATTAATTTGATGAGTCTTAATAGTTTTATAGAGTTGCTTATATATTTTAATAATATTTATGAAACTACTTCCAAACAAGGCAACCGATTTTCATTTTGGCGTTTATTTCACATATAGTGATCATAATATTCATGTCAATATTTTCTTGTTCAAAAACTTAATCATGCACTCAACTGCCGATGTCAATACCCACTACTAAAGTATTTGGTATTCCCTCAATTCCAAAATGTAAGAGAATAAACAAAAATCATATTTATTAAGAAAAAGTAAAATATAATGATTGAGTGTATGTTTTTTTTTAAAAAATTGTATGGAAAGATGTAAAAACAATTTTTATTGATTGTTGATTATAAAAAAAATAAAAGAGAGGGTAAACTAATGTTCGGACTTTTTCTCTTATATTTTGGGACAAAAGATTATAGTTTTTTTCTCTTACATTTTAAGACGGAGGAAGTATCTCACAAGTAGCTAGCTAGCTAGTTATAGGCATCATTAATTAACACCTTAATTAAGCCTTCATTTACTATCAGTTTAGACATAGTATATACTCCATATTTTAAGGATGATAGTCTTCTCTTGACATCTTCTTAAGATAGGGTGCTTACTAATCATAACCTATCACCTATAATTTAATTCTTTTAATGAACAAAATTTACCCTACTATTCACTAGGAGAAACTTAAACTCTAATTAGAATCGATCTTTTTTTGATATTAATTAAGGTTCAAGATATTAGGTATATAAATAGTGCCCCCGGGGCACTTGTTAAACATACTAAAAAAAAATACAAGATAAAAGTAATGCACGAGTTTTAAGGTAGAGATATTGAATGCACAAGTTCCAAGAGAAAATTTCTTTTTTAAAGAGCTTAATTAGTGTCCCGGGAACACTGTTTAGCATTTTCCAAAAAAGGATTCATAACTTCTCACACTTTAAACTAAAAACGAGATGTTCAGAATAGAAGTGTCTCTTTTAAATACAGAACTCTAACAAAAAATTGAATAAACAGTCTTAACTATGAAAATATAAAATATCTCCACAAAAGTCCAATTGAACTAATATGACAATATTAACCTTTTGAATTTGTAAAATTGAATTAATATCTATAATGAAAAGTTATTATTAAGTAGAATAATTTTGACAAAAGTTACTTTCAAATTAATAAATTTTACAAATCTGTGTGTGTGAGCACCCACAATTAATATTGAAACTTTGAATAGTGGTAGATGGATAGTGTCTGGTGTTATTTGTTTTAACTTTCAAAAATAAAATGACAATCTTATACTATATATTTATTTATATGGGGGTAGTATACATAGCACATGTTTTAATTAGACATCTTTAGTTGGTGCAATGCATCTCCAATGAACATCTGAATTTAATTTAATTAATTTCTAGAAGATATAAAAATAAAGTATCTGCATTGGGTGCAGAAATAATAAAATGATTGGTTGATTTGTTATTGTTCCATAATTTTTTATTTGTTTTTTAACATAGAAGAAAAGCTTAAACATCATTTTAGTCCTTGTATATGTGCGAAATTTTGGTTTTAGTCCATGTATAGGATTTTGTTCAAAATAAATCTTTGAATCAACCAAATTTTATAATTTTAGTCTCTAAAGTGAAAATCTGCAGGAAATCACAAATTTTCTGCAGATTTTCCTACGAATTTTCTTGCGGATTTTCGCTTTAAAGACTAAAATCAAAAAAATTAATTGATTCAGAGACTTATTTTAAACAAAATTAAATACAGAGACTAAAACTAAAATTTCACATACATACAAAATAATATTTAAGCCTAAAAGAAAATGAGAGAAGAGACTAGTAGTACTGGGGAAGAACGTGAGCTAATGGCAATTTGCAATTGGTTGTCGCAAACTTTTAATTCGCTTGCTTGTGAAACTTTGATGAGTGAATGAAGATTTAATTATGTACTATGAGATGAGATAATGTAACAATAAAATAAAAATAACTATATCCAAAAATGAATATTGAAATTGGAATTTGATTGCCACTAGTAGTAGCCGTACTAAAAAGGAGTGGTGTGGTGGGTCCTCCGTGAGGTCCGTGACACTGTTTTAGTACAACCAAGAGGACCCCGAACCTAGACGTCCTTTTTTGTGTGCTAAAGTGTACATAAAATACTGGATCCTGCATGTGTGCGGTTACAATTTGGGATTGAGATCTGCAGCTATAACAAATCCATGGAGTTGCATGTATTATTGATCTCGATCGTTGATTTGTGATTCGCTAATATTTAATTTTTATGTTTTTATTTTTATTTTTGATCAAACAGTCAAAAACAATTAGTATATATATCCTACTAATCGGTAGTCACATGGTTCATAAATTCACGTTTGTCGACAATCAACCCTAAGTCAATTGAATTACGTTCTATAAGACAATCATCAAATAGGCCAAGAATTTCAAAATTTTACACTGATATTTTTTTTTTATTGTATTAGGATTTTGAACAGCCTCATTGCGAGGCACTAACTGTATCTACATTCGGATGCACTTAGACTTTATATTTCGACAAAAAATAACAGATAACTATTATGCTAAAAATAAATTAAAGTAGGGTTCATCCTCTTCCAACTCATACTTAACAATCAAATCTAAAATAAATGACCAAGTGCATCATTTTCATCTAGTCTTCAACATATCCCACATCTTCATTAAAAGGTATAGTTGTTTAAGAAATTTGAAGACCATTGCATTCTAGTGCAATGTTGTTGTTTTTACATTGAAGACTCCATTTGAGCTCTTGCGTTTGGAAGGTTAACTCATCTCACTCTCATATAAAAGAAAATGTTAGTGCGAATTTTCTCGCGAAATTGGGTGCCCTTAGTGATGTAAAAATGCAGATTTGTAGTCCCCTCTAGGACCTGAAAATCATCCTTATTAATTCTATGATGCTTTAGAAACTCCTATGCCTAGGGACAAGGGTGTAGTTGCACCCTGTTTATTTTTTTATTTTTTTATGGTCTTGTCTTATGTACTACCAAAAAAGAAGACTCCATTTCATTCATACATATTCTCTCAAGTCTTCTTCTATGAAGGAAAATAACAATGCTAAAACTTGTTAGATCGAATATTGTGATTAGAGTTTGAATTATAACTCTTCCACTTATAAAATATATTCTCAAACTTTTAACACAAAAATCATGGTCTTTTATAGTGTTATTTATATGTCTTGATTTTAAAATTAAATATAAATCATGAAATAAAACATGCATAAACATTTTCTCAATTATGGGCCTTATTTACATTTGTGGAAATTGCTTATTACAAATCATGCATATATTCTTCGTGTTTCCCTACCAAATTTTGTCTCAGCAAAATCCAAAAATAAAATATCAAAATAGACTTTTAAAAACTACAACAAACTACACGGATGGAACATAATTCACATGCCACATTATATGACATTATTAACATGGTTTTGTCCATTGAAGTTTTCTTAATGTGATTTTAGAGATTTGCTTTGGATATGTGTTTTGTTAGAAAACATTGAACAAGGCGAATAAATGCCATGATCCTAAGGTTCTAACAAGTGGGGTTCTATGCTCAAATCAAACTAATTAGCTAATGTAACATTTAGGGGGATGTACCATGATTTAACATTAGTGCATACCAAAACTAGCAAAGTGGACCCATAAATCCAAATTGGACCATATTAACACTTTAGCTCGATTTTTATGATGAATTATATAGTTTGCTGTGGGAAGGCTCTGATTTTTTTTTTTTATTGAATAGTAAAGAAAATGATTATTCTAGCAATAATAAATTGGTCTAAGAGAAAAAAGTTCTTTTAAATAAGTTGTTAGAAATTCAATTTATGATTCTTATTTATAGAAAAGAAAATGTGTAAAAAGGAAAGAACATATATATAGTGTGCTCTATATATTTTTCTACAGAGATTAATCTTCGCTAGTGACAGTAAAAAATTCATATATATGGTAAAAAAATATTATTCTTAGTGGTATAATCAAGGGACAAGTGTTGGTACGTATTCCATATAGACAATTAAACTAACAATCATAAAATAAGAAGCAAATTATGTTGAAATCTTATTGGGTAAGATGCTCAAAATATTGAGAATTAGAATTAGAAGGTTGTTTTGGCTGTTTATTAGGAAAATATTAAGAAAAGAAGAGATGGGGTAACCCTGCACATGGAGTATGGTCAGACTTGGAGGTTTGCAAAATATATGGTTCCTTTTTAGAAGAGATGTATATTAAATTATGGTTATTTGTTTGTTAGTATTATTTTAATTTCCATGTAAAAGAGATGAACAAAAAGGAAGCCATTTTAATAGTCTGCCAGCCTTGCCTCGGGCAGTTGATTGGTAGAGTTGATTAGGCATCAAACGAGAAGGTACATTTTTTAAAATAATAATAATAATAATAATAATAATAATAATAATAATAATTTGATTTATAATAAGAAGTTAAAAACTGTGGGAGTGAATAGATAAATTATATTGATCATCAAAATTGAAAACGATATTAGTTAAAGTTATAATTTTTTTGTTGAATTGTCAAATAATTTCACTAAACTGTAAAATATCATACAAATAAGTTTATTTGTCAAAAAAAAAGGTTCATTAATTAGATGTCAACTTATTTTGTTAGATGCTATAACATGCACTAACTTAACACTACACGTTGTATATGTTAAATGATCTCATATCACAATTTACTTAAGAAGGATAAATTTGCTATTAATCATAATTGTTTGGGGGTTATTTATTGTTTAGTATCTAAGAGACCAAGAGTTCATAGAAAAATTAGTATAAGATGTGGGGATATTGATGTAAGATCAATGTGGAGAAGTTGTATATTCAATTTATATGTTAAATTTTGTCAAATTTTTTTTATGTTAAATCACAAATTCTACTCTAAAACTTAACATAAAACGTGATAAATTAAGGCAATCAGGCTTACAGTGCAGGGCATAAGTTATGGTGCATAAGTCATGCTTATGCACTGTGCATAAATACTCCATATTGCTTAATGCACCCTTAAATTTCTAATGCACCCGCAACTAGATTGTTTGGTGCACTCCCCAAATTTCTAATGCACCCCCAATTTGGGAGGTGTACTAAACAATTTTCATTATTTATGCACGGTACATAAGGAAAAAACTTATGCACCATAATCACTCCTCCAAGAATTAAAGCCAAATATTTATATTTTAAGTACAACTATAATCCAATTTAAATGATCACAAAAAAAAACCCGACTATTTTAATGTTATTTTTTTATTTCAATATGATTTTTTTTTATATCATTAGTCACCAATATGAATGATTATTTTTTTACGTTATTATTGCTTATTATTTTCCATGGTTAATTTTGAAAATTTTCTACTATTAATTGATTGAAAAGAATAAAAAATTTGTTATTTTTCGGGGGCGGAGAAAACAATTTTCCATGTGATGAGAATCAGGTACGGAGATGAGAGTAAAATTGGTGGCGGGTACGTATTTACGACCTCAACTCCATCCAATTGACATCCCTAACTCTACTAAATTTATATAAAATTCAACACGTTTTAAAAAATATTTTGTTACATCCAATAAGTTTTAATGAATTCAATTTTATATTTTTTATATAAGTGAATTCAATTTCTATTTCAACCACATAAAGAAATTGCAATTAAATAAAATGCTTTGAGAATCAAAACTCAATTATTAAAACTCGAGTTAAATGTGTTCTAATGACTAAAATATCACATTACTTGAGAGTTGAGAATGGATACTAGGGTTTAAGAGTAGTTTATAAATGACAATCACATTTCTCTATCCGTCAAAACACATTTTGCAAAAAAAAAACAACTAAATCATAATGGTTTACATAAAATTCAAAATGTACAATATTGTTAGATATAATATAAAACCATTGATATGACATTTCCTAACAACTTAAGTTTTTGGGATAATCGGTCATCTGACATGGTATCAGAGCCTCTATGACTAGGTGGTCTAGAGTTCGATTCCCGCTCCTCTCACTTTCTAATTAAAAAGTGGAATTTTAAGCATATGGTAGGTGGACCTATGCATTATCCACGCTTCAAACTCAATGTACTCTTGCGTGAAATGGCGTGTTAGATATAATATAAAATCATTGATATGACATTTCCTAACAGTTTAAACTTTTAGTATAATCAATTACTTGACAAATATCTCAAAATCGTAGAGATGCATACAAAAACAATGGCACACCAAGTAATGGTCTATTGTATGATGTTGGATTCAAATATGAGTGGTCACTGATGTGAACTATTACTATATTTACCTACAATGTTTAGAAATATGACATATCGATGTCTATAATCTTTGAATATTAACGATTATTTTTATGGAGGTCTCTCAAAGTTCTTAACTAATGGTACTAGATTCATAATTTAGAATCAATTTAACTTTTGAAAAAATGAGACAACTAAGAATTAAGTCTACACATTTAGAATTACACCTATAGTACTACTTAGGTTAGGTTATCCATTATCCAACATACAATAACTTCAGCTTACTATTCACCACTTTGAAGATGCCACAAAAACCGCAGACAGTAGTTGGTAATTATAAGCAAACACGAAGGGCATATTCCCAACCTCACTCCTATAAATCATTAGTCTCCCACACTGTACAAAGCCCCCTCACAAACTTCCTTCTCTCTCTCTCTCTCTCTCTCTTTCGCTACTCTAACCTTAATTAATACTCAGTCAATCAACGAAACAACAACAACATTGTAGTAAGTAACAAAAATGTCTTCAAAATGTAGTAAAATCCGCCACATTGTACGCCTCCGCCAGATGCTACGACGGTGGCGAAACAAAGCACGCATGTCTTCAGCTAATCGTGCACCGTCCGATGTACCAGCTGGACACGTGGCTATATGTGTGGGTGCTAACTACACCAGATTTGTAGTGCGCGCTTCCTACCTGAACCATCCCATTTTCCAGAAGCTTCTGGTTCAAGCCGAAGAAGAATACGGTTTCTCTAACCACGGACCGCTTACCATCCCTTGCGATGAAGATTTTTTTGAAGAAGCTCTCCGGTTCATTTCCCGGTCTGGTTCAAATAATGGAACCAACCGGTTCGTTAATCTCGAAGTTGAAGATTTTCAGAAACGCTGCTACGTGGGAGTTAGAAACAACGTGGATTTCTGGCCTGAATCTCGACCGCTCCTACATGGTCTTAGTGAAAAAACCATTTGGTAGTGGTCCGGTCCAACCGAACTAGACCGGTTGGTTCGTTGATTCACTTGGATTTTAACTCGGGTTCGGAGAAATTTATGTTTGATGAAGAACTATCCAAGTGATTTTTTTTTTGTTTAATCCTTTGATTATCAGGAAATTACCTGATAATCCGAGTTCGACCGAGATATAAAAGCCGACCGATGATTGTTTTAGTCGGTATTTAAATGCCGATTTGAGTTAGAATTTGAGCTTTCAAATGGAGCGGCATAAATTTAAAAGAAGTTGTCTGATCCGACTCGAATGATTAGTCTCTAGCACTAGCACCGGTCAAGTTATTTATACAAGGTAAATTGTGGGTTTTACTTTTTACCCCAATTTTCCTTTTCTTTTCTTATGAGGGTGGGGATTGGAAAATTTGAGGGATATGAGATTTTTTTAGGCCATCTCAAATGTATTGTACTTAATTTATGTGCATTATATTGTGCATTAGAAAAGGAAAAAAAACAATTTTTCAATGCTCCAAGGATGCTAAGGAGATGGCTACAACTGAGTCGTCCCGAGTTGGATCGGAGTGGAGGAGGCGAGTTGACGATGATAATTAGTATTATTTATTTTCATTTCTGGCAACTTTTGTAAACTACTGTGTATGTAATCTCGATTCATGTTCATGAAATGAAATGGAACTGTAGAGAATATTTAATTTTTAAATTTCTTCGTACTTTCTTTTTCATTATTGTATTGACTACTACTATTTGTGCCATCTTTTCACCACTAAAAAGATAGTAAGTAATTACTTTTTAATTTTTTTGACTAAAATAATAATGTAATGTTTTTAACCTTTTATTTTATTTTTAGTTGTTTGATTTGACTTTAGATAGAATTGATTTTGTTAGAATTGATTTCGGTAGAATTCATTTTATTAGAATTGAATTTAGTATAATTGATTTATGTTTAGATACATTCAATCAAAAATGAATTGAACAATAAATTTTAATGTAAAAATCAATTCAAAAGGTAAAAACTACAATTTCTAACTTCAAGTCGAATCAATTTTACTCTACAGAAATTAAACATGTCAAAATTAATTCTACACATTTAGAATCAAGTATAACCCTTTTAGAATTGCAATCAAACATTCGTTTCGTTTAGATGATGTGACAGTCCACTAAAATTAAACTCACATATAAAAATAAAATTTCGAATTCGAATCCGAGTTATTATCTCCTATTTAACAATTTACACTAGAACTTCTGGATTATTTAACGTTTTATTTATTATAGTACTCCGTAGTCCGTATATTTGAATTTGAAGTTCATTCCATGCCTAGCTGTTTTTTACTACTAAATACTTGTTGTATTATTTGGTTGTTTGTTGTTCTGTTCTGTGTGGAGGTTGCAAACTTGCAATCAGAGCAGCAGTTGTGGGAGGGAGTTAATGATACCAACCCACGTGAAAGTAAGAACAAAGTCTCTCTGCTTTTACTTGCTCTGATTTCATCTGTTGTAACCAATTTCTTGCTCCCACTTTATACTATTATTTTAGGGTCATTGTTTTCTTTCGTACAATTTTTCATACTTTTTTAATCTTTAACTTTTCCATTTGTAGAACAAAGAGTTTTGGTAATTCAAATTTTTTTGTTATATTTTAAATGTGAAGTTTTTCCGAACGATTTGTCTATATATTATTATGTAGATACATAAACATTAGAGTTGAGATAGATCTTAAAATTTAGAAAATATTAATAGAAGTGTTTATAAATTATCTACTAACAAGTCTCTAGCGTTGACAACAACAATTGCACCAAACAAAATTTTGTATTTGGTAATATGTAATTTTCAATTTTTGGGAGATATGTTTTGTGAAATATTTTGATGGAAATAACTCATTATAGTATTAAAGTTATATGTATACATTGTGTGGTATAGAAGAAAAATAAGTCAAGAAGTCCTAACTTAACTGTAAAATTGTTAGGTCGGATATTATGAGTAGAGTTCGATTCTCAATTCCTCATTTGTATGTGAATCTATGATGACTGTGTTATTTTTTTTATATAAAAAAAAGAAAGAAGAAGAAAAATAGTGTTAGCTTATAAATAAAAAAATATGCAACCATCATATTTGTTTATAAATGAAAAAATGAAATGGAAAATTTTAAATTATTAAATCAAATTACGGTGATATTTGGTTTTGGGTTCAATTATGGTGATAATTGTTTACCAAACCAAAAGATAATCCTTTGACCCTGATATTGGGCTTGCATTCCTAATATTGTTGTTCCAACTCATAAACCCATTGTTTGTTGGAATACCTTTTTAATTGCTTAATATATCATTGGACTAGGCTGTCATGAATAATTTAAAAAAAAGTATCATTACAATTTAGATAATGATATATCCTAGTTTTTCTAATTTTGACTTAATTTTTATAATTATTTTAAAAATATTGATCATTATACTTACAACCATTCTCAAAATAGTCAGGGCTTATAAGATAATTAAATAATTAAAAAGTTTATTTTTCCCTATGAGTGCTCATTTACGTGTTTATTTTTTATCTATGAAAATGTCTCACATTGGTTGCTTCTTTAGCATGCATGTGCGTGCTCTAGCAAGCACTTAACTTAATTATTGTGGGTATGTGCGTTTTTATGTGGTTGGTTCCTTTTATCACGTAATAGATAAAATGTTTGAATTATTGTTTAGTGGTAAATAATTTGTGTGGAAGAATTTTATTTAACCCACAATGAAGATTTTTTTTCAATCCAATTATCTTTATAATTATATCTAAAAGTCATAGATCAAATTTCTGACTATTTATTTAAAGGGTTTAGTTTCAATCTTCTACTATATATACTACTTGAATCAATTCACTATATTAGCAGTTAGTTTTTTTTTTTTGGGTCAGGAGTTGGTAGCGTTTTTTAATTGTCCAATATACTAGGCTAAATTGAGATAAAAAAATATCTATTACAATATTTTATATTTAAAAATTATTTAGAAATAAAGTTTTGTATATTGAAGGTTGCAACTATAATGATGTAACTTTTGAGTAAAATGAGTTGTAACTTTTGAGTAAAATGAGTTAGACCATGGTTTCAAATAATTTTGTTAATGTGTTTTTTAATTCAGAGAAGCGGCCACTAGCAAATATGTATGCCATATTTTTTAATTTATCAAAAATTAATTAAGACACTGACAATATGGACAATCTCACATATATATTTGATATTTAGCTCATTCATATTTTTTTTATACCAAATTTAGCTCATTCATATATATATAGTCAATGTGAGAAGTATAAAATGGCAAGTAGTATAAAAAAAACTACAAAATTGCAGATAGTTTTCTTCATATATCAAATATTTTATTTTACTGTTCCCTTTACTTGGAACTTGGAACTTTTTTTTTTTTTTTTTTTGAAGAATAGCTTAAAAAACATATGCGATGACTCAAATCAATGGGCTTGACAACCTTATTTTATGGTCCATAATCCAGGGTCTCCCTTTTCTCCATAGAATGGAGAAATATTTAATTCATTAATTAGGATAATTAGAGTTTCATAAAATTGCAAACTAGTTAAATAATATTTTAATATTTTAAAAATAAAAATAGCAAATTAGGAACAGTACTCTACATGCGAATTTGATGTGTTTGTTGACTGGTATATATTTTTTTCTTTCAATTAAATTCATGAAAAGAAATATCATTTGACATTATGATATAGCTAGCAGCATGGGTGTCCACCATGCATGTTCGTAGTATTGTGTTCATTCATAGCCTTTGACAAAATATGTGACTCAATCAGGAGAATAAAAATGTCACTATCGTAGGTTAATTTCTACAATATATGTAGGCTTTAAAGTTTAATGTCACATAAGATTTGAAAGAACAGTTTCATGGATTTTGACACTTGCATTTTATGTACAAGAAAAATCCTATATGGGCCGGACCGGAACTAATGAGAAACATACGTAGTGAAAGTGGATATCCTTATCAGTTATTTTCATGTGAAATAACAAGAGACAGAAACCTAGCAAAATATGAAGTCAAATTGATTTCATATGGTAAAAAGTTAGTAAATTCTAATATGCACAAGGGTTGGTCTATGCTGTATAATAAGTTTTAGAATTACATGACTGTTAGATGAAAAAACTTATATATCATATGGATCATTTATATAAAATTTAAAAACATTTGAAAATTATATGAGTTTTTATTGAAACCATTAATCTTAATGATTTCATATAATATATAAAATGATTTTCAATTTTTTTTTTTAAAATTTTTCATAAATAATTTATATAAGATATAAATTTTCAATCCAATATTTTGTAAAATTCGTACTGTGACTATGTAATCGTAAAACTTGAGCAATACTATTAACCACATGAGGTCCTTGTGCATGGTAGAAGTCACAGTAATAAAAATAATATGTCTTAAAGTTAGAGATTTTGAGTTTGTTATATTTTTTTGGTACAATTTAGTTATTTTGATACAAATTTTTTAATGTTTTAAAAAGAGATAAATATAATTTTTTTGTTTATATATCTTGAACTCTAAAATTTATTTTACCAAAATACGGAGACATATTCTATTATTTTAAAATTTCCTTTTGCCGCAGAAAGATTGAATTATCTTATCATTTAGTAGAGCATATATAGAATAGGTGGTGATGACCCAAATTAATGAGCATTCCAATTTCCACTCATACTATTACTACTAGGGACACATCTAGCGGAGTATATTGATAAGACCAACACAAAAAAAATCTAGAGCACATATAGTGAAAGTGGATATAATTCCCTCAAAATAAGAAAACCCAAGGTCAACAATTATTTTTGCTTATAAATTCCACACAATTTTTTTAATAAGTAGTTTAATGACTAAAATTTTATCTCTTAAAATAAATAAATGAATGTACTAAAGTTCAAACCTGCGTTGCATATATTTAATCATTAGTTTAATGACTAAAATTTTACCTTTTAAAATAAATAAATGAATGTACTAACGGCAAATATATTTATTAATAATAATCCGATCTCTGTACATGACGAACAAAAACCGGTAAAGCAAGAACTACAACACGAAGGTGCCTGTATATAAGCGGGACACCAATGAAAAATACAAAAACATACACCGCCTAAAAGAGGTATACTTTTAATCTCATAACTCCCGATATCGAATCAAAAGTGATCAAACCATCATAATCCAAAAAATAGTTCCATGAACCAAAAGTTGATGAGACAACTGTAGAATAAAAACTTAAGTAAATAAGTCTCAGTTTGCCGTTCACACTTGTTTTGTTTTGTGCCTTATTTTTTAAGTGTGCATAGAATGGAAAAGAACACATGTTTAAGAACAATGAGAATCCAATCAGACTATGTTGACAAAAACAACAAAATCACCAACTAAAATACATAATACAAGTCAGTTGAAAGGGGAGAATCCACCTTATGTGTCTTATAAGTTTTCTTATGGAGATTATTAGCTAGTCATCGTTAACGGCGGTAAAAACTTCATACTATATATCATGGTAACAAAAAATACTCGATACAAGTTGATGAATTCGTTTAATTATTAATATAAATTCAAATCTAAACAAAAGTGTGGCTTCTTTGTTATAGAAAGGAGAATTGTAATAAGTTTGCAATGCTTGCTATTGATACAAATGTACAGAGAGCTACTTCAAGGATTAGGCTAGAATTGCCATGCATATGCTGACGATGACTACAATCAATCAATACAATAACTGCAAGGATATTCTAATAAAGTTAAGATATTGAGTATCACCTAATATATATTTGCCTTAGCCCTTATGCCTCCACCAAATCAATTTTTTTTTTAATTTATGTAAGAGCTGAATTTGAGACGATTCTTTATTGTCAAAAATACGTAAATTATGTTCTTTCTAAATGATCTTGCTCTTGCATACCAATCAAGTCTTTTTACAGAAAACACGAGCACCACAAAATAGAATAACTTTTTTCAACTTAATTTCCAACTTTATAATTTACTCTATTTTTAGGCATTTACAATTCTATTTTTCAGCAGAAATAATACCTGTGATACTGGGATCTCTGTGGGTATAGAAAACTGATTATTGTCGAATTAAAGCATTATTACATGCTAAATCAAGGAGAAGATCTAGATATATATGTTTGAAGATGGGTCTCAAATCTCAATTAATTAATCATATCCTATTGAATCTGAATTTATTGACTTTAGAGCGGGATAGGCAACATGCATTTGGTTTAACCTCCTCCGTTGGTTCAATCTCCCTGCTTCTGGTTATGGAGAAGAGAACGCGATTTTCTTCATTGAATTGTACCGACTCCTACCAAACACACAAAAAACCATCAGATACATCGTCTTCCATTATATTATTATTACGATATACTATCTATCTAGTCTAGTAGTAATTATTAATAGTAATAATAGAATAAATTAATTAATTAAAACGAACTAAAGGTAGATGACAATTTCCAGCAAGAGTGACATTATCATCATGTCTATAGCAGTTCTACTTCTGAGGTGATGCTTCTATAATGTTGATGACCAATTTGAACTAAGTTGAAGTGCAATTAATAAGGCAGCGATGGTATATGAGAATTGAGAAAGTCAATTTCATAAAGACATAGCTAAAGGGCAATCGAAGAAAAAGTACTGAAATGCTGACTTAGCTTGCTTGTTGCACAAGCTACACATTGGAGATATATATATTTCAGCCTTTAATTAGCTATAAAGTTCTCATTGTCTGTGAATGAAAATTTTGTCTGATTAATCGATTGAATTAAAACGGGTGATTCTTTAGTGATTGAAGTATACTTACTGATTGTTCAATCATTTAAAACTTAAAGAACTAGAAAAGAAAAAAAACGATTGTTTAAATCTTTTATCAATTGTTTTATGATTTTTTGAAAAGTAGGACCCAAAAATTAAAATGTAATTTGAACATCTTATTGTGCATGTAAGAGAGATTTTGAAGTGGAATATTAGAGTGATTCCAAATAAACTCAATTGGCCCAATCAATGTTCTGATGAGCACATCTAGCATTTGATTGAAGAATTAAGCTTCTTTAAAAGATAGTAAATCACATGCATTAGAGTGTTTCCAGAAGAATTTTTTATCCTTTTAAAAATATAATTATTATTAATAATTAATAATAATAATAGTAGTTCACAAAATTAATTAAAAGGGGAGAAAGAAATCATATTCACTTGTTCTCATATATAAATTGTGTCAATTGTTTCTGTACAATTCACATCTCCTTTTTGAAAAATTAATTAACATCATCCTCTTACATATCTAGTAAAACAATATGCATTTTAGTATCATGATGATCTTATTGGCTTGTGTTATGTACCCTGCAACCATGTCTCTTACACTACCCTCTGAATCATCAATTGATGAAATTCATCATCAATGGATGATTAAGCATGGTCGCGCATATGCAAACACATCCGAGATGGAAAAACGAAGGGCAATATTTAAAAATAATTTTGAATTCATTGAAAAAAGAAACAAGATGAATAAGGCTGCTGGAAAGAATTATACACTAGGACTTAATGATTTTTCCGATTTAACCCTTGAAGAAGTTCAATCGAGGACTTCATGTTGTGGCGTGAATGATATTCCAACCGAACTTCTTTCCTCGAAGACAATAAGATTCAACATGAGTGTTGATGATATTCCAGAATCTGTTGATTGGAGAGACGAAGGAGCTGTCACACCTATTAAAAATCAAGGCCAATGTGGTAACTATATATAATATCACTCTTTTGCTTAATTTTTAAAAATTTATTTTTGGTAATATAAGAAGAAAAAAAACTGAAGTTCTTATAAAAAGAAATACACCTAAAATATCATCTAATAAAGTAGATAACAATAACTTTTAATTAGTCACCTTAGATTGTGAAATTTTGAAACATAGAAAAGAAGTATCCATATTACTTTTTTCTTAGTGGTTACAAGCAACTGAAGCAAGCACGTATTTAAGCGCACACATTTTTTTTTCTTGATAATAGGCGCGCACATATTTAAAAAGATAAAAAAGAGTTAAATAATAAGATGCTTTTTATGTGTGTATGTTCAAACAATATGTTTAAATAATTGTGACCACCCCGCATTTAAAAAACATTGTGACCATGCAAGTATTTATTAATATTATTATTATAAGAGTTAAATATGTTTTTTTTTTATCTTTATAAAAAAAACACGTTTTCATTTCAAAAAATTTGTTTCATTTTTAGTTCTTCGTAGACAAAATTTTGAACTTTTTTTAAATATTTTTTAAACATAAATATGAATTTACATAGAGATTTAACATAATATAGACACGTCAGGAATATAAATAAATTATAGTTTAAATAATCATTTAGTTCCTGTATCATTATTTTTTTAAAAAAATTATTCTTTTGATTTTGGTCTTTAATTAACGTCAACTTTCAATGACAAAATCTAAATACATAGTAAAAAATTCACGAACTAAAAGGGACGAAATTCAAAAAAGCGCGAACTTACATAAATGAAAACAATTATTTAAGTAACTAATAGGCAACATTAATATAATTATTTAAATCAATAATTATAATATTGGTGTTAAAATAAACATAAGTTATAATTGTACATTTCTAGACCAAAATAATGAAAACATGTGATTTTTTTTAAAAATGAAAACAAGTATTTTTTTTAATAGAGATTAGAGATGAAAATCAAATTTCATTAATTTAATAGAGACGAAAAAATATAAGTTAAAATTAATCAAAAAAATTAATGTATCTGATCCATATTTTTAATCAAATAGATTAACTTTCTCTGATCAATTTTCTTTTATTGTTTTTTATACTTTGAGATGTAAGGAGTATAATGGATTGTGTTGTAGGAAGTTGTTGGGCATTTGCAACAGCTGCAGCTCTAGAAAGTCTTTGGCAAATAAGAACGGGTGAGCTGATCTCACTGTCACCTCAATATCTGGTTGACTGTGATTCACAAAGCTATGGTTGCAAATACGATTATGTTCAAACTGCCTTTAAACTTTCAACAGAACACGATAAACCAACTATTCCCAGTGAAGGTGATTATCCATATAAAGGATTGCAGCAATCCTGCAATGATGAAGTTGGATCTGCAGCTGGATTTGATGGTTTTCAGTATGTATCAGCTCGTGATGAACAACAACTTTTACAAGCTGTGGCACAACAACCAGTAACAGTTAATCTCAATATTGGTAGTCCTGAGTTTTATGCTTATAGTGGTGATGGGGTATTTTTATGCTTATAGTGGTGATGGGGTATTTTCAGCAGCATGTGAAGATGATAAGTACCATTCTGTTACTATAGTTGGTTACGGAGTAAATCCAGATGGAACAAAGTATTGGATTTTAAAGAATTCATGGGGTGAAGGTTGGGGTCTTAATGGTTACATGAAGTTGATAAGAGGAACTGGATCTCCAGAAGGTCATTGTGGTATCAATTTTTATCCTGCTTTTTATCCCATTCTCAAAGATCCTCAATGAATCAATGTTGCAGTAAAATCCCACAATTATTTACTATATTATATTATATATCTCAGCCATCCATTTTAAATGGGTAGGTTCATATTGTACATTTACAAAATTAATAAAATTTAATCTACTATTAATTTCAATTCAGACTGTCAGATTATAATAATATATTGTATTATCTAATATTCACTATTGTTAACATGGACAACTATTGATTCAAAAAAACATGGACAACTTAAATATATTCATTTTTCACGCTTGCTCAGAATTACTATAACCTTTTTCTCTTAAAAATTAAAGGGTAAAAAAAACCCATTATAACGATTAACATGGCTATATTCAATCTAATCTGGTTATAATATAATAGATATAGTGAAATGTATGAAAATTGAATACATAGCATGTTTTCGCCATCAATAGAAAATATGGTTAATTTTTTTTTTTACATCGAAAATATAAATTGTTCTCGTCGGAAATTGAATTCTGGACCTCCCCTACCGAACCCCATGTTAATCCGGTTATAAAAGTATTATATAGTATTTCATCCGTTTCAAAATATAAGTGTCGTTTGAGTTACTTCATCCGGTTATATAAGTGTCGTTTGAGTTTCAAAATAAGTCTTCATATAACATATTTTAACCATATATTTTGATTAATTTATAAAAATAAATATTAGCATATATGATATTGTTTAATTTGTTTCGATGAATATTTTTAAAATATATATTTTACAATTTTTTATAATACATAATTAAATATATTTGTGATCAAAGATGTGCATTGCAAACGTAAACGGGTCAATTGTAAAACTTATTTTGAAACAGAGGAATATAATAAGATCTATGAAAATTAAATAGCACCGTGTTATCTCCCTCAATTTAACAACAAAAATGTATTACATTCTTTTTCGTTTTTACCATACATATATTGTATTTATTTCCTTTGTTCGTATTGTTTCAAATTCTATTTTTATAAATATTAGATTAGATAAAATAATACGATAGATATATTATACTACTTTTATCTATTGTACTGTGTTATTTATGGTTAATCACACAGGCCTAAAAAAAATGATGATAGATCAAATTGAATCATATCTACATATTAGTAGTAGTAGTTTTTATTGATGACTATTTTTATTTTACCAAAAGAAACAACTACAAGTAGCTTAGGCCTTAGGGTAGTTGAAACTATTATAATTAGTTTTATGTTTTAGGCAAAATTACTTTTGAATATTTAATTTTGATTTGGTTATTTTATTTTTCTTTCTTAAATTGATCCTACTACTACTAAATATTAAATGTTGTTTATTGAGAAAATGAGAGGAAAAAAATAAATGTAATTTTGTAATTAATTTTTCAAGAATAAAAAAAAAAATTAAGAGTTTTTTTTTTATATAATTTGAGACAAAAAAAATGACTTGGTTCTCTAATAATTTGGAACGGAGGGAGAGGTGTGCAACACATTAAAGAATTTTTAATTGGTGAGTAGTGAACAATGTTGTTTTTTTTTTTTTACAAGGGGACATAACTTGTTAAGTGTATGACCCGGTTTGTCTGCCTGGACATACGTTCGGTTTCGGTCTAAATTTTTTAATATTTTAGAAATTAGTTTAGAGTAAAACTGATATTTTTAAGGATTGATTTAAGACGAAATTAAGTTTTTTTTATTCAAAATGAAGACTTTTCATTGCAACAATTCTTCTTAAAAAAATTAATTATTTAATTTATTAAATAAATATTTAACTTTTTTTTACTGAATAAAGATTCAATTTTTATTATTATATCTAATTAAATATTTTAAAACTACAAAAATATTTTTAATGTCTCTTTTGTTATTGATTGTATAGATTAATTTGAACAGTAAAAAACATTCAAAAACTAAATTAACTATTTAAAAATATATTTATATATCAAAATAGTAGTAACTAACAAATAAGAAAGTTTCCTTAAAAAAAAACAAATAAGAAGTTGTAAATATAATGCATTTATTTAATCTGTACAGATCAAATTACATTATATACTTATAGTATACTCCAATTTGTGAAAAAAAATTACCCTTTCATGAACATTAAATATAGTTTACAGTTTACACTATATAGTACTCCAATTTTTCCATAAACTACTACTATCAAGGTAAATTGAACGGTATCGTTATATGCTAGACTACTAAGGCTTGTGACAATTTATTTTACCATCATCACGAGAGTACTGACGATAACTGTGTTCAACTTCAATGCATTTGAGTGAGACTTTGTAGTATAAGTAATTACGTATGTAGTATTACTAATAGCATAACACATTGAGAAAATACTACTGTAGTAGATTTGTAAGTGGCTCTGTCCCTGGTCATTGCTCACACAACAACCTTAACTTCAAAAGCTAAAACACCGCACCCAGCTACACCATGATCAGAGAACTATTGTTCATGTGTCTCTTCTTTAACTTCTTCATATTACATACATTTTCCACCAAAAACTCCACAACACTGCCTCAAGATGCCACATCCTTGCTATCGTTCAAGCAAATGGCAGATCAAAACAACCAACTCTTGTACTCATCTGAGCAAGACCACTGTGAATGGCAAGGAGTCAAGTGCTCAAAAGAAGGCAGAGTCACAAGGTATGATGTGCAAGGTCTAAATCTTTTTGGTTTTTTTTCCACCAAACTCCTTATCTCGTCTTAATCAGCTGCGAATAATGAGTCTCCGTAATAACTCATTATTCGGACCTATTCCTGATCTTTCTCCACTTGTTCATCTCAAATCACTTTATTTAGATTATAATAATTTTTCTGGATCATTTCCTCCTTCTGTTATCTTTCTCAACCAGCTGGTTGCACTCTCACTCAGTCATAATAGCCTCACCGGTTCACTTTCGGTGAGGTTAACTCTTCTTGACCGTCTCATTTCACTTCGTCTTGACTCAAACCACTTTAGTGGTCCTCTTCCACCTTTCAACCAGAGTCATTTGAATGCCTTCAATGTCTCAAATAATAATCTCACCGGTCCAGTTCCTTATACCAAAACTCTTGCCCGGTTCAAACCAACATTGTTTGCAGAAAACCCTGGCCTATGTGGCGAGATTGTTCACAAGCACTGTGGGGATCATCATGCTCGTTCTGGAATAGGGTTCACAATTGCTATTGTGGTTCTCACTGTTATTTTTATCATTATTGTTTTAGTTGCTTTGTTTAGAAACAAATATGATGTAAAGGGTGGGAAAGTTAGGAAGCATTTAGAGATGGTTGTTAGCAGGCGCCATTAATTTGTTTATCTTCTTTCTTTCAACCACTGTATGAATTTGAAATATATATATGTATTGCCAATTTGTGTTTTTTTTAATATTTGGATCCATAATATATTTTAATGGTGTAGTACTACTACTACTAATCATTGCTACTACGTAAGCCAAATTTTTTTATCTATTTAATTATGCACTAATCACATGATGGAAAATCAAATAAAAAATCAAACTTTTTGTGTTACGTACTGTACTGTAAAGGAAAAGGCTAATGAGGAACTCTAAGCGCATTGTTTAAAAAAATAAATGTTAAAATTTTATTCAAAATTTTTAAAAGTTGTTTGTAAAATTTTTTGACTTCTTCAATGCATTTGTCCGGCATTACTTTTTTAACTTTTTTTTACCTAAACTGAACATAAGATTGATTAATTAAGTTGAATGAGAAAAAGGGAAAATGAATAATGTGTATGTTTAGTGTGTGACATATATGTACGTGTAATATTCCATTCATTTTGAGAATTCTTTTTTATTTTATTTTTGTATTTTAATTTTTACCAACCGATATCTTTGACTAAGCAGATTATTTATATTGATAAATTTGAATACGATTGATGATTAGTAATGTACACTACTAAAAAAGCGTCAAATAACGGCGGTTTATTAGGGGAGGTTTCGCAAAATCCCTGCAAATTGTGTTAAACAGTAATATCTGAGGCAATATTTAAAAATTTTAGCTGGGGATTATAACCCCCGCAAAATAATGACTTAATTTTCTATTTTTTCATTCTGCGCGGACCCAAAATTTTCAATTCCCTATCGTTTCATTTTCATGAAACCCTATTCTCTCTTGTCTCTCTCACTCCCGTCGCCGCACCACCGTCGCTCCCTCTCCTTCCGTCTTGGCACCGCCGTCACTCCCTCTCAGAACCACCGTCACTCCCTCTCAGCTTTGGGGTAAATCTCTTTGTTTGTTGTGTTCTTCTCTCACTGAAGAAACTATCTCCTCTCGCCCATCGTTGCGTTTCTCTCTTCGCCGCCGGGTAATATTTTATCGATTTGCTTCCTCAATTTCTCGATTTTGTTCAATTTCCAGTTTGCATTAGGTTTTTCTGTATATGATTTGTTTGAATAAGATACAGATTGAATCGATTTTGTTCAATTTCTAGTTTGAATTAGGGTTTTCTCTGTATATGATTTATCTGAATATGATGCCAATTTGATTAGCTTCAAGGTTTTGTTTATTGTTCAAAGCACAATCATATTCTTCAAACCTATAATTTGTTGATTGTTGTTGTAGTTGCAATAGAAGTGTAAATGTATGCACCATGAGTATTGGATTGAATCGTGTACAATCACATGAAATCTGTCTAAAAGGAAAACTTGCGATGAGAAACTAGATTACACACACAAAAATTCCTCTATTTTTTTTTTTTGGTATCTATTGATTTTATTTTTCTATAACATAAACAGTCTCTCAAATGGTGGATATTTTGCTTGAGTTTATCCTCGTCGATGATGGATGGCAAGAGACACTCAATGAATTTCATAAAGAATGTGAACCAATAATTGAAACAACTAGAGAAGTCTCTCATTGCAAAGAAGGTAAACTAGTTGAAAGATGATATTCGAATGGTGTAAGATTAGTAAATTTAAAACTGTGTATATTGTTTTTATATATGGGTGGTGCAAGATTAGTAGATTTTAAATTGCGTTGTCATTTTTGAACAAGATGAAGGTGAAAGGGATTGAACCTAATGTTGTTACTTATAATGTTATATTTAATGGGATATGAATGGGTTAAATTAGCTTTATCTCTATGTTTATATCCCTAAGCTTATGACATATGGGTTTAATTGCTTCCTATGGTTTGGTATATACTAAATTGACTATGTAATGCTTAAGTTGTTTTTATCCAAACGTAGCCTTAGTACAAGTCATAATTGTTCACTGTTTTCCTTTATTGTCTCAGTTTTACATTCAATTCATGTCAGGATTTACAATGATGAACTGTTTGCTCTCAATTAGTTTCTATGCAGACCAAAAAAATGTAACTGCAGTGTCTATTTTGTCTGATGCCAAATTCCTTCTTGAGATTAAGCAACTACCTTCCAGTTAACAGCAAGGCTCCTTTTCTATGCTGAAGCATCATGTCATATAAAATTTTATCTCACTTTTTGCTAAAGAATTGCTATAGACAAGATGTATAATAATGTGTAGATGTTTGTGTGGTTAATCTTGCTCAATTGCAACTTTGGTTATTTAATTTCTATGATAATTTAATAATTAACTTTAAATTTTTATGTTGTTTCTTTGAAGGATATAGGTTAGTGGGGGTATTTGAATGAATGGATTACTATATGCTTATTGCATTGGTCAAGCGGCTGCTCTCATATTTTCCTTGTGATACTAGTTGTCTCATTTTTCAAGTCTGATATCCATATTCAGGTACATATCCCTTGCTCCTATTTTTTTCCAATTGGTCCTATTGTTGGATATGTATGTAGGTTTGTACTGTAGGTTTTGGCCACAACCTATCATATAGATAGATCCAATTATATCTTACAAATTTGTGTATATGTTGTCATATGAGTAAATCTCTTCACTTGTTTTTGTGCATTAAGACATTAAAGATTCCACATTTTATTTTTCATGTACTTGTAGTATTGGAATATGCTAGCTAGTATCTCATATTTATTTGGCCCCTGCTTCCAAGCTAGTATTAGAAAAGTGATTGTAATGTCTTTATCATGAGGTTGTCTTGCTAGGAATCATGTTGTAAGGTTGTCTCACAGTTTTGGTGAAGATGTTGCTTGCTCTGATTTCTTCTTTCTATCAAATTATCTTTATTATAATGATATTGATTATGATGATGATTCTTGATGTTGTTTATTTGCTTCTTATGAGTTTTTACTCTATTAATCTGTTTTGTCCTTTTTGGTTTTGCAGAAATTTTTGCAATTAAGCGGAATAATCTTTCTACCTGAATGGAAAGGCGAAAAGGGTTATGTGGTCGCGTCATTATTCTGGTGCAAGGAAAAGTAGCACAGGGAACTCGTTTGTTAAGGTAATCTGTCGTTCTTTGATTTGAATTAGTTAAGACTAGTGTTTGGTGTCGATTATTGTTTCTGAAAGGGTTTCTTGTATCATCACAGGGTATTTGTTTAATGTTGGTTATTGCTTCTGAATGGGGTTTGTTAAGGTACTCTACTGTTCTCCTTTTTGTTCGTATTCATTTAGTTTACATGAGTACATGGTGGAACTTAAAAAATATCTGCACATCAAAATATGTAATGGTAACTGTTTCAGCTAAGCATCATATTGTGATTGTTACTTAGGGATGAAAGTGTTTGCATAAGGACTTATTAGAGTTAAAACTTGATGGTATTTGACAAAGTAATCTTTTACTTGTTATCAGGTTACTGAACATGGTATTACTCACTTGATCATGCTTTACTCACCATGATCCATTCCCTTTGAAGAGCTCCAATTTGAATCTGAGTGTGTTCCTTTCACTTCTCTTTTTTATTGCTATGCTTGAAGTAAGTGATTTCATTTCAATATGGTTCAGAAGTTAAAGGCTATGAACAAGAGAAGGTAAACATCTATAATATCTTTTTGAATTTGTCATGTGTTTTGGATTGCAATTGAATCCCACACAATTGTCTATGTTGTAGAGTCCACTCATTATCAGTCTTATTTGAATCTAGCTCCAGTTCTTCATTTTTGGTTGTTTCAGGTGCGTGCATCTTATCTCTTCTCTAAATATGATAGTTTTTTGCTTGACGAAATGAATCTTTGAATGTTGTTTTCTTTTTTATTTGAAAAGTAGCATATTATGCACTCAAATAAAAAACTGCAGAGAAATTAGCCGAGAACCTGAGGATTATTTCTAAGAGGTGGTATGGACTTAATAAGAAGAAATTGGCACAAGCAATTTACCTGTTTACAAGAAAAAGTAAAGGTAAATTAAAAAGTGATGTTTAGAGTTGCTATCATTTTTTATAATTATCATAAACACATTAAGAAATTGACTCTTAATTTGTTTTGTAGTTTATGAAGGGTGGTCAGTCTCTGCTTTCCCTTGAAGCACATGAATTTGTTTTGGGTAATTTGAATTTTTTTTTTTTACTCTTAGTTCTGAGTTCTTGATAATGCGAGACATCAAATAGATCAATATATTTGTTTGCTAATCCATTTCATGTTCAAATTATATTTATAACGGTAGTTCTGTTCATATATTATCATATTTATGATATTATTTAGAATTTGAACGGTCTTAGACTTGTTTATAGAGTAGAAAGTTGTTTGCTTGTGTAGTAATTTTGCATACTTTATTGTCTTACTTTGATGCTGAAAATATGATGATGTGTTTAATAAGTTTTAACTTGTGTTGTGATATTTGTGATATGTGCAGTTGATTCTTAACAAAAGAGGAAGTGGAAGTAATGTTAAAGAGGAAGTGAAAGTATAGGTTGATTTTGCTCTTTTTTCTTCAATTTTGGTTAATAGATTTGTAATTTTGCTTAATTTTTAGGAGGGTGAACAAAAGTGACATTAATTTTTTATTGTTATGATGAATCTTTTGTTATTATGAATTTGATATTAGACAATATATATATATATATATTTTTTATGTCATCTTGATTAAATAATATTTATTTTGGAATTAAGTGAAATGATAAAACTTATATATATACTAAAACAAATGAACAAAAAAAATTAATCAGCAGGATATTAAGGAGGTTTAAAACCCCCGCAAAACGTAGGCACTAAACAGCGGCGGTTTAAAAACGTGATACCAGCGGTTTAAAATAACTGCCGCTTACAGTTTATGGGAATCGATTAACCGGCAGTTTTGATAACCGCCGTTAAACATTTTGCGGAGGTTGAAAACCCCCGCTAAATAGAACAAAAACCGCCGCTAAATAGCGCGCTTTTTGGTAGTGGTAAGTGAAGCACATCAGATGGTGGTACTATTAGTGCACCATCCCTACTAGTAGTACAATGTACAATGTCATTTTCATACTCAAAATAAGTTTTCAAAATTTGAAGATATAAGTGACATGTTGAGTGAAGGTGAAGATATACTAAGGGGCATGTTGAGTGAAGGTAAGACACTTGTTTACATTATTAGTTCTTTAATACCTTGCATTTTGGTGTGTTACTATGCATACAGTGTTGCTACTACAACTATTGATTCAAATAAACTATGCATTTGATTTTGGACCGTTACTATGCATATAGTGCTGCCACTAGCTAATAACTACTATGCATTTCATACAGTGTTGCTACTATGCATTTGATTTTTTTTTAGTAATGCATAATGTTGCTGTTATTGACATTTTTATTATTATTCTTTCAATTACTTGTAGAAGGAGCTGTTTTTGATGAGCCACAAGCATCTACGAGAAAACGTATTTTTTTGGACAACAACAAACGAAGATTTATTTCTGATTTTTTGAAGCGTTCAGTTCGCCGTGGAAAACTTCCTCCTGGGATTGTTAAAAGGGTGGCGTCTTACTATTCGGTCTCAATAGATGTTATTTATCGGATTTGGAATCAAACAAAAGAAGAAGGTGAAGCATACCATAAGAAAACGAAAAATTGTGGTCGAAAAAGAGTTCAAATAGATTTTGAGAGATTGCGTAATGTTCCGTTGGCTAAGCGTAGGACTCTTCGAGCAGTTCAAACTGTATTGGGTCTTAAAAGCAAAACAACGTTGGTGAAATATATAAAGGAAGGGACCGTACGCCGACATTCGAGCTCATTGAAACCATATTTGAAGGATGATAACATGAAATGTCGTCTTGAATTCTGCTTGTCTATGTTCGAGGAGAGTAGCATTCCTCATGATCCGACGTTTAAGTCTATGCATAACATTGTCCATATAGATGAAAAGTGGTTCTACATGACCAAAAAATCAGCAAACTATTACCTTCTTGTGGACGAGGATGAACCATATCGTACATGCAAGAACAAAAACTACATTTGTAAGGTCATGTTCTTAACCGCCGTGGCTAGGCCAAGGCTCAATGTTGGATTTAATGGAAAAATAGGTGTGTTTCCTCTTGTCAACAAAGTACCAGCAAAAAGATCAAGTGCCAATAGAAGATCCGGGACCCTTGAAACGAAACCGATTACTTCTATCACCAAAGAAGTCAGCCGCATGTTCTTAATCAACAAGGTTTTACCAGCTATAAAAGAAAAATGGCCACGTGAATATGCACATGAAACAATTTACATACAACAAGATAACGCACCGTGTCACGTGTCTATAGATGACGAAGAGTTTTGCAGAGCTGCATCAGAAGGGGGATTCGACATTCGTTTGATTTGTCAGCCGCCTAATTCTCCCGATTTAAACGTATTGGATTTAGGCTTTTTTGCTGCCATTCAATCACTGCAGCAAAATGAAGTGGCTAATTCAGTTGATTCCCTTATTCAAGCTGTGGAGAAAGCTTACAATGATTTTTCCACCATAAGTTCAAACAATATTTTTCTGTCACTGCAGCAGTGTATGATTGAGATCATAAAGTGCAAAGGATCAAATAACTACAAATTATCTCATATGAAGAAAGAGATGTTGTCTAGCAGAGGCATGTTACCAACTCAATTAAAATGTGACCCAGAACTATTTCATGAAGTTTTTGAGGAGTATTTGCATAATGTTTGATGTTGTCTTGGTAGTTCCTTGATGAAAGAATTAGTTGTTGCCTTTGGAATGTTTTATGTTTAAGGTCTTAATATATGAAGTAGTAATGAATTATTGTTCCAAGAATTATGCTTAACAGAGCCATGTTTTCGTTGTTACAGTACCTGCATAATGAATATTATTTCAAGAGGCATGTTTTATGTTTATGAGTAAAGATACAAAGATGAAAATTTAAAACTAATAAAAAAAACACTACTTCAAATTCACTTATAACAAAATATGTAGAAGTTGATAACAAAGAAAAACACTACTACTTCAAATTCATTATAACATATTGTAAGCATCAGTTAAAGATAAATCTCAATCCTATTTAAACTAAAATGGATGCATTCATGCCATACTTATCCAAATTTTCAGCACATCTTGAATCTCTTTCTTAACATTCTCATTCTTAATTCCAACATCTATTCCTTCAAGTGGCACCTCATTATCTATTCCTTCAAGTGGCACCTCATTATCAAGTCTAGCTATTCCTTCAAGTGGCACTTCATTCAAATCAAAATCATTCTCTGAAGATTCAGTTTCATTTGGCACTTTGTTTAGGTCAAAATTGTTTTTGTACATCACCTCCTCATTATTGCAAGACATCACCTCATCTTCAAACACAACACCTTGATCTTGGTTGGTCTCCTCATCCTTATCTAGCGAGTCTTCAACAATGAGAAGAGATAGATCTTCTTGGTTGGTATCATTATCTAGTGAGTTATCTAATGAATCTTCAACAACGAGATGAGATAGATCTTCTGATTCATTGTCAATGCCCAAATCAAACGATGGTCCGTCGAACAAATCTTTTGATGGTGACATTTTTTTTAGTGCTTACGATGAAGAAATGAAGAAGAAGAATGTTAATTACTTGAACACTTCCTTCGTGATTTATTTATAGTAGTACTAGAACTTTACTGGAAGCTATAAAGACATCAAGCCATTTATATCTTTCCTTTGGAAATCACACACGTAAATAAAGTGGATTAGTAATTGCCTAAAAAGTAGTACTCCAAATTACAAGTAAATAGAGTAGTAGTAGTAGTAGGAATAAATAAGGGTATATTTGGAATAGTAGTATTAATTAATTTCAAAGGTAGTTAAATTTGCTTATAATAGTGTCCAAAATTTTAAGGGGTTTTTTGCTTATATTTGTGTCCGGAGGGAGTAAGTGTGGAAAAATGATAATGACCGCATGTCATAAGTAGAAATTAATTAGGGGAGAAGTAATTTCTTTGAAAGGTAGAAGCTATGAATCGATCATTTATGATAGCATCATCCCCAAATTAGTTTTTCGTCCTATAAATTTTTAGTCATCTATTTTTTTTTCAAATATTGGTCTTCAAATGTTATGTCAGTGTTTTTGATTTATCTAAATAGAAAATGTTTGAAGAATTATTAACCCTCTAACGTATGTCAATGTGGCTAAAGAGCTAATATGGTCAAATAATACAAATTTATGCATTATTTATAGAAATTTAAGTGATAAGAAATTTAACCTTTTAAACAGATGATTAGATGTTTGATCTTCGACTTTTGTATATTCAAAAAATTGTTAAGAGGATGAACTATCATATGCGTCTCACAAGTTCTCCGATAGTTATTTAGTCACCATCAAACGATAATGAAAATTTTGCACTACTACCATGATCTGTACATAATTTTCAAAATTTTCATTTTGTCTCACTGATGTGATATAACCGGTTCGACCGTTCCTACTAAACCCATTTATTAGAGTACCAACCAATATAATTGATAAGTATTATACTATACTCCTACTAAATATTATAAAATCATGTTGTACACTACATGTACTTTGAGTCAAACTTTGAGCAACTTTAACAGAGAGAGGAGAGGAGTAGTAAATTTGAGAAGACCTTGCTTAATTATGGCTCTGCTCTAGTTAAACAGAAAGTGACTTAATAATAATGATGATGATATATAAATATGGTGCAAAAGGAATATCATGCAGAAGATCTCATGTAAACAATTGAGGAAACCATGTGAGTAGTGATGGTCAGAATACGACGAATTTAAAGAGCATTTACCTTTTGGCTCAAAAGAAAAGGTCATAATTTTAATTTGATTGTGAATATTATACACATAATCCACTTAAAAAATACTAGTTCTACTAACTATAATTAATAAATGTCTATTAGTAAACAAACTCGATTTGTTATTAAGATCAATAAAACCAATTAGTATTTGCTTAAAAATAGTGAAAAATTTAGAAAGAAATATTACGAGACGGAAGGAGTAGCTTTGCATTGTTAGCATAAGAGTTAAAACCCAATGAATGTCTATAAATCGGCCATTTCTGAACTGCATTTTATCACGATTTATTAACATTTTTCAATATCATCAATAGGAATCATGAGCCTTGTAAATTTGAGTATAATATGTTGACTTACAAGCCTTGTAAATTTGAAAAAATTGATGATTCATGAGCCTTGTGCAAGGGTAAAAGATTAGGACATGAACCTCTTCATAAAGAGCCAAAACTCAATGAAGGCCCATATATTGGACTATTTATGAATCGCATTTGATTGTTTTCTAGTTTTGGTCACTATTTTTATAATTTTGTAGAATTGGTCCTTTTATTTCAAAATTCTATAGTTTTTGTCCCTCCAACACATATTTTGCCTAAAATATAGTGATACAACATATTTTAAATTAACTTTATCAAAGATTGTTTTAAATAACTTTATAAAAGTTTTTTTTACAATTTCATCGATGTTGGTATTTTTTCATTATCATATCCTATGCCACGTCATCTAAAAGTAAAATACATTGCATCACCAATTTATAGTTAAAATTTATGATAGAGTTTATAAGGACCAAATCTATCAAATTTTAAAATAAGAGGATTAAATCGGCAAAATGATAAAAATAAAGAGAGCAAAACTGCAGTTAAACCTTAACATTTTTCAATATCACTTGTTAGTAGTCTATGAAACATAACAAGAGTAACAAGAGTTGATTAAAAACTATCATTGCACGTGCTCTAAATATAATCACTCTTTCAAAATACTAGAAGTATTTATCATTTTTCTAAAAATGATTAATAACATTTTCAGAAACTGGTGCCTATACTTCACAAAACTCTGCACAAACTTCGGGTTCTACATCTCGAATCTTATTTCGGGATCTACGTTTCGAATCGAAGGACAATTTGGAGTTTCAGGGGGTTATAGAGAATCACGGGGGAGGGTATAGAGAAATTTTCTAACTTATGAGTGGATCAGTGCTAACCCAGAATAAAGAAATGTCATGAGTGGGCTGAGTAGAAGCATAAGGCCCAAATAGATTTTTTTGAAGCAGCATAAGGCCCAAATGGATAACCTCTCGGCTTAAGAAATTATTTGACAAAGTTATAATATTTAGTATTGGTACTACACATTATTTTTTATGAGCATTAACCATCATTTTGGTGGATACTTCGGTGAAAATAGCTTGATATATCTTGTTAGAAATAATTATAAATAATAATTATTTTATTAAATATATCGACAAAATCATCTGCCACATTATTGTTTTAAAAAAGAATATCAAATAAATATTTTGTCTTTATTTCAAATTTATTTAGGTCCAACTGAGTTAATGTTTGGTTATGCGGTGATGAAAGTTAATTTTGAGTGAATTTATTCTGTAGAATTGATTCCGGATAAAAGTGAGTTGAATGTGAAGTAATTTATGTTTAGATATATTTATATAAAAGTAATTTTAGCAAATGGCTAAAATAAATTTAAGAAGTCAAAAGCTACAAATTGTAGCTTCAAGTAGAATCAATTCTACAAACAAAATCAATTCTCTTTTTTTATTATTAAAATTAAATTTGTCTTGTTCACCAAAATAAAACATGTTCACCAAAAAAAAAATTATATTTGTCTTATATTTATGTTTATATAATTTAATTGCATATGAATAGAAAATAAACGGACAACAAATTGCGTCGTCATCGTTTAAATTATCCAAACATATTAATCACTTCTACAACCTATTGACCTTCTAGAATTGAAACCAAACACATGCTCGCTCATTAATCGGCTTAGCTACTTATTTTTTTTTTATGTAGATAAAATGATAATAATTACTCCCTCCGTCCCATTATATAAGCACTTTTACTACAAAAGTCTAGTTCCAAAATATAAGCCCCTTTACAATTTACTAAGTACATTTATTACTTTTTTGCTTACACATACCCCTAATTATTACTACTAAATTGCATTGGAATACAAAAATTGTAAATGGGCTTATATTTTTGGACTAGACTTTTGTAGTAAAGGAGTAATAAGTAGTACTGTAGTAATTGAAAAGTTGGTGTCTTAAGTTTACAGAGTTAGAATATGGCATGTGACCACCTTGAAAATGTATACTAACAGTGTCATAATGTCTATATATGATTTTGCAGTCGCATATCTTGACTTGTAAGTGGGCATGAATTCAATACCCAAAACACTCACAAGCTAAGCCAACAATTAACACTGATCGATAATGAGATCCACACTTTCTATGTCACTTTATGAATAATACTACTGTATACATTATTGAGCACCATTTCCCCACCCAACTTACTACCAATTTCATACCGTTACAAAAGCCACTCAGACATATGGACTAGTACTACCATTGGTGTCATGTGAATCACTCCTTAATTATCTTGTAAAATATCATCATACATGTTTTGAAAATCAGACCCAACTATGGATCAAATAGTATTTTTAATTAATTAGTTTGATCTAGATATATATTATATATGTTGCAATATGTTGATTGTTGAATCGGAATTGAATCACAATTGATTGAATTGGTTCATATTGTTTGCACTTATTTTTGGAGAGATTAAAAGATATAGATGTGGTAACTAATTATGATGACACCTCAAATTTTTATAATAAATCTAAAAAATACATTATCTATTATATTATAATATAAGGAATTGAGAGTTAAAAAAAGGTTGGGATCGATAATGAAGGATATAGTATGAATATATCATATATGCATGCAATGGTTTGGGACCTGTGTGTATTGGATGAATTATATTATGTGTAAGGCAAAACAGACTCTGAGTCAGTATACTATACATGCACATTACATTGGGCTTGCTGAGTTGAGGAATTGAGTTGTTGAGGTAATTAACTGTTGGTGTCATAAATTAAAGGATGGAGCCAAAACTATGAACCATATGTATGGGTCATTGCGTCCCCACTGTTGACCATGCAGATAGAATAATGTGGTGGCTTTGCTATATATATGTGTGATCAAATCATCAAGGTATGGGAAAAGATTAAAAATTATATCAAGATTCAAAATGCATCAAGCTAGCTTGGAAATATTAGTTCTTCAACATTTTAATCACACCAACCCTTTTGAAAATTAACAATGTAGTAAGACCATACAATAAATTTTAAAAGTTATTACATTTTAATAGTATTATTTTTGGATAAATTAAGGTATCTTTTGCGCGCAACTGTAAAAACTAATTTCTTAAAGTTTTTGAGATTTATTTAAGGGATTGACTTCTCCAAATAAATATTTTTTCACTTGTACTAATTATGAATCAAATCATTATTGATCAAATAATTAAGAGACCCATATACCTACAACTTATATCAGATGTTGATATAGTTAACATATTAATATACAAAATGGTGTGTACAAAGATCCACACATAAAATATTCAAATTAAATTTACTGTCTATCTGTCTTAATATAAGGAATAAAAAATAAAAAGTGATCTTTATAGAAAGAGGAGAGGGAATTAATATAGATCTTGAAACTTAGAAAGTATAGACACCAAAATCTTGACAACTAAAAAAGAAACTAATCGTAAAATATATTGCATCATTGAGGAGATTATTTTTTTTAATAAATGCCACAAGAGTAAAAAGTTAATATATAAGACATCTCATCTATGTTGACACCTTCAATAAACCACCTATAAAATACTCCTAAGAAGGATATAATTTTTTTAAAAGGACTAGACCAAAACTCATGAGATGAAAAACTCGATGAAATAAAACTTTGATCAAAAGAAAAAGAGTGCAGAGATGCATGATTGAGAAGAGAAATAAATTAAATAATGGGATTGTTGTATATATAATGCAACCGCACAGGCACAAGGTGCAACATGATACCATACCACACTCATTTTATTGCTACATTTAACCCGGCATTATTATAAAATAAAATAAAAAATCGTACCAAGAAAGCAATGGTTGAAAAATCACACACCAAAAGATGAAAAGTGCATGGCTATAATTATTAAAAGCAATACTCTATGGTTTGTAATCATTGTATCCCTCCCATTTGAGTTCACATTCAAATTGGCAGAATCACAATCTTTTTTAAGGTTTTATCTTAACGTTTTTATGGAATTAATAATGTGTCACTGTAATTTTATTAATTAAATGTATTGTCAATTCAATCATGTAATTGTCCAGACAAGTCCTCCCATTATTGATCCTACAAAGCTACAACTTAGTAGACTGGAAGATATTGATTTTGATTCAACCTTAATCTCAAATGAATGGATCAATCATGTACATCAAACAAGTGTCAATTTTGTGCAAAAATGTTTAGCCTCAATGTTAAATGAATCAATCACCATAACTGAAAAATGTTCACTAACGTGATACTTTTTTTAGTTTTAATCCTAGTTTCTTAGGGAATGATCATATTTAATTTACATGTTTAATTGAACAATAATTATAGCTGTATGTGCGAATTTCAGTTAGTATTTACCACTTTGTCTATACAAAGTAATAAAAAATGATAAATTGGTATAACTCTAAAGTAACATGAAGAGAAATAGCTATGGAAAATTTTGACAAAAATATAGAAATTGTCTCATTGTGAATTTGTGACTTATGGTTAGGATAGGAGTTTGGGACCGATTCATATATTGTGTGGGTCTCAGATGGTTTAGAAATTGGAGACAAATGTACGATGATAAGATATATTGCTCTTTAATGCGCAAAAGTCTCCTTGTATGTTTGTGATTGAAAATAATAATATCCTTTTGTATTGAATATGACAAGGTAATTGGTTTAATTAGGATTTGTGCTTGATTAATTAGTGGACCGTGGAATAATAAATTAATAATGTACTTCTAATCCGGTTGTTAGCTTGTTTGCTTCACCCTATCACTTATTTATATATGTGTGGTGATTACCATTTCTAGCTTCATATTCAGTGTTCATACTTTTGTATTTATCCACTAATGAATTGAACAATAATAATAGGACAAGTACAAGAAATAATCAATCGTTATTTTAAGGAATCAAATTAAATAGTAACTTAGGACGAGATGTCTTTCTTGAGAGAAAAACATTATAGCTTTGTAGAATAAATAAGTTTTGATTTGGTTTGGTGAAGAACAAATACATAGAAGGCATTGCAAATTCTAAGATAGTGCCACCAATCTCAATTGTTCTATGTATTTTAAACAAAAAAAAAATGCAAAATGTATTCTTAATAACATTTACACTTTGTATCTATTGGGTTTAATGAGCTAGGAAGTGTGTTCTAGTGGTTGGTATGTTTTATTGTATTGATGAGACTTGTCATGGGTACAATATGAGTGTGGACGTTTTTCAACTGATGTTTTTTTCCCCTTCTGATTGTGTTTTGATGTTTCTTACTACTTTATGTGTTTTGTAACTTTGTATATTGTGATAATAATTGGTCTTTTGGCACTTATTGCAGACAGTATTGGCAACAATCTTTCAATAAAATGCTTAGTTGTATTAAAAAAAATGTAATTTTGAAAAATGCTAAAGGAAATCATAAGGGGAAATGACTTTTGTGTTAGCATGAAGAATTTATCCAAAATAACCTATTTTTAAAGTAAAGATATTGAGATATAAATCTATTATTCTTTTCCAACTGCGGAGCTAGGAAGCTTACAAAGTCCGGACTAAATCTCAAATTTAAATAAAATTTTTAGTTTTGCAATGAAAATTTTTAATTTTGAAAACAAAATCTCAATTTCGTCCTAAATTAATCTCTACGAATCTCAATTTTACTCTAAAGTCTAAACTAACTCCTAAAACACCAAGAAAATTATTTTCAATGAAAAATCTCAATTTTAAACAAAATTATTTCAATTTTACCCTAAATTAATCTTTAAAAATACCAGTTTTACTTTAAATTAAACTCTAAAATATCAAAAAAAAATTGAGAGCCAAGGCAGCTCATAGCTCTCTCCGTCCCTGCTCTTTCCATTTTTATTTTTTTTGACAAGTGCTCTTTCCATTTTTTTATAATCTTTATTCTCTTCATTTTAAAATAGTGTTACTTTAACAAAAATAATTTGTTTTAAAGTGAATGTTATTTTTTATATTCTAATTTGTTTTACACAATTACACAGTCAGTCTTGGAAGAGTCTTGGAAGGTATCCAAGAATTATGAATGTGAATTTGTCATAATGCTAGATTCTAGGATGCATTAGCATAATAAAATAAAATATAAAAGAATAATTAGGAAGAAAATAATGTGTTAATTATTGTTAATTTGTTTGTAGTTGGTGGGGTGGTGTGTCAGTTGCATGAGAGGCAGTAAAAATGTGACACCTACATAGGCAGAGCAAAGAGGTGACATAATTTCATGGTACATAGAAACAGAGAGAGTGACTTACACTGTCACTTCTGTTTTCATTTCGTTTATTTACTTTTTTTAGTTATACCAACTTTTGTTTTATTCAAAATAACTTTTGTTTTATTCATTTTTTTAATTGTCCCTCTGCCGACGCAATGAAGGAGAAGTGGTTTTAATTTGGGGGGTTTCTTTCCAAGATTGAGGCCTAATTTATGGCTTTGAGGTTTTTTATTTTATTTGGATCACTCTAATTTTTGCTCTTATGTTGTTCAAGCCGAATTAATTTTATCTATTGTTTTTCTATCTCTTCTAATTAAACCAACTTATGTTCTATGATCTATTAACTGTTAGATTAGATTAGGAAAAAAAAAAGAGCTCAAGTGGTAAGAGTTGAGGGACATATGGGTTGGATAGGGGGAGGTTAAAGATTCGATCTCTGGCGGGAGCAATTTAAATTTCCGATGTATAAAAAAAAAAGATTAGGAATAGAAGTGATTATTTTAAAAATTAAATTTAAATTCTCTTAAATAATTCATTTTAGAGTAAATTCATTAAATATTTAAGTTCAATCATTTCATTGACTTTGAGATTTTTATTCATACTAATATTATGTACATTTTTCTAAGAGTGTGACGAAATTTCTGTAATATTCCATCTTGTTCAGACATAAAAAAATTGATAAACAAAAAATAATTATAATAAATTTATTTTATTTTTGTTCGCTTATAATTATAACAAGAAATATTGTAATTTTGTTATGATTTAAATGTGTAATTTTACCAATTGTGGTTGGCATAGAAATTTAAATATTTGTCTTGTAAGTGTAACTACCAATTATTGGATAGGTTGGAAAAAAGTTGATCTCTAGAATTATTATTTTTTGTCAAATAATAACTCAATAATTAAATTCAAACATCATAATTAGATATTGAAAATCATAAAATTAAATTGAAACTCTATATGAACGTCGTTTATCAATCAATTTGTATATAGTTGGGATGAAATGAAGTCGTTTTTGAAGAACTAACGCGTGTGCATTTCTCATAATCTTTGTGGCTTGGTCCCTCGCTCACTTTCAAAGCACTTACCAAAAAAATTGAATACAATACGTGTGGTGTCTTCTATTTTTTCTCATTGGATCCTAACTGTTGCTTCAGTCTCTCTCATGCCTGAAATTAAAATTTGATTCCACCCACTAATCTACCTTTTGGGAGTTGTTATAAAATTATTTTATTTTATGCATTACTACTATTTAGTTAAAAACATATGTTTATATACTAAGTCACATATTAATCTTTCAAAGTTAAATAATACAAGAAATAAGTTTTATATAGATTTTAAGAAGAAATTTAGACATTCATCGAGCTTAATTCAGTTGATAAAAATATTAAATAATATATGCAGCAACTATAGATCGAACTCAGGTAAACTCACATATTCATGTTCATAAGGTGAAATTCTAATAACTTGATAAAAAAAATTGGACATACTACCTATTTAATCATTAAAAGTGTAAATTAATTTTTACATTTATTTATAAATGTATCGACATTAAAATACATTTTTAGTGCCTCTTTTGTTACTAATAATTTGATGGATTAAATGAAAAACACATTTGAATATTAGATTGACTATCTATAAACATATTGATAACATTTGAAAATTGGTGGATTGAAATGATAGTAAATAAAAAGAAATGTTTGGTCCAAATCATAAAATTGCAAAATTTGGAGGGCAAAAGATATAGTTTAACCTTTGTGCAAAAGTACAATATATAAAAAGTGGATAAAAAGGTATACCAAAAAAAAGTTGATAAAAAAGATTCTATTTAGAGTAAATGATATAACCACACACCTTATTAATTATACTTAAAAATATTGTTAATTCAATAGAATAAATAATTAATTCAACTTACATTTAAAATTAAAATTATGGTCAATTCAACTACATGAAATTAATTACAACTACTCCATCCGATTCTAAATATAATTTTTTTTTTACTTTTTAGGTTAATGGAATCATTGATGAACCAAATACATCAATCATTCTATAAACCTAAAAAGTAAAAAGTTTCTTATATTTATGACCGGAGGTAGTATTAATCATTCAAGTGACATTAAAAAATAATTATTCAAGTAAATTAACCCTAATTTTACATGAAATTAGCTAGCCAGGTGTCACAATGCTTAAAAATTAAAAATTTAGATGAAGATATAAATTATAATATATCCCTCTCTTATAATCCAAAATTGCTCTATCTTAACCTTCTCTCAAACTCTCTCCAACACGCAAATATATAAAAAATGTGGTGGCCATAAAACATTTTTGATCTAATTATTGGTTGTACGTGGAGCCTTTATTTACTTTTCAGTTTCAGTTACCAATATATGGTGCCTTTATTCTTAAGGGCACACAAATGTGGAATCCAAAGATAAAGGCATGCCTTTCAATGTGGATTGTTTAGCTACTCCCGGAAACTCTCATCACATACTCACATGAGTTATGTAGACAAAATACATGGACAGAAATACCCTTCTAATGGAATCCAACACCAGCCAGCAAATTTAATTTAATTAAATTTCTCAAAACCAATAAATAAATTAATTATTTCAAAATCGCTTTCTCATTCATTCATTCATGCAGCTTACTCTTGCTCCGGTGGCTTTTATAATCTGTTATCAGTGTTATGCATCTGGGACCATCCAATATAATTTGTTTCCTCTATGTCTTTATCAAATAATTTTATTGAGAAATTGTCCAATAATTTTTTTCGAGAAAGCGATATTGGAATTGTCCATAAAAGAAACTTGAAACATACGTTACTAAACTATAATATAATATAAATATGAAACAAAAAAATATTATAAAAAAAAAGAAACAAAAATAAATAATATAATACAGTGGAAAATGAATTTTATGTGTACAAGTACAACCCATACTATCCTGTTTTCCTATATTTGTCTGACCTAATATTTAATCAGTGCTTGTTTTGTCGTTTAGGAAAATTAGAAGAATTTCTTTTGTAACGTAGCATGCTTTGAATTATTTTTTTGAGGAAGTAGCGTGCTTTATAATTAATTGAATAAAAATATGCCAACAATGCCTAGCTAGAAAATATACACTATAGTCCCACAAGCTTAGCTCAATTGGTTGGATATAGAGCACATTTGTGCAGGGACCGGGATTCGAACCCGGTATGCCCACTTATTCACCTTTAAAAGGTGATTTTTCAAACCGCTAGGCTACCTGACCAAAAAAAAAAAATATACACTATATATTTTAATCAAAGAAAATAAAAAATAGATACTACTACAAATATTGATCAATATACTCTATATACGAAAATTAAAATATAATTTAAGAAATATCACATTTGAATTACGTGTGGTTGAATTCGAGTGACTAATGCATTTTATCAAATGATAAACCATTACAAGTAAGCTAAACTTTGTGATAATAAAAAGAAGGAAATAATAAGCTAAGATCAATTTTTGGATGCAATATTTCTTTTTAAGAAAATTGTTTATCTTTCAATCGAATTCCAAACTATAAGAAATTAGTTTTCAGTCAGAGATTAAACTCTAAATAAAAGAAGAATTCCGCCAGCAACATACTCTAAAATGATCAATAAGATCGATGTAATAGTCTATGCCATTAGATTTGGTCTAATATTAATCGAGAGGAGATTTAAATAGAATATAATATTAGAGGTCACATAGGTTTGATCCTCAACTTTATATTGTAAACAAAAAAATTGTAATATATTTTTTATCTAATAAAATGTAATTAATAAAAAATTAAAAAATAAATGACACATTGACATCTAACCTAAGACGATGGCTATTTGGATGATCCTGCAATCGTGTTATTATTATTTTTTTCTTCGGTTAGCTGCAATTGGATTATTTAGTCTGTAGTATATTGCAAAGCTGCTTATAAAATTATTATACTCCGTAGTAGATACAACACTTTTGTGATTTGATAAAGTCTCATTGTCATGGATTATTTGCAAAATATAAAATTCGAAGGAGGATTTTACTTAATTATTATATTCTAGCATTATTTTATTTTTTGAAAAGACAAAAATATAATGAAATATATATTCTAAGTTCTAACATTATCATGCAGAGAAATATTTTTATTTAATTATATTTATCCATAAAGAGCTTTAATTAATTATTGATCAATTAAATAAAAGATTAATTAGATTTTTAATTAGGATAAATAATACATTTTCATAGTTAGATATATAAATGTGGTACTTCTTTTTTATAATTATGGACTTTTTGTTATATGATCAAACTCATTATCAAATAATTAAAGATTTTTTTTCTGATGTATCAAAAATAATAATTAAAGATTCAAATATCTATTGCTTATTGTTGGTGATATATAAATGTTGTACATGCATTAACTCTTACTCCAAAGTTCTTTTCTTTTTTGATTACAAAGAGGACAAAAATCTATAAAAAAAGAAAAACTACACCGAGATTATAACTTAGGAACAAAAATCTCCAACACATCAATAAACTGCTATAACAAATGCCTCATTCAAACTAGTTAATCAAATATTTGAACATGATTTTCTAAAGTATGGCCTCGATCATTTCATATCTTGTCTTCAAAATTAGCAAGCATCTTAAAAAGTTTGTTGTTTTCCATATATTTGGGGGGCGTTCTCAATGATCTTTGATTTACTTGAAGATTTTTTATTCTTTGAGAGTTTGTTGAATAATCGTAATTTTTTACTAGTTTGCACACAAGTACTATCAAATATATATCATTAAAACTCACAAAGAATTGTAAAATTTTGCATTAAAACTTAAATGGAAAAAAGTCTTCATTATTGTTGGTTTTAATAATAGGCAAATGCTAAAAAGTGCACCCGGTGCATTGTTTAAGCCCTTTAAATAGTAAGTTTTTATAGAAAATGATTAAAGTCAATGCATTGGAAATTGTGCTGTTAAATTTTTTGATTAAAAATTTTCTTTAAATAGTATGTTTAAAGAGTGCACCGGGTACACTCGTTAGCAAGACCCTTAATAATAAGCGTGTCACGACTCACGAACATAGTAGAAGAGTTTTTTTTTTCTTTTCCTAAAGTGGCGCTTATTTAAAAACTGAAGTATATATATATATATATATATATATATATATATATATATATATATATATATATATTTTGGTCAGGTAGTCTAGCGGCTTGAAAATCACCTTTTAAAGGTAAATAAGTGGGCATACCGGGTTCAAACCCCGGTCCCTGCACAAATGTGCATAATGTCCAACCAATTGAGCTAAGCTCATGGGACATGTATGTATATTTTGACAATTCTGATACACTTAAACAGTGATGAAACGAGTTTCTTTTTGTTTATTAGTTAAGATTTTGAATTTGAAGAAAAATTTAGGAATAATTTATCGACTATTTAAATTTAAATCTCATACAATTCAAAACATTTTTCAAAGTTGTGAATGGGATATACCCAATTTACACAAAAATATGTGTAGATTTTTTAGTATTATGCATTACTTATTTATAATTTTTAATAAAAGTACTTAATAAACAATAATCTCTCCAACTTAACACCTCACTTAAAAATTCTTAATAGATCCCGCTAATAACTATACGTGTTTTAATTTAATAATAAATTATTACTTATTATGTGATAAAAGTATGTGGTAGAAAAAAATAATATATAAAAATATGTATCATCCATTAAGAATCAAGAGAGATAAAATGTTTATTTAAGAAGTGGTATCTATTAGGTACTCAAATTGGTATTGTTCCAATGGTAGTATTTAATAAATACTCAATAAATACTTAATAGATACTACAATTTGAGATTGTATAAGTACTATACATTATTCTCAAAGGACGGTGTTCGGCATATATATATATATATATATATATATATATATATATATGACCAACCAAAGTTCAAATTATGAGCGGAAGGTGTATCAATTTTAATGTTTAATCTAGTTGTGACTTGTGAACTATTATAAAGTTGACTATAAATTTTACATTTAAGATGGATAAATATGATGATCGAAATTTAAACTTCTACTCTCTGCATAAATAATACAATGTCCTATCTATTGAGTTCAACTCATCAAACTTATTTACAATAATAATTTTAAAATGATTAAGTGAAGTGTAAATATGTGAGCTAAAATTTATCTATTTAAATTTTGGTTGATTATTAAATACACACATGTAGATTACAACCAAAACAATACACACATGTACATATCTATGATGATACCTGTCTCCCTGCAAAAATTGAGAGTGAATGCCGGTGGTCCTGTTTTTCTTTCTAACCCCGCTAGCTAGTTTGGCCCCCTGCCTGCCCTACTGACTCAAGTGAAAGATAAAACAAAATATCACTATCTACGTAATTACCTGTTTTCAGATCATTTGGTTGGTAACAATTTGGCGTATTTGGCAAGCTCGTAATTCGAGTCTTTTTTATAATCAAGTGTTTACTGTGTCTCAGTTACTTGATCAAATCAAAATTCATCTTTGGTGGTGGCTAAATGATACTCTTACACATTTGTCTGTTGACTTTAGTTTATGGTACTCACAGCCATTGACTTGCCTAGGATGGCGTTTTGGTTGATATTGAATTACTTTACTGTATTTGTATAACCCCTATTATAGATTAAGCACACCTTGTGTTAATCTAAGTTAATAAATAAATTTCTTTGCTGCTTAAAAAAAACTATCTACATAATTATCTTAAGGCTATTGACATGATAAATCAACAAAAGAGTGAATTAAAAAAAATGCCCTTTTCAGTGAGAGTATTGAATTAATTTTCTCACTTGAAACAAAAATAGATATCTCGGGTAAATTATAAATTCTAATATATACTTTAAAAAATGTTCACTAAATTAAAAAAATAAAAACATTAATTTATGGATACTAAAAGCCTCAATAATGATTGGTTAAAGATGTGTTTTGGGGATTTTTTTTCAACGTTGAAAGTGTTTGAGTGTCATATATATTAAATGTAAAAAAAAACATGAAAAACTGAAATTTTAAACATATATCTCAAGTCTCAACATTTCAAATGTTCCTATTGTATTTGTCAAAAAAAAAATGTTCCTAGCTATTGTATTTTAGTATCTAAGCTATATTTAGAGACATAATACATGTTCTCAATTTGTCCTTATATTTTAACTATTGGTGGATTTTTTATGATCCTTTAATTTGGGGTCATTCTCCCTTCTAAAGACGAGGACATGGTAAACACTTATTTATATAGTACTCCCTTTCTTAAAATAGGTACACTTTTATGATCATCACCAATACAATTATAGTATTACTTTATATACACCAAATGATGATTAGCCACCTAAAAAAGTTATTGGTGCTCAAAGACGTAACACTATATTTTAATCTTGGAAGTATTACAAAAAAGGGTATGTATAAGTAGATTAACCTGATGGAGCACTACCCAAAAAAAAAAAAAAGATAAACCTGATGGATTTAATTAATTTTGTAACTTAGATGTTGATATAATGTCAAGTAGTGGTAATACTTATTAGTTTGGAAAGTCGCCAACTCATAGATGTAGTTCATTTTATATGCAAGCTAGGTACCAAATATTTGTGAGCTGTATTTTATTTTAAGGACTATAGACTATAGACTAAATTACAAAATTAATTAATAAAATGCCAGTGGTAGTGAGTAGTAAAGGTGGTCCAACACAAAGTCTTTGTAATCACGCTTGTCTCAATTTGCAAACATGATTTAATACTAAAATTTCTATTTTACTTGAACCTATATTTATGCAAAGTGAAAGGAAAATTATGACTTTCCTTTCTCATTATAATATCGGGTACAGCTCATACATAAATTCAGCCACAAGCTTTTACCAACTGGAGTGGACTCTCTCTTGTTCTTTCATTTCAACCTATTTCTTTCATGCATTTATACTATTTACAAGGTTCCTTAATCAGTAATATTGTTTTGCTTTTATATGCTTATGACCATGAAATCAATTATGTACGTCTAATAAATAATTTAGCATAAAATTAATAGATGTTGAGTTTAATAACTTAGCATACGTACCATGAGAGTAGTAGTTAATTGTCACCATGTCACTATTTAAATTAACCCATTAAAATAACTTAATTATGATATTCACATAAACTGTCTATTGTCACCATTTTTTTATGACGGACTCTTGTCACCATGTTACTATTTGAAATAACTTATATTATAATTTTTTATATTACTAAAAAAAGATAGCTGTTTGAATTTTAAAAAAATTCTATTTTATTTTCTTTAAAACGTTAATTTTGAGTCATCAATACATCATACTATATAACTATGTGATAAACATGTAGTATTTTTTTTCAACAATCTCCTCAAATATTAACTTACAAAAAAAATTCCAACTTACCCAAAAATATGTGTAATTTTTTTTTTTAATTTTACAAATAGTTTATATTTTTTATCAATACAAGAAAATACTCCATTTGTTTTTTTTTGTTTGTTTTCTAGAAATGCTACCATTAAATAGAATAGGTTTGGCCAAAAAGTAGAACTTATTTTCCAGTGAAACTCAAATGGATTCATCAATTAATGAAATTATTAATTACTACTAGTAGTAGTATATAATTGATGCTATAGTAAAAACGTGCATTGTCTATGAATGATTCATAGTGAGTGTCTAAAAATTAATTAATATATTTGAATCGATAGTAAAATAGTAATACAAATTGGTTTATGTTTAAATATATTTATGTAAAAATAATCTATGTTTTGATATATTTAAAAAAAACTCAAATATTATTCGGTGAATATTAACAGTTTTTTTTGTCGATATCAGAGTATCCACCGTCAAATAAATAAAATGACTATTCCTCTCGCTAGATTAGAAGTACCTCAAATGATGAAATAACTGGCTCAGAAATTTAGAGTTGTTCCATATCCAATTCAAAAATTGAACTCTCGAATCTCAGTCAAGGGAGGATGAGTTCAATCGCTCAACCACACCTTCTATATTGAATATAATACAGTTTAGTAACTATTGAAATTATTAAAAAAATAATAGTTTAAAACATATACTAATAATTTAATTAAAATTAAATAATAATAATAATAATAATAATAATAATAAAAAAGAAAGAAAGGAAGGAAAAAAACAGGAAGTAAAGTGGGAAAAGGTGAATGGTATTTGGAGTTTAATAGAAGCCGAAGGTGGTGTTGCTTTTTAAAACAAACTAAGCAAGCACGCACCTAATTCCCAACACATTATTCAATCTTCTCTTCTTACCAGTTACCACACACCATCACCACTTCACCACTACCACATTACCACCGCTCCCTCCCTCCGACCACCGCTATCAAGATCTCTAACTACCAAACAATTCCATAATCCATTCATTCTTCCACGCACCTCTTCTTATTTTTTTCATTTTTTATTTTTTCTCCGGTAAGTCCATTATATTTCACTCTCCCTCCGTTCTTCTTCTACTCAACTCAATCATTCAATGCTCTTCTCAACTTCCTCCTTCTACTCTCTTCCAATCTTCTTTGTTTCAATTTCATTACGATAATACCTCCCTTCTTCCTCTCTCAATTACCACTAATTCTTCTACAATCTTCAATTTCACTCCATACCAATTTTTCATTATACTATTTTTTTCAATTATTTTCTTTCCTTTTACTATTTACTACTATTTTCCAATTTGGATCTAAATTACTTATTATTTTAGTCACAATTAGTATTATTTACTAATTATTATAATTATAAATTTATTGGTTTTGTTTTTGGATGATATATGATATAAACTAAAGAGGTAGGGTGAAATGAAGTGGTTAGTTAGATCTTGAAGAAGATTATCATAGTTAGTGTTTGAGAGTATGTATAATTGGTTTAATGTTTACTACTACTACTACTACTGTGGAAAACACTTTCAATGCATTTCTACAAATTTAGTAATTAAAGGGACCCAACCCAATAATAATAATAATAATATGCACTCACCAAATTATTACTATATATTAATTCTACAATCTGTTGCAGCATTTCACTGTTTCCTTTTTCTGATTGTGTTGTGTGTGCTTTTCCTATCACCACCGACACTCACCATTCCACTGGAATACTATATAGTTAGTGCATGTAATCATTGCTGTTGAAAATACTAATAAGGATGCTTCAATTATTTTCTGTTGTGTAATAAATATGTAACATGTGTGAGAATTTGGGTGTGTTAAGTGCTGGGAAAATAATGTTCTTTTTGTTTTGACTTTTTTGGTTTTTGATTTATATGTGTTTGGTTTGTTTTGTTTTGTTTTGTTTTACAAGGTGTTTGTGATTTGAGATGGATAGAAGGTGGCCTTGGAAGAAAAAATCATCTGATAAGACTGTGCTTGACAAAGTTGCTGCTGAATTGGATTCTGCTTCTTCTGCTGGTGCTGCCTCTAATCAGCCCAATCAGGTATATATATGTTTCTTCGCATTTTGTTTTTGTTCCGTAGACGAAGTGGCAAACACCACTAGAAACTCACATTACACAACTGTGAGATCTTGGGTTCCAACCTGGGTAACAGTGTTTAGCCTAACAATATCGGCAATTGAGCTGGGCCTTACGGGCATGTTTATTGGCAAATTGCAAATTACACAACCAAAAGACTACTTTATTGTTTAAAGTATTTTTCTTTAGTCTACCAAGTTATGCTTAATTTGAATGCATGTGAAAGTTTTCTAGTTTTGAACAAATTCTGGTATTTTTGTTAACATTTTCATTTGCAAGTTTCTTATTTTTCTGGACTGAATCCTTTGCCTGACTAATACTCCATTAGTTTTGGTTATATTGGTTCAGCAATATGATTATGTTCATTTATCTTTGTTTTCTGATTCTCCATGCTGTTGCTCTTGCTTATGCAAACAGGAAGTTTATAAGAAGCCGAACTATGTCCAAATCTCTGTAGAGTCATATTCACATTTGACGGGTTTGGAGGATCAAGTGAAGACGTATGAAGAAAAGGTTCAAACACTTGAGGACGAGATCACTGAGTTAAATGAAAAACTGTCCACCGCAAACTCAGAGATAAATACCAAGGAAGCCTTGGTAAAACAACATGCTAAAGTAGCTGAAGAAGCTGTATCGGGTATGCTGCTTTAATGTAAAATAAAGTTCCTTGATATATAAAGTGCTTCTGTAATTTTTTTACGAGTTAAAGTTGTATTCAAATTCTGCAGGCTGGGAAAAGGCAGAGTCAGAAGCTTTGGCGTTGAAGAACCATCTAGAATCCGTCACTCTTTTGAAACTTGCTGCTGAGGATCAGGCATCACAGTTAGATGGTGCTCTTAAAGAGTGCATGCGACAGATAAGAAACCTGAAGGAAGAACATGAACTGAAAATACAAGATGTTGCCCTTGCAAAAACCAGGCAATTGGACAAGATTAAGGGTGAGCTTGAAGCTAGGATACAGAACTTTGAACAACAACTCCTCAGGTCTGCTTCTGATAATGCGGCTCTGTCAAGGTCTTTGCAGGAGCGCTCTAACATGCTAGTCAAAATAAGTGAAGAAAAAGCTCATGCTGAGGCGGATATTGAGCATCATAAGAGCACCATAGAGTCCTGTGAGAGAGAAATCAATTCACTTAAATATGAGCTTCATGTTATTTCCAAAGAGCTTGAAATTCGCAATGAAGAAAAGAACATGAGTATGAGGTCTGCAGAAGCTGCTAACAAGCAGCATATGGAGGGTGTTAAAAAAATTACTAAATTAGAAGCAGAGTGCCAAAGGTTACGTGGTCTGGTACGGAAAAAGTTACCTGGTCCTGCTGCGCTCGCACAAATGAAGCTGGAAGTTGAAAGTCTTGGCCGCGATCATGGAGAAACTCGATTAAGGAAGTCTCCTGTCAAAGCCGCCAGTTCTCACTTCTCTCCATTGCCTGACTTCTCCCTGGAGAATGTACAGAAATTCCAGAAAGATAATGAATTTCTTACAGAGCGCTTATTGACAATGGAAGAAGAAACAAAGATGCTGAAAGAAGCTTTATCAAAACGCAACAGTGAATTGCAGGCTTCAAGGAGTATGTATGCTAAAACACTTAGCAAACTTCAAAATTTTGAAGCACAAGGCCAGACAAGTAATCAGCAGAAGGGATCTCCAAAATCTCCCATCCATATGAACCATGAAAGCATATACAGCCAAAATACAGGCTATGCATCAAGCATGATCTCCATATCTGAAGATGGTAACGATGACGCGGGAAGTTGTGCCGAGTCTTGGTCTACAACAATGGTCTCTGAGCTATCCCAACTCCCGAAAGAAAAGAATGTTGATGAATTGGGCAAATCTGAAGCAACTAAGAAGTTGGAACTGATGGATGACTTTCTAGAGGTGGAGAAATTTGCTGGATTATCAAACGAACCTAATGAAGATGCCTCTGTGTCATTTACTTCAAACAATAAGACAGACGAAATCATGACCAATGATGTATCAGAAGTCAGTACCAGCAAAGATGACCTATCCGAGTCTGAAAATAAGAGTGATTTGACTCCATTGCCAAGTCAAGTGTCTCCTACTGCAGTACCACCCAGTCTCAGTGTTATTGAGGGCTTATCACCGGCAGAGCTTCAATCAAGAGTACTATCAGTTTTTGAGTCTACGACTAAGGATACTGATATACATAAGATCCTGAAGGATATTAAACATGTTCTTGAAGAAGCACATGACACATCCATCCAAGAATCTGTAGCTGTCGTTACCCTTGATGTCACACCTTCTGATACCCTGTATGATAAAAAGGATAATCCAGAAGATCCCAGTTCAGTTGCAGAAAAAGAACCCATTTCCTCCCAAGAATCTACTGCATATATGCAGATAACTTCTGATATAGAAGCTGCGATATCTCAAATTCACAACTTTGTATTGTTCCTAGGCGGAGAAGCAATGACAGTTCATGATATATCTTCTGATGGAGATGGGATAAGCCAAAAGATGGAGGAGTTCTCTATTACTTATAATAAAGTGAAATGCCATGAAGCAAGTTTGCTACAATTTATTCTTGATCTGTCTCATGTCTTGAATAAAACAAATGAATTCAAATTTAATATCCTTGGTTATAAGGGTATGGAAACTGAAACCAACAGTCCTGATTGCATAGATAAGATAGCTCTGCCTGAAAATAAGTTAGTTCAAGACAACTCGTCGGCAGAGAAATATCAAAACGGTCATTCCCATATTACTAATCCCTGCTCTAATCCCGAGGTTCCCGATGATGGAAATTTGACCTCAAGCTATGAATCAAATGCCACATCACAAATGTTCTCCATGGAGGACTATGAGGAATTGAGATTAGAGAAAGAGAAGGCAATAGTGGATCTGTCAAAATGTTCCGAAAATCTTGAAATGACAAAGTCTCAGTTACAAGAGACCGAGCAACTTCTAGCTGAAGTTAAATCACAATTGGCTTCTGCTCAAAGGTCAAACAGCTTGGGTGAGACTCAACTAAAATGTATGGCAGAGTCATACCGATCACTTGAAACACGTGCACAGGAGTTTGAAACTGAGCTCAACCATCTACGAATGAAGACAGAAACTCTTGAAAATGAACTTAAAGATGAAAAGATATCTCATGAAGCAGCTTTGGCGAAGTGCAAGGAGCTAGAAGAACAGTTGCAAAGGTTAGATGGACATCCAATATTATATAGTTTGTAAACACTGAAATTATGCATATTCTGCATGATCCATTCCTACTCGCAAGCCTGTTCACAACAGTAGTATTCATGTTGATTTGAGTAAGAGAATGTAGAATTAGTAGTATCAATACATTTAAATTGCCTGCTAACAGTAACTTGCTACACTGATATTTTTCTAATATTGTTTTCGTGAAACTCGGTTCCAATTCTAATTCCTTTGTTTCATTGTCTATTAGGAATGAGAGCTCAGCTGCTGATAATGAGCTTAAGACTAAAAAGGTAAAACTCTAATTTAATTCAAATAGATAATCCATGCTGGTTTTAATACTATTTATGATATGTATCACACTCAAGGAATACTTTATATAGGTAGAAAATCTAAGATTGAATTATTTTCTTTATCATAGGAGAGAGACTTGGCTTCTGCTGCTGAAAAGCTAGCTGAGTGTCAGGAAACCATATATCTTCTTGGCAAGCAGCTAAAAGCTATGCATCCTCAAACAGAACCACCAATTGGATTGCTGTATGGGGAGAGACTTTCGAAGGTTGAAGGCTTCACAGAGCGTGAACTTCAGAGCCCAAATTTGCAGGATCTGAATCAGGTCGAGATGGACGGTGCTAGTTTTGCTTTTATGCAAAGACAGGGTGCTGAATCCCCTTTGCATTTTACCAACAGTTTATATAGTCCATCAGATAATGACTCAAACTTTCAAGCCATATCTCCTGTACAACATTCAAGTCACAAGCCAACAAAGTCAACCTCTTCATCAGCTTCTTCCACTCCTACACCAGAGAAACATGCTCGGGGTTTTAGTAGATTCTTTTCATCAAAAGGAAAAGCCGGTCATTGAGCTTTGGCAGCATACGGACCCGTGAGAGTTCACGATTTGAGACCACATAGTAATGATATTCAGACAGCGCCAGGTTGCAAACCCCTTAATGACTTTGTGGGAGGTTTGTGTAGTTAAAGGAGCAGATGCCATGAATATCATCAGGTAATGATATTCTTGTATCTAATGGTTGTACATGGTAATCATATGTTTTATTCTTTTACTTTTCATTGTTTCCCCTGTTTTGTAAACATTGACATAGTCTCTGAAATATTACATGATATGTTGAATATATTATATTGCTTTTCAGAATTTATGCTTACATTCAACAATTGACTATAGAATATAGATAATTAAAAGTGATAGCCAGTATCATAAATGCAAGATTTCATCAAATAAATTAAGAAATAAATTAAGATTACTATTAGAGGATGTGTAGATAATATCTTTTCTTTTCTTTCTTACCCCAAATGATTCGGTTTAGCCGTTAAACCTAGATCATTTGAGGTAAGAAAGAAACGGTAGCTCGAGAAATAGCTATGATACCCGTTCTTACCAAAACTTCGTAACCTCATGCTCCTGCATGCTCCTTGTTGATTCATTGGCTGACTGGCTGGGCATTCAAATCAAATTATTTATGAAAATATCTAAAAGTTTAATTCCTCAAGTCGTTTATTTGAGAGGCAGTCCAACCATAAAAACTAAATCATCGGGGGGAGCATGTTAACTTATTTCAAGCTAGAGGTCAATTAGAATTTTGTTTTATTGTGATTTTCTTTTAATCAATGGATTAGGGTCAGACTACATTAACAGTATTTGTGACAAAAAAATTAGACTAAACTTTTTTGCGTCAAACGGAATGAACCTAATCTATAAACTCACCCACTCATGGGGAAGGATGATCATATTGATTGCTCATAGTTTTTGTTTTCTCAATCAGATTTTATCACATTTATATGTTTTATTTCATGGGAAATGATAAACATTGTCCTAAGGACAATGATTTTAGGGCAATGGGTAAACAAATAAAAGTAGTAAATTTTTTTTTAAAATTTGTGTATTCTACTTTTTTTAAAATAATAAAATACAATTTCTAATACAAGTTACCTTTTTTTGTAACTTTAATTAGTGTCTTAAGGACGGTAGTTAGCAAGACTCTTATTTCATTTATCTTTAAGAGAAAAATCAAGAACATTTATATGTTTTACAACATTCAAGTTATTGTCCTTGTCTAATGAACGCAAGAAAATAACGGATTTCGTTGAAGTTATTGTCCTTGTCTAATGAACAAAAGAAAATAACGAATTCAAACTTGTCTAATGAACACAGGAAAATAACCGATTTTTAAGATTTTTTTTTGGTACATCGGAAATATAAATTGCTCCCTTCAGGAATCGAATCATGGGTCTCTCCCCTATCCAACATATATGTCTCCCAACTCTTATCACTTGAATTATCTTACGAGAACCGATTTTTAAGAGTTTAACTTTGCTCAATTTATCATCTCCATTTATTGCATAGAGATAGACACAAATGATGAGTTAATTAAATTCTTTTAAGTTTTAATAATGAATCCTTTTTTTGAAGAAGCTAAACTAACCCACCTAAATTGTTACCGGAGAGAATCGAACCTGAGACCTCGAGCAGGAGAATACTCCCAAGTCTCAAGTCAATACCACCAGGCCAACCCAAGTGGATTTTTAATAATGAATCTCTAATATTTGATTTGTGTTTATCTCTCATAAATGGACAAAAATTGAACAAAGTCACACTTGATTTTTTTAAAATGACAAATTATTACAAAATCACATACACAATGTGGAAGTTAAATTTGATTTGGACTCTTTAATTAGTGCATGAGGTGCACTAATTATCATTTTTTAAAACTTTTTTATAACATATAGAAGCTTCTATCAAACATGCCACACACCCTGTTATATCTACATCCTCCACAACAAACAAATATCTTACTAATTCTCATATCACTCTAAAATTAAAGTAATAATATATCAAAAAATCAAGTATAAACTTAAAGTGTTTTTGAATGTTTCTTCTTGTAATGTAAAACTTTTGTCAAGATAAATGTAGTCGTTGGTTGATCACATTATTATTTTATCGTATTCAGCAATATCAAATTTCTTCAAATGGCTAATACTTTCATGCACAAGTTGTCGAATTCATTATAACGAATACGAATATTGTAAAATCCACCGTTTGATGGAAAATTTATATCATATAGATTATCCATGCAAAATTTTAAAAAAATTTAAAATGATTTGATATGTTATTGAAACACATCAAAATTAACTGTATTTGATAAAAACTTAAGACTTTAATCTTGATGGATTTCAATAACATATCAAATCATTTTCAATTTTTTAAAATTTTCTGCATGAATGATCTATATAATATAAATTTTCAATCAAATGACTAATTTTACAAAATTAATATTCGTTATGATAAAACCGTCAACTTGTACACCATGTTAGAATTGTCCTTCTTTAAATATATTTCATTTCAACCAAATTCACGTAGGGAAAGAAGTTCTCCGGAGATATATCAACCAAGTCAAGCCATTAATACAGATGGAAAATCAAACCGTTTGTGCATGTTTATTTTTTTTCTTCTTCTTCTACTCAATCCTTCAATTTTTGGAGGAACAAAACCTAATAATTGAGTGTTTGGATGAGAAACAATGTCTAAATTATCTTTATTGTTTTTGATAGAAAGTCTAAATTAAAACCTACTAGCAAGCAATTCTATGAGTCCTAATTCACATTCATATATGGGTATTGTGCTCAGAATATTCTTCATATATAAATATAATATAATAATAATAAGTATATATAAATCAAAATCTTTTTGTGTAAAAATGAAATAAATATGTGTAAAATAAAAAATACATATATATAACGACACATTGACGCATAAGCTGTAGAAATATCTAGCTTCACTGCTGCGCCGCTAGGCCATGCTACTTACAAACTACAAAGTGGTTGTAGATACTTAACCTAATCAACTTGTATCCCGCGAAAAACCTAAAACACCCTCTCATTAATATCTCATCCTCAAAGCCTAAACAAACCCACTCTCCATAATTCGTTAAGGGTAATATCGTCCTTCAAATTCCCAATTTTGCCCTAAACACTATCAAGACGCAACAACCATAACAAACGAAAGCGTTCACGTAAACCGTTAATCGGCGGCAAACTTTCTCTTCCCACAAATTTCTTCATTTCTCCGATCGAATCTCTTCGATCTGAGTTTCAGACTGAATTATGGGAGTTCCGGCGTTTTATAGATGGCTCGCGGAGAAATATCCGATGGTGATTGTTGATGCTGTTGAAGAAGAAGCGGTTGTTATCGAAGGTGTTGAAATTCCAATCGATTTGAGTAAACCAAACCCTAACAACCTCGAATACGATAACCTTTACCTTGATATGAATGGTATCATTCATCCTTGTTTTCATCCTGAGGATAGGGTAATCAATCATCTTTCATTTCTCATTTTTAATCGATTAATCATTACTCTAATTAATTTTATTATTATGATTGTTAATTTTGTTGTTGCTGTTGTTGATGTTAGTGTGAATGATTTTGATTTATTTGATTGCAGCCATCGCCGACGTCTTTCGAGGAGGTGTTTGAGTGTATGTTTGATTACATTGATAGGTTGTTTAACATGGTGCGACCAAGGAAGCTGCTCTTTATGGCTATTGGTTTGTGTTCTATTTTTGTTTTGGGTGGATTGTTTGGTTTTTATGGTTTTTTTTGTTGTTGTTGTTGTTGGTGATGCTTAATTTTGAATTTTAAATTGTATTTGTAGATGGTGTTGCGCCGAGGGCTAAAATGAACCAGCAACGGTCTAGGCGGTTTAAGGCGGCCAAAGATGCATCTGATGCGGTATGTTCATCTTGTGATTTATTAGAGAATTTAATCTTTCTTGCTTGTTATTAATGTGGAACTATTTCTTTGGACTTTATATAAACTTACACTTTTGGATGGTTGTGTATAATCGATTGAATTTTACGCTGCACTAGTTTGTAACTGGAAGCTTAAACTGCGGTTTGGTCCCATTACTTATGAGTTAATTGAAATCTTGAATACTCTTATGTTAGGTATTTGCATGCTGCATTTCTATGTTGATTTAACAGTCTTGACTCTTGAGGCCAGTGTTGTAAAATATAACTGCTTAAGCGAAGCCAAATTTTATCAATATGCTATTGTTAGGCGATGTGCAATTTAGTATTAGGTGTTGTTAAATAGAAGCTATACCAGTGGTATAGCATTGTAGTGTAGACAAATTATAACAAATCACCATTTACATGGTTCATGATTGCCATCACTGTGAGGTACTACTGCTATTAGTTCATGCTTGCATATCCTCCTTTGTGATTTCTGTATGTTACTGATACATGCTCTGATGCTCAACTTTAATCTCTCCGGAAAAATGATGAAATATTTGGAAAGAAGCATATGTTTGATTCACTCTTTTTTGACTGTTTTCCTCTTGTATGATAGGCTGCTGAAGAATCAAAGTTACGGGAGGAATTTGAGATGGAGGGCAGAAAGCTTCCTCCTAAAGAAGAGTCACAGACTTTTGATTCAAATGTAATCACGCCTGGAACTGAATTCATGGCTGTTTTGTCAATTGCACTTCAGTACTATGTTCATCTTAGACTGAACAATGACCCTGGTTGGAAAAATATCAAGGTAAGTTCATTGTATTGTTATCTAAATTCTATGGCTGCAACACGTGTGTCTCAGTGGAGTGTAGATTCTTAATAATGTGATTTATGTGTTCATCTGAAGGTTATTCTTTCTGATGCAAATGTTCCTGGTGAAGGGGAGCATAAGATTATGTCGTATATCCGCCTTCAAAGAAATCTTGAAGGATATGATCCGAATACACGACATTGCCTGTATGGTTTGGTATATATCTTCCAATTTTTTGTTATTCTCGGAAAACAACTTCTTTTTTACTTTCACTCATTGTTTTCTGCGCATTATTTATCATGGGCTTGATCAACTTGTTCATATCATTTTGTTGTTTTATAACAGGATGCTGATTTGATTATGTTGGGTCTGGCTACCCATGAAATCCATTTTTCAATTCTTAGAGAGGTATGTGCACTAAAATTTTCTTTTAAGTTTCTGAATTAGTGCAAATCTGCATAGTGAAATAATTACATGGTATGAATTATTATAAAATAATGATTGTTATTGATGTATATGCAAATATTATTGGCTTGTTTCTGTCAGACTTACCTAGGGATTGATACATTGGTAAATAAATGGTTATTGCAGGTTGTATTTACTCCTGGTCAACAAGACAAATGCTTCGTGTGTAATCAAGTGGGTCATATGGCTTCAGAATGTCAAGGAAAGGCTAAAAGGAAGACAGGAGAATTTGATGAAAAAGATGCTATTGTTGCTAAAAAGCCTTTCCAGGTCAGGGTTTGAAATAATATTTGAAATTCACAATGAAATGGTGACGGGGCTTCAATATTTAATTCTTACTTCTGCATATTCCTTTTGTAGTTTCTGAACATTTGGACTCTGAGAGAATATCTGGAGTTTGAGATGAGAATACCTAAAGCTCCTTTTGAGATTGATTTCGAATGCGTATTGGATGATTTTATCTTCATATGCTTTTTTGTTGGAAATGATTTCCTACCACATATGCCTACATTAGAGATTCGTGAGGTAAGGCTTATATTTTATAAGCATTAATTTGCAGATTTTTTCCTTACTTCAAAAGTACTGTCTTTTAGTATGCAGGAGTGGTGGTTTATGATACCTATGGAATTATGATACTAGTCTTTTATCATCTGAAGTGCATATTTTTTGCTGATTAGGTTATGAAACTGATACAGATTTTCGAAATTTTGTTATCTTAATAGGGTGCAATTAACTTGCTGATGGCTGTATACAAGAAGGAATTTAAGGAAATGGGTGGTTATTTGACAAATGGTAGTAAGGTACTTATGTGATAGTAACAAGGGTGATGATTGACATATATGTAGCATCTCTGTCGTTTCCATCTAAATCAAGCTTGTGCATAATCTCTCTTTTCCACCTTATTTTTTCTCAGCCAAATTTGAGCAGGGTGGAGCATTTTATTCAGGCTGTTGGATCATATGAAGATAGCATATTCCAAAAAAGAGCTCGACAGAATCAGGTCTGTTGATTTTGGATAACTATATCATTATATTAGCCTGCGGTTAGATTTGGTTGATGGTCAAGAACTGTAAAAATCATTATTATGTATTTATTATATGTTATGACCAATCTTGAAATAACTAGAGGAAACAACGCTGAGTATTTGGCAATTGGCATGCCAGCATATTCAATTGCTAAGTTGTCTCAATTTATGATTATGGAAGATGTTAGAAATCGGGTTGGGCCTAACTCAACCCTACAAAACTGGCTTGCAAGATGAGGATTGCCTCTTACTTATAAACCCATGTTGAGGCCATCTCACATCCAATGTGGGGCTTCTTAATACACCCCCTCACACCCAGTACTATTAGGCTTGGTGCGTGGATATAAATGGTGGGTAGCCCAATACCTCAAACCTGATAGCAGGCTGCCTAACATATTTGGGAGAGGCTCTGATACCATGTTAGAAATTGGGTTGGGCCTAACTCAACCCTACAAAACCGGCTTGTAAGATTAGGATTGCCTCGTTTACTTATAAACCCATGTTCAGGCCATCTCACATCCAATGTGGAACTTAATGGAAGATTTAATTATTTAGATATTTTCATGCATTCTGTATTGCAACACTAATCATGGTTTACGATGGATTTGTTATTTCATTAATTCCTTTTACCATTGTATCCAGTTGTATCTTTTCCCTAATGAAAAAAAGGTAGAGAGCTCATCAGTCTATGCTCGATATCTGTACTGTGTTTATGTAGTTTATTTGTGTAGGAAAATAGGTGCTAATTGTTTAGTTTTTTCTCACAATTTCTATCCATGTATTTTTGTATTTGAACCAAATGGGACATTTTTGAAACAGCTGTCAGCAAAAATTTCATATCTTACTGTATAGTTTTTATATTCATAGTAATAGTAATAGATGTTTGTTTGCTTGCTCCAAAGTGATTCTTCCTTGTGTTTTTACTGTTGTTTTATCTCTCTTTAGCGAACTGTGGAAAGAATAAAGCGTCAGAAGTCACAAGCAAGAAGAGGGGATGATGTTGGGCCTCAAGTTCAACCCGAGTCTCTAGTCGCAGTTTCACAATTCCACGGTTCTCGTCTTGCTTCAGCTCCATCGGCTTCACCATTTGAAAAATCTGGTCCCACCTCAGTCAGAAAAGGCAATAAAGAAGTCCTTGAGAGGCCCAGTAAAGTTTCTAGGTTATCTTCAGGAGAAACTGCTGGTGCTGCAATTGTTGAAGCTGAGAATAGTCCTGAAACAGATGTATGTTTTCCTGCTTCTTGAGAGATATTATTTAGAACTAATAATTTATAGGCTAACCTTTTACTGGTTATGAGCCTAGAAGATAGTTAAAATAGCATTTTAATAGCTTGTTAAATGATTGATTTTCTAAGAGTTCTGTATTGAGCTAGTGTGATTTCTTTGTACTTTTTCTTGGAGTTAGTGGAGTTTAGTATTCTTCTACTTTTCAGGTTGAAGATAACAAAGATGACTTGAAAATAAAGCTGAAGGGGATACTTCGTAACAAAAATGATGTGTTTAACTCAAAAGGTGGTCATGAGGACAAGGTAAAGCATAGACCATAGATAATTGTGCCTGGGATTTTGAACTTCATTAATGGTTGAAGTTAGGTCTTTCTTGAATACATAATATGTAAATTATCCTACTTATTACGGATATATTAGTTGAAACATTGATTATTTTAATTTTTCATTACCAATTTTTCATACCCATCTTGTGGGATAAGGCTTTGTTGTTGTTGGTTTTTATCCCAGGAACTTTATGTTTCGATGCATACTTGCATAGCATTTTGAAATATTTGCAATTTTATATTGATCATGTAGGCAAGCTTCCTGTAAAAGGAAATTTTAAAAATTTTAAATGATTTAATTAAATGATTTTTATATAAGATATTTATTTCCCCCTGTATTCGGGCTGTGTTGATGTTATTCCTCACTTTTAACATTTTCTGGTAGCATTTTTGGATCATGACATTAGCTCTGTATTTCGAGAAGCGTGATGTGTCAAAATGTAATAATTTCCTTTTTCTTAATTATTTTAGTGCATTGTAGTTAATATTTTTTCTTTAAACAGATTAAGTTGGGGGAACCAGGCTGGAAAGAGAGGTATTATGAGGAAAAATTTTCTGCTCAAACTCCTGAGGAACTTGATGCTATACGGAAAGATGTTGTAAGTTGGGAAATTGAAGTTTTCTTTTATTTTGATTCATGTGAAGATCTGCGTTTTCTTATTGTGATCAATTGTTTAGGTCTTGAAATACACTGAGGGTCTATGTTGGGTGATGCATTATTATTATGAAGGTGTTTGTTCTTGGCAATGGTGAGTTATTTTTCTAATTTTCTCTGGAATGCTCTATGAATCTTAAGTTGTGTTTGCTTTCCTTTGCCATTTATATGGTACTTGTTGTATTTTGTACCTTCTTCACCTTGATGAAAAACTTGTGATAATCAAATTTTTCTCTATATGTTCCTTGTCTTGCCATTGTTCTACTGATATTTTTTATATAGATCTGATGTGATATTTTAAGTTAATGTTGGGTGTGTCAGATCACCGCCAACGGACTAAGTCTCGAGTAATAGCTTTCTTGGGTTGAACTTTGGGTATACCGAATGAATACTACAATCAAATTTCTCCGTTTATTTATTTGATGGAAACTACAAGTTTCCTTTGGATAATTTGAAATTTTGAATAAGAATTGAAAGAATGTCCGAAATAGAACCTAGGAATGTCAGCACCTGGCTACAATTTCATGTGTTCTGTTAATTCATAACTCTCTTAAGGAGGTTTCCGTATCAATCACTTGATTAAAGACCAGATCTGGTGTGAAGATTATAGTCTTCTCAATCATGTTTTGAATAACAAACTTGTCGAATGATTGTCAATCTTTGTTTGTATCATTGATTCTCTCGTTTTTTTGGTTGTTTTATGCTTTGTTCTTTGTTTATGAGGATTCATTATCCTTTTTGATCCATATACCCTAGAGTTACTTGTTTTATGTTTTTGCCATTTTTCTTATTTTCATATTTTTTTACAAAACAGGTTTTATCCATATCATTATGCCCCCTTTGCGTCTGATCTCAAGGGCCTTGGTGAGCTTAATATTAAGTTTGAGTTGGGTACTCCATTTAAACCATTTGATCAGCTTCTTGGAGTTTTTCCTGCTGCGAGGTTTACTTACTATCCCATTTTTTCCATTCAATTGTAACTTGAACAAACTTAAGTTTCTGTAACATTTAAAGTATGATATATATGCAGCTCTCATGCTCTTCCTGAGCCGTATAGGAAACTTATGACTGATCCAAACTCACCAATTATTGACTTTTATCCAATAGGTATGTCTATAATATAGCGTACATTCAGAGATATAGAAATTTCACTGAATTATCTGTATTGCACCCTTATGTGATATTTGATGTCATGTATCAGACTTTGATGTGGACATGAACGGCAAACGCTATGCTTGGCAGGTTTGCCTCATTAAATTTGCTTTTATCTTTTTTTTTTCTTTCTAACCTGACAGCAACATGATCTGTAATAATATCATTTTTATAGGGTATTGTAAAGTTGCCTTTTATTGATGAAAAGCGTCTTCTTCACGAAGTGCGGAAAATAGAAAACTTGTTAACGGTATAGCTCTTTCCTTCATTAAGTTTTATCAATTCACTTTTGTTCAGTTCGTTGCTTTCACTTCTTTCTCCTCCTGTCCTCACCCTCCCTTATCACATACTGATTTTAGTTATATTTTGTTGGTATCCTGTGTGTATTAAAAAATAATAGCCAGAGGAAAAGCGACGAAATGCAATTATGTTCGAGATGCTTTTCGTAAATTCATGTCACCCTCTCTCTGCGTGCATTAGTACACTCGACAACAAATGTAGAAACTTGTCCAACTCTGAACGTGCTGATGTCAAGGAAAAAATCAATCCTGTCGAAAGGTTGGTATAAAAAGCGTTGCAATTTTTTGAACTTGCCTTTTGGGCTAGAAAGGATTAAATTAATTTACTTTTTGGGCTAGAAAGGATTAATTAATTAACTTGCTTAATGTAATGCGTTGTGCAAATATTCTCATAACTATGATGTGTCAAGCTATATTATGCTTTCTTGGGATTTTTGAAATTGTTTTTTTTCTTTTACAAGTTATTGTCGTACCTTTGTGTTGATTATCGGTTTGCTTAATGACTCAATGAACACAGAATTACTAGGTTTGTAGTAATAAATATAAGTTAATCTTTGACAAATACACAGTCCAGGGACAGGGCTTAGCTAATTCCACCTGTGGCTATTTTTGAAATAGCCATGGGGAACTATAGCTAGCCTTTTTAAGCAATTTGAGCCATTGTGTCGGTTCTTGACTGAAATTGGTACTCGCTTCAATCATATATTGTTTAGATATGCTACATCGTTGGTGAGGATTGTGTCAATTGAGAATTAAAAAGCAATAGTTTTGAAATCTGTGTTTTTTTTTTCAAACTAAAGACAAGCAAATGACAGGTTGTATGCATCAAATTATTGTTTGCATCATATATTTTATTTTATAATGCAAATTTAAGATCTTGCTCGACTATTTTCTGATGTTATTTAGGGATACATGCAGTGGTGGAATGAATGGTTACCTATCCTTATGTGGAGGAGAACCTTGCCCTCCCATCTTCAGGTCCCCTATTTCAGGCATGGAAGACATCGTGGATAATCATGTCATGTAAGTTTACCAATGATCACGGATCTGATGAGGATTTCTAGCAGCACTCTTTTGATCACACTTTTCAACACACCCGTTATGTTTGCTTCATTTTTTTTTTTTAAATAACACAAATGTGATTTATGCTTCTTATTTTCTGTAATGGTGCTCAGATGTGCAATATATAGACTTCCAGATGTACATGAACATATAACCCGACCGCCACATGGAGTTAAATTTCCAAAAAAGGTATTGTTAGTGCTCTAACTCCGTGGTTTCTCTTCTCGGGTTCACTGCTCATTTTCAGCGGTTTACTCTCGGAGATCATACTGTATTCAACCTTGCAATGCTTCTAGTGTTCCATCTACTCATGCTTTCAATATTGCTGAAAAAGTAATGTTGTGCTCCTTTTCTACAGATTGTGACTATTGGCGATCTAAAACCTGAACCTGTTCTATGGCATGAAGATTCCGGTAGGAATTTTAACAGGTTTGAAGATTCCGGTAGGAAATATAACGAAAGTAGAAGGTAAGGAATTGTTTTAATTGGGCTCTGCAATATCTTGTCATCCAGCTGATCAAAACCGTCGTTAATTGGGCTCTGGTTTTCCTATTTCAGGCAAAATCCACCAGGATCTATTTCTGGTCAGGAGCTTGGAGATGTGGCACACAGGCTTGTTGCCAATTCCTTACAGTTAAGGATGGACTCAAATAGATACCATCATCCGAATGGATCAACGATGCCGTATAATGGACCTAGGGGTCAAAGGCAATCACACCCTGGCCCTAACTATGGGTCACACCCTGGCCGTAACTATGGATCATGCCCTGGTTATAACTATGAATCACGCCCAGGTTACGCTGCAATGCCACCACCTTTATCAGCTCCTCCACAATATGTACCTTATGCTGCTGCCCCTACTGCACAGTATGGTTATAACCAACCATACTCTCCACCAGCGACACATATTCCTCATCAACATCAAAACCCTAGATCACAGCATTATGAAAGAAATAGCCATCATGTAAATGGTGGAAATCAAAGGCATTCGTCGGGAAACAATCAGAATCCCCAATTTACAAATACACAAGGTTCATTTACCCGTCAAAGTCACCACCACGACACTGGTCGCCACAGCCAAAACTTCCAGCATTGGACTCCTCGGGGGGGTAACTCTAGTGGCTACAGGGAACATGGTCAACATCAGGCCAATCATTATTCTCTATTAGATAGAGGAGCAAACAGGAAGCCAAGGCCTCCACCTGGTCATAATCGCAAATAGGGAGCATTTAGCCAACGCTAATTTTAGGATTGTTGTACGATATATTTTTTCACCAACTTAGATTCATGTTTGAGAGTTGTACACTAATTTATTTTCATCGTCCAAACATAAGATAAAACAGAGTCATTATCCTACCGATTGAAAAGAGGAACAATTGCATAATCCAAGGACTCCAATTTGATTACATTATTATTAAATTTGATAGGCCTTTCAATTATCTTTTCAGCAACCTTTTGTGTTCATATTGCACTTCGCGATGTGCCAATTCTTATCCTCTCTGCGCTTAGGCCTCAAAGGGTATAATCCGGTAGTTAATTATTTAGTTACACCAATTAGTCAAAATATGTCTGGGTCGGAGGTAGTATTTTAGTGTATCATGTTGTAGTTAATTATTTAGTTACACCAATTTCTGAATGTGGAATAGCTAATCATCTTTAAAATCTATTCTTTGTGATATAAATTAAACTATAAATATTTTTATATGCGTAAAAATAAGAAGAAAAATGTAACCAAGAAAAGAAGATTTTTATTTTTTGTTAATAGATGTTTTATTTTAAATGAAGACAATTCTGTCCAACTGGGTGTTAGTTCTGATATAATCAAGATTCTTTGAAAGATTAACATTTTGTTACATGCTTGATCAAACACTGTCTTAGTTGTTAGTTAATAATACTCTCTCTCTTCTGAAATATATAAAAAAAAATTGATAAAAAAAATTTGATGCATCTGATCTAAATCTTTAATCAAATGCATTGGTTTTTTTAATCAAATTTCTTTTATATTTTAGAACAAAGAAAGCAATTGTTACTTGTTACTAAGATCCCAAGGAGTATTCTGTTTATCATTTTACTTATTTGCAGTATAATTTTCTGCTTGATATTACAATATTTTTTAATTCTTATTGATTTATTTTTAATCTATTTTAGTATCTATACAATTAATTACATTTTTATTTATGTATTAAATCTTTGGCAAAGCCTATGAAAGGGCCTAATATGTGGTAATTGGACAATTTTTTTTTTTTGAATCAAGTGGTAATTCGATATCACTTTTGGTTAGTTCAAGTTCAGGCTCACTGAGAAAAAGACTTAAGGTTTAACATCCTGGTTCCCTTTATTATATGTCAATTTTTTTGTAGTTGTTGTATAAATGGTAGAAAAACGGTGCAAGGAGAGGTTTTTGTATTGACCGAGAGAAATCCTTTCTAAGAATTGAGAGATAGATTTAATTACAGAGAGTTATTTAAGAGATACTCCTCCATTCTAAGTTTTGATATTTTTTGTTTTTTCTAAAATTTGGTTACTTTAAGAAATAAATATATTTTTTACCGGTTATACTCTTATAGAAATTAAAATATTGATTAAATGAATTTTTTTATTCTTAATAAAGTAAGAGTGAAAAAAACTTAACTTATTAATTTTTATTATTTCTTAGTTAATGTGTAAAATTCTAAAAAGACCAAAACTTTTAGACAAAAAGAGGGTAATATAAAGTTGGTTTAATAGTTTATTTGAATGAAAGTGTTAAGAAGTGGGTTCGACGATTTAAACTTAGAGTTAATTAAGTACTAGTAAAAAGAATAATAGTTAATAATGTTAGAGTTTTCAACATCAAAAAAAAGAGTAAAACGATAGAGATTAAAAACACATTCATACTATGATACTACCAATGATAGTTGGGTTTAACTAAGAGAGGTTAGACAAATTATGATATTTGTATACTAAAAAAAATTAGTAGATATTTTTATACTTAGTGTTGGACAGTAGAATATGAATACCTCCCGCAAAAAGTGTAAAAAAAATGGTCATACTATTTGTGTTTTTGTACATGAGAGGAAACACCCCCTAAATGGAGACATGACTCAATAATTGTAGGCATGAATATGGATTGTATTATTGTGTGTATGTGTGGACAGTGATGATGGATCAGATTCTTGTGTTATACATACTAGAATAACTGACACACCAATTCACATTTATTCTTGGACATTTGCTATCCAACAAATAAATGAAAGTTAAAAGCAGTCCTTTTGCTTCTTTTTGCTTTTTCTTTTGGTCAGCACAATGAACACGTTTCGATATTTTTTTAACCAAAATATTCCTCGCATAATAAGAGTAATTATGGTGCTAATTGCTAACAAATTTAAGTTAGATAGTTATTAGTGCATCATCATTAAAGTGAAGGTGATGTGGAAGATGGGTGTCCTAAATATTAGAGTAAGACAACTATTTAAATGTAAGTTAACTATCATTTTTTTTTAATCATAAACTTTATTTGTTTATATATCATTTTAATATATATTTCATTATACTAAATATAAATATGTGGGACTTAGTTTGAATTCTTTATAAACAACTCTCATTAAAGTAAAAACTACTCAAATCAACTATAAATTTTTTAAATCCTACAAATCACTTTAGACCCACAAAAAATAATTTAATTGACTCACTTATCTTACTCCCATTAAAGATGTTCTAATATAATTGTAGAGATTAATTACTCGAAATAATTGAAATTTATTTAAAGTGATCTCACAATTAATATTTCCTCGTACCACTGCTTTAAGATCAAACTCAGTATAAAATAGTTAACATGTCCAAGCATGTGCCAACATGTTCTTAGTGGAAGTTTGCATATTATATTCTCTGTCTCTCTCTCTCTCTCTCCCATCATTTTATTTATATATACCATTCACCCATAGTAACATAACCAAGTCAACTTCAAGCAACAAATATCATTAAAATAATATTTCTCTATTATGGATATTCAACAACGAGAAAAGGAACAAGAACAAGAACAACAAGAACCAATGATGAAGTTGAGTAGGTTCAAACGTATCTGTGTCTTTTGTGGCACTAGCCCGGGCAAAAATCCAAGCTACCAACTTGCTGCCATTCAGCTTGCCAAACAACTGGTATATACATTTTTTCTCAATTATCATTCTAAAATAGTTTTGTATCAGCATATGATAACTCATCACAGTACCACAATTAAGTTCGTTTTGTAGCCGTAATTTTAAAGTAACAACAAAATAATAGATTCTTTAGTCAAAAAACAAAATAATAGATTCTCATTGTACGTACATGTGTCAAGTGTATATTTTATTTTCTCTTAACGATATTATTAGGATTAAATAAGTTTTGTCCTTATATCCCTAAACAGGTAAAAATTGTTAAAATCTTAAGTTAAACGTCATGATTGAAATTCAAATTTCAATTTCTCTATATATGTGAATTTTTAATAATTTGTCATTTTATCTATGTATTAAAAATAAATAAGTATTTTGTCTAAAAAAATATAGCAAATTTTAATTTTTTCTTAAAAATAAAATATTTTCATCCTACCAAAATTTTCTAGGTTTTTTTTTTGTCTTTAATGTTTAATTTATATTCATATATCAAAATATGACCATTTTTTCAAAATGTATTTATGTCATGCCGGCCCATATATTATAGGGTTAAATAAGATTTTAATCTCTATAAAACGTGGATTTTCTAAATTTAGTCCTTAATTTTTATTATATTTTTAGTCTCTATAAATTGTTTCTTGCATATAATTTTAGTGCTTACTAAAATTAAATTTGCTTAATTATAATTTAACTCTTAAATTTTTAATGATTTTTTTATGGACATGTTTAAAATATCATATACATTTTATTTATTAAAATTTAATTTTTTTTTAACATGATATGAATTAAATATGAATTTTTTAAACAACAAAAAATCAAGATAAAGTAACAAAATCATGACCTAAAAATTAAATTTTTAGCTCATTTTTTCTAGAAGAACTTTTTACGATAATCTAAACATGCATGCGAAATAATCATTCAAAAATACATGTTGATTTACCAATACGCACCAAAATCGAGTGCATGATAATTTTCTAGCGATTAAAAATTCAATAAAATTAAGGACTAAACTTATAAAATCATCATTTTATAGGGACTAAAAACATATATTTAACCCTATATTATATCAAATATATTTATGTTTATATTATGTTCAAGAAATGAGAAGAATATGTCAAAATTATGTTTAAGGATTAAGGATTAAAAACATATATTTAACCCTAAACATGCATGAAACATCTGATTTTTACGTTTAAGGATTAAAACCAAAATTTGCTATATTTTTTCGGACGAAATACTTAGTTAACTATTATTATTATTATTATTATTATTATTATTATTATTATTATTATTATTATTATTAACATCATCAAAACATGCAAAAGTTAATTACCAAAATCCAATTACTTAATTTGGTTCAATTTGATAAAAAAAATAGCAAATTAATCGAACGGTACCAAATCCAGCGGTAATCACTACCGAACTATGTAACATTTTGTAAAATGGTCGTACAGTTGATACAACGGACAATCTAACTTATATTTATAATATCCAATAAACTAACTATTTTGATTTAGTTTTTGGTAAATTCATCGGACCAATTATTATGAAATGAAAGGAAAAAATATATATGTACGAAATTCAGAGTATATTATGGAGGTCATTAAAATTTCTATATGGAAATTGAATTTTAGAAAAGCATGAAAAATGAATGAATGAATACAGGTGGAGAGGAACATTGACTTGGTATATGGAGGAGGAAGCATTGGTTTGATGGGTGCAATATCTCAAGTTGTGTATGATGGAGGACGCCACGTCATAGGGTAACTCACTCACTCACTCATTTTTTTTTGTTTCTTTCTTGTGATGCATTTTAATTGATTAAGTTTGCTATTGTTGCATTGCAGGGTCATCCCTAGGACTCTTATGCCAAGAGAGGTATTGTTTTCATTTTTCAACTTTATTTTGTTTTCCTCAAAAGAATTGTCACTATATGTTTCTTAATAAGTCGAACTAAGTACTCTGAGTGAGATTTACCACACTCATACGTTGTATATCAACCATTTGTCTTAGACGTCTAGTGTGAATTATCACTACGTTATTACAGTAACGAGTTTAATATATTATTAATGAAAGTTTGATAACTGTATATTACGAGGAGTCAGATAACAGGGGAGAGTGTAGGAGAAGTTCAGGCTGTATCGGACATGCACCAACGCAAGGCCGAAATGGCTCGACATGCTGATGCTTTTATTGCCCTGCCAGGTTGCTTTCTTTTCTCTCTTTGATGCATGACTTTAAGAAATGGAATCACTCCAATAAAAAAAGAAAGATAATCCATGACTTTAAGATTAAGAAATGGTCACATACTCACATATAATAAATTGGTTTGGCTTGTCTTCTATCGAAACTTAAGATATATCTCCTTGCAAAAACTTAAGATAAAGAAATTTGAAGATATATACATGCAGGTGGATATGGCACTCTGGAAGAACTATTGGAAGTGATCACCTGGGCTCAACTAGGAATCCATGATAAACCCGTAAGTATATATATGATAATAAAAGTGCAGTGCAATTTAGTATGAGTTTTGAATAATGATTATTGGTTGCAGGTGGGATTGTTGAACGTGGATGGATACTATAACTCTTTGCTGTCATTCATGGACAATGCTGTTGATGAAGGTTTCATAAAACCTGATGCCCGTCAAATTATTGTGTCTGCCAATACTGCCCAAGACCTCATGTGCCAGCTTGAGGTACAAGTCACATGATATTATAAAATTCCTAATTTTTCCAATATTCCATCTCATTTGTTAAAATTAGTATTTAATTTGCCCTAGTACAAGTTTCTGATTACCCCTTTTTTTAAAAAAGTTTTTGATTACCATTTCATTCATATACTACTACTTCTATGGTGGAATTTAACATGGGTAAGTTGAATACTTTCCCACCATGGGAAAGTAGTTTTTAACCGTTAGATTAAATGGAGAACATACTCTTATCATACTATCTCAACACCAAATTTTTCTTTTTTCTTTTTTCTTTTATCTTTTCTTTCTTCCACATTTTTTATTCTTCACAACCATTTTCTCTCCTTCAAGACCCACTCACTCATCACCAACAACAACATAAAATTCACTGTCCTAGCTCTTCTTCTTCCTTTGTCCATGTTTCTTTCCTTTGTAGAACTAGAATTTACAATTGCACAGTTAACATGGATGGTTGCAAGTTTCTTAGCATTAATTCCTCTTCAAAATGAAAGGATATATTTATTCCTCTTCAAATTTAGAAATTTATGATTCTCACAACGGGTCTTAGAATTTCTGGGTTTAATTACTCCTTGAAATTCAAATATCTATCACAATATTCTTATTATCATTGGATTTTATCTTTTAAAATTTTCAATTGGTATGACTTGTTGTTGGATTTTAGATGTCAATGAGTACTTGATGTTGATGATGGGTAATGGGTGAGCGTGGCAACCAAGGAGAGAGAGTAGTGGTGAAGTTAGTGGGTAAGAAAGAGAAGAAGAAATAATTTGGTGTTGAGAGAATATGATAAGAGTATGTTCTCCATTTAATCTAATGGTTAAAAACTACTTTCCCATGGTGGGAAACTATTCAACCTACCCATGTTAAACTCCACCCTACTTCTATCGCTAAATATAAGACACTATTTGATCAAATTATACTATTCATCTATTATATTTTGACCGTATTTTTTTAATAATATATAGATATAAATATTAGCATATAATATCTTGTTTGATTTGTTTTGATGAGTATTTTCAAAATATCAAATTTTTATAATTTTTACTGCTAAATAACTAAAGATATTATAGATCAAAATTGTACATTGACATACATACAGTGGTCAAACAGAATCTTATATTTAGGGTCAGATGTAGTAGTAAATATCACCTTGTAACTTGCATAACCAAGTGATTAATATACATCGATTAGAGTCAAATCGTTCTAGTAGTACTAAACATTGATCTCTAACTAAAACAAAAAAATAGTCAAGCTTTGTTGACTCCAACTCCATACTTTCAGAACCTCTTTCCATGAGAATTGAAGAGATGATAGAAAGTAAAAAGAGATTCTAAGACAAATTAAGCTTCTATACGTACAAAATAACTATTCAGTTGTAACTCCTTGCTAATTTTAACAGGAATACGTCCCCAAGCACCGTGGTGTGGCTCCGAAGCAAATTTGGGAGATTGACCAGCAGTTCAAAAACAATTAGCACTGAAACATTAGATTTTATCTATTCGAACGAGATGTATCTACGTATATATTTATCTTTCTTATCCTTTTATAGATAGCGCTTATCTGGTTTGTGCCCCACCAAACGCCCGTTTTCAAGTAGGTAAGCAGGAAAGGATGCTTGGCAGCTACTAATATGTGATTTTAAGCGGGGTATGTTTGGATGTGCACTTTTGCATCTGTGGCACCTCAACTCCATAGACAGTAGCTTGTCATCATCTTTCAATGTTGCTTTTCCATGATTAGATACCTCATCAATTATATCTACCGAGTCGCGAAAGAAAGCAGTGTTAAACGAGTTCCAGTGTTTCTTGTTCTTCAAATGTTTAGATTCGAAGTCCTGGCTAATAACATGTAAATGTAGTTGTCGCATTGATGGAGCCTGCAGAACGTAGCAATGTCTAGAAATGTCAGCGTATATGTATGTAATGTACCAAAAATGGGTGAAAATAAAAGAGTTTATTGGCCTCTGAAAATCTTAGATTGCAACTAAAACATAAAAGCATGCCCATAAAAAAAATTAGCCATCTGAAGTTACTTGTATTAGTATATGCACCTTCTCAACCTAGCAATAACATGATTTTGCTGGTTTATATTGGTTTTTCTAATAAGTGCATATATGTTATTAATAAAGAAAAAAGTGAGTAGTTAGAGATCCTTATCAATATCATGTGCAAGGTACCTTCCACACACTAGAAAAATCCTTTAATAATAGCTTCTTTTTTTTTGCACAAATTACAAATCTATTCTTTAACTGTTTCACCGGTGAAAGTATCAATTTTCACTGTTTCGAGTTAATGACAAAAAATATGCCCAGCCATAAAAGAAATAAACAAATCAACCTCCAATGAATTTGAACTCAATTTAGCCGCCAATTAACCTTTAAATGTGTTTATGGTTGAAAGTATATTTGTGACAAAGTCACACATTAACCAAAAAGCACGGGGACCTACATTTTATTTTTCAGGGCAGGGCAAGTGGGAAAATAAAAGATCTTTAATAAATACTCAGCTTACCGAGTGATATCCAAGGCGAAATACCAGTGAAGCATTCTCGTTCAAGAATTTCTCAGCCCATTTCAATCCCACTGCATGCATCCTTTTCAATACCGAAAGGTGCTCATTTTGGACATCTGCCAAGCAATCTAGACCTCTAGTCCGCGCCAACACCAGAACATGCTTCTGTGCCTGCAAACCACAAGAAAATTCAGTGTGATGCATTTACAGAGTCGGAAAAAATGAAGAATAAAAAAAGAAAATTTCACCTTAGGATACATATCATTCAATACAATAATGTCTTCTGAAATTTCGAGCAAGTTATCCTTATGCATTTCAGGATGCATAGCTATTTGGTGAAGAGCTTGAGCCCACGAACCCCATGCTTTCCTCATGCTCCCATCGGTTTTTCTATGCTCTGAATCTACCTTTTCATTCTTAGAATTTGTAATGGTCATTTCAAAACCATCTTGAGTTCCCTTGTATTTCTTGCTTTTTTCCGATCCATGATCAGTATCTCTCTTACTCTTTTGATCAGAATTAGTGGAATGATTTCTGGAACAGTGTTCATTATGCTCTACCTGGTTCCTAACAATTGATGCAAAACCTTCAAAGAGTGATGCATAAGCATCTTTGAGAACTTTGCAACCTTTTTCATAATCATTGTTCAGACAATTTGGTCTTTGTGGATTCATGTTAGGTCCAAGGACATGTATTACATGGGTCACACCTTCTCTTGTGAACAATGGAGAAGATGAAGGTAGAGGGACAACAACAGCCTTCCCAGGTGAAAGAGTATTTGCCTTTTTTTTGGTTGCAGACTCCAGTTCAGGACCTGCCGCATCAAAAATTGATGCATTAACACCTCCACCACCAGGTTTTAGCCGCCTGCAAATGATTTTTTATTCAACCAAGAGAACATGTGAAAAATGATAGGTTTAATTGACTGAAAACATATTTTATCCTTAAGAAATAAGTCGAACTAATGAGATTTACATCAATAAGCAATGCTTCAGTATCAACTGAAAAAATTAGAAAGGGATTACCAAAACAAAGGTAGTCGAGTTGATGCATTGGTGGCAAGGGAAGCGTCAAATAAGAAAAAGTGAAAACCTTTATCTAGAACTTGATCATAAAATTACAGTTAACAAGAAATTTCCAAATGTGGCATCAAAAAACTAGAGACTAAGGAAATCCGAACACATAAGATAGGGCCTGCCATAGAAAACTCGTAATTGTCACACACATGCACCTCTAAGAGGTCTACTTTCTTGTGTGTTTATTAAATTTCTATTTCAGCTTGGAATTACATTATCTGTATAAACCAAAATCATATAATCTTACCAGTTGGCAGCATTAGCTATGACATTACAGCACAAACCTCCTGTGGAAAACAGGCGCGTGATATCTCCAACATGGGTAAAGAACTTTTGGGTGTCAATGTTCTTTTCTGCCGCTTTAGATTTAACTAAGGACAAAATCTTTGACTTGTGTGTCAAGTCAACTAGAACAAGCCTGGCATTCCCCATCTTATTTGAGTACTCCGCGACCTTCTCAACAATAATATCAGCTGCCTTGTCATGGTTGAATTGGAAATCAGCTGTTGAAATAGATGGAAAAGCCAGAGTTGGGGTATCATCCAAAGAAGTTTGATTGTGACAGGAACCAGCAGATTTATCAGCCTGGCCTTTTGTTTCTTTTGACCCTAACTTGGAATTATCATGCGTTGATGGAATTTTTTCCGCATCTTTGCAGAGAGAATCATTTTTCCCAGGAGTTTGGGAAGTAGAGTCTCCGATACCATTTTCTTTAGATGCGGTATCAACTGGGACCTCTGCCTTTTTCAGGAATTTCATTATACTAGATTGGATTCTGGAATCTGGATTTTTCTGACCAAAGCAGCCATGTAAAAGGTTCTCCTGCGGCCCAAGTTTTTGGTATGTATCAATAGCATCTTTGACATTACTCTCACTCTGACAAAATGTTATTCGGTTAAAGCCTTCACTTATCTTGGGCAGCTCTTTATTTTGAAGCATTCTATTGACAACTGCAGCAGCTTTTCCACCCTGCAAATTCCCTTCATGCCCAGATCGTTTAACAGATCGAGAAATACAAAGTTTAGCAGGAAGATCAAGTACAACTGCATGCATATCTATTTGAGTTTCACCCCGAAGCTTTATAAAATCTGATCGCTGTTCTATGTTAAGATTGCACCTGTCAATGAATACACTCTTCCCATCCTTCAACGCTTTAGTTGCACTACTTAGGCATTGAGCTTTAGTTCCTGCTTTACCATTTCCAATAGTGTCCTAAAGCAAAAGAAGAGAGTACAACCAATGTTAGTCAAGATTCAAAACCACCTCCCAGGCTCCCACAACACCCCCTCTTGAAGCACATAGATTTATCAAGTGATGTTTGGTGGTTCATATATTATCAGGTAAATCTTTATCAACATTGCAAAAACTTATTTCATACCCTTCAAGATACAAACTTCCAAACAGGGATGAATATTCCCTAATCCTCCATCCAAACACACCTAAGCCCTCAAGAAGACTAGAACTAAAACAACCAGCTATTGCTTCGGATCTTTCAGCCGATCAGGGTGAAAATCAAAATGCATAAGTATAACACACCCTTGATTCAACACAGGGTTATTAAACAAACTAAAGTAGTGTTTAATAGACCGGTTAGAACAAAACATACAATATAACAGAATGAAACATGAAATTAAATAAAGTACTACATTTTGATTTCCAACGAAAAAGTGAAACCAAAGAAAACAACACATTTTGATTCATTCTGTTTTCGTTTCACATGCCAACTGTAAAATTCCATTCACTCCTTTTTCATCACTTTCCTCACTTATTTCCACCTAATGTAGAACAACCAACATTTCAAATTAACGACGTGTGTCAACCCAACACATAATGTTACATGCAATCACTTCTATTTTTTAATTTTTTTTATCGATGTCTATGTGTCAGTATCGTGTTTGTGCTTATGCTTCATAGTTTTCAACTAATGGTTATGAGTTAGCACTACTTAGCATGAAATAAAAAAGCAAAAAACTTGAGTGATGAAAGTGAAACCCAGTGAGACATTTGATCAAACAGGTAAAAGGGAAAGTTAAAAAACCTGACAAACGCGAACCCAAGAACGAGAAGAGGAACGCATAACTTCTTCACAAAAGGTAGATTTACCGCTTCCAGGCGCACCCACTAAGATAACCAAAATGGGTTTTCCATCTGCGTTTAACATGTCATTAACAAAAAGAGGGTTTAACAAATTTGCATGATTCATTCATTTTCATAAATGTATAAGTGAGAAAGGTTGTAGAAAGAAACCTTGTTTTTGATCGGAAGTTTGGTCGTCGATGTCCATGATGTTGATCTTGAAGATTCTATGATGATCGGAGTTGTGTCAGTTTTTGGGTTGAAGACACCATGCCACGCCGATTCTACTACTTCTATAAAAATCTAATCTAAATACATTACAGTACAGTAGCTCCTAAAATATTATAGACATGGATCTCTCTTCCCGGTTAATTTTTGTTGGTACAGAAGCTAATAAAAGAATAAATGAAAAAACTAAAAATAAAAACTAAGCACCAGGGAAGAAAGTTCCTATTGCGTCATTCCTAAATAATTCACGAAAGTCTTCTGGAGGAGATGGATGATTAAGGAGGTCGACTTCTGATGATGCTCCAAGTTTAACAAAAAAGTCTGCACATTGATTCCCTTCTCTAAGTGTGTGGTGTAGAGCACCATTGGTTTGGGATAACAACTCCTTGATATCCTGGATCAACACAGCGTAAATATGATACTTAACTTGTGGACCTTTGATGAGGTTAACACAGAGAATAAGGAGTCGGAGTAGCAGACAAGTTCATCGATATTCATGTCTTTGGCTAGCAAGAGGCCCCTAAATATAGCAGTCAGTTCCGCGAACAAAATTCCCGGTTAATTTAATTCCTGTGTATTTTTTATTTATTTATTTATTTGATTTCTGCCCTCCTTGAAATATCTGAAACAACTCTATCTACAGGGGCTCTTGGTGACAAGATATGAATTTGTTATTATGGATTTTGTATACCGTGTCAACTTCGTCAAAAGTCCGTAGGTTAAGTATCATATTAAACTAAGATATTAAAAGAGTTGATCTCTCAAACTAATATTTATCTTTGTTACACATTTAGAGAAAGGAACACATGTGCAAACTTTTTCGTTAAACTTGGAGTCTCAGACCATCTCCAATGAAGAACCTCATTTTTTAGTACTTATAGGGTCCCATTTGTACATATCATTTATTTACAATTTTTTAATAATAGTACCTAATAAGCACTCATTCCCTCCAACCAAAAACCTCTCTAAATAGTTCTTAATGGGCCGCGCCAATAACTATATATCATTTAATTTTAATATATTAAAGTGTGGTAGAAAATAAAATAATATATTAAAGTGTGTGGGACCCATTAAGCACCATGAGAGAGAAAGTGCTTATTTAAACATTGGTACTTAATAGGTACCATTTTTGTATGTGCTCCAATGGTAGTACTTAATAAGCACTAGTTCTTATTAAGTACTATTTAATAAACACTCACCATTGGAGATGGTCTCATCAGATCCAACTTCTTAACCTACAGCTCTCCTCTAGAAGACCTCATGATTTTCTCACAAATGATACAATGAATAATTTTTTTTTTCTAGTTTTTTTTTCCCTTTTTTTATCCTCCTCACCAAAAAAAATATCCAAAAACTGAACCAAAAAATCAAAAATCGAAAATATCTTAAGTTTTTTAGATGTGTTTGTACCACCTTATAGAAAAACCGATCGATTTAGATCGGGTCTCGGCTGACTTGATGAAAACTGAATCAATCCAAACCCAACCAAAGTTTGTGTTGTAAACAACTACTCCCTCTGTCCCAAATTGTAAGAGAAAAAATAAAAAATGACACTTATTAAAAATTTATAAACAATTTTGATTGATTATTGATTATGGAAAATGTAAGAGAGAATAACTTTTCTTAAAATTATAAATGTTAGTGATTTTTCTCTTATATATTTCTAGACAAAATAATTGGTTTTTTTCTCACATAGTTTGACGGAGGGAGTACTATTTAATCAATGAAAATATTTTATTGAATATCGAGTCACGTTCGTTCAACATTTCAACCTTCGCAGTTGACAGAAGAGAAGGTATCGAATTTCAAAAGCACCTTCATTCTTATTCTTAGGGTTTTTCCTTTCCAAGTGTTTAATTCGCTGATCATCATTATATTTTCCCTTTTCACACCAATTACAATCTTCTGTTTTGTTTGGAGGCTAATGTTCATAGTTAGTTGTTGCTAGTAATCTTTGGGTTTAGGGTTTAGGGTAGTCATTCAAACCTTGTATTGTATTGTAGCAGTCACACTTTTGATGATCCAAGCTGTGTGTGTCCACTATGCAACACCAACACATCAAATTACATTTAATTTCTCATATTTATAATTAGTGTCAATGTTGTGTTTGGTGTCTCACAAGTGTTTTGAAATCAGTATCTGATTGCCCTTTGTATGAGTGTATTCAACCCTGATTTGATCCAGTAATATACGAAGCTAGTTTGTGTTTTGACTCTCATGTGTTCAAGTTAGGATATAACAAATCCACTCTTCATTCAACAAATCCAATTTAGTATTCACTATGCTCACCATACCATAAGGGATTATGTTTACTCGTATATACTGCATTTGAGCCTTGAAATGCAGAATAAAGGAAGATGCTCACTAATATGAGTTTAGTTGCTAGATATGCAGTAGAATCTAATATTGGAATAAGGTTTCTTTTCCCTACACTCCTTGGTTTCATGTTTTCTGGTTTGTCTATGTTGGTCTTTTGATATGTATAGCAATTCCATGATATGATGAAAAAGATTTGAAATTTGAGGTTGCAACTATCCTGCATGAGTGAATCTGTTGTTAAAAACTGATTGTGTAGGATGCTAGTGGGGTTAAGTTCTCACTCATATCTGCACACAATTGAACTCTTCAATACTCCATGCCTGCACATATATAAGTCTTTACTATTTCCCCTTTTCAAATAAAATTTGGTGGCAACTTTTGTTTTAGTTGCTTTTGATGCCGCTCTTGTCATGGTGCCCTATGAGATATATAGTTATGAGTCTCGTGACACTACTGTAAAAATGAAATTGTTGATATTGACTTGAGTTCGTCGTATAAGCTTTTTAGCAGTGATTTTTTTTCTTAACTTTCAGCATAAATCCTTTCCAGAAAAAATTCTAAAATCAATATGGAACTTGAATATTAAGCAATCATGCAGGCGCAGATGGAACTTGAACCTAATGATCAACCCAAGCAAGAGCGTTCAAGGACAAGATGGACAGCATCCCTTGACAAGATATTTGCAGACTTGGTTGTCAAGCAGATTCAACTGGGGAATAGACAAAATGATGTTTTTGACAAGAAAACGTGGAATCAAATTCGTGATGAGTTTAATAGGCAAACCGACCTTAATTTCAATAATAATCAATTGAGGAAGCATTTAGATGTTCTTCGGACGCGCTTCTATAATTTGAAATCTACAAATGATCAAAGTAATGGCTTTGTAATTGATGATCCCCTTTACATTGGCCTTGAGCAGTGGGAAGACATAGGGGTAAGTTAAGTTCCTTTCTTTATAATAATATTTTCCTTATGCATGCAATGCCAACTGTTTATTTTCTCATCAACAGTTGAGATTACATACATTATTCTCTATATAGAATTGTTTACTTTAGAAGAGTTAAATCAAATTTTAATATGAATTTGTTACGTTTTCTGTACAGGCACAGCCTAAGAATGAAACAATTAAAGGGAAAGATTGTCCGATATATGAGCAACTCTGCACAATATTCATAGACTCGCCCGCCGATGGGAAATATGCTCAATCTAGTCATTATGCAGAGTTAGATAAATCGATTGATGCTGCTGGCATGACTTCATATCCAGAAATTGGGGTCTCACATTATGAAAATCCATCGTCCTCAAAATCCATTCCAGGGAATATCTCAACTGTTGTGAAAGTGATCAAGAATTCTCTTGATAGAAAAAGGAAGCGGATTAATGAAACACAAACTACTGGTCTGGATCAAGACACATGCAATGCTATGGCAGAAGCCTTGCTAGAGATGGTAGCTGTTTCGAGGTTAAGGGCGGTTGTTTCAAGTGTAAGTGATGATAAATTTTCCATAACAAACTGCATCAGGGCTCTGGATGAAATACAAGGCATTGATCAACAACTCTATTTTTCTGCACTGGACCTCTTTGAGAATCCTAGTTTCAGAGAGACATTCATTTCTTTAAAAAGTGTCAAGATTCGGCTTACATGGTTACAAGGGAAGTGCAGTAAAAGATCGTTTCGTTAGTATATATATTTAAGCCATTTTGAAGTTGTAGTTATTTTTTACTTAGGCTATAGGCTTAGTATACTCTTCTTTTTTGTTTAGCTGTAAGTAATTTTGGTTTAGCTCTTGCAAGTTGCAACATTTTGTAACTGTTTACTAATTCCATTCATCTGAACATGATTCCTGAGTTATATCTCCAGATACGATATGATTTTGATGAGCCATTTTATCCACACATATCTTTTGTACCTGTTAATTAAATGTAAACAGGTGGTGTGTTTTGAAGAACATTTTATTTTGAATTTGTAAATCATTAACTTAATATATATTCTTTTAAAGCGTTCCAAACATAAGGCAAATGAATTTTCTTTCAGAAATGTTTAATCTGTAATGACAAAAATGGTGGCAAAGGAGAGAAAACTTCTGTTGTACTTCATTCAACTGATAAAAGAACCCAAACTTTTGCGCACAATTTTCAATTTCAGCCACTAATCTGAGCTAAAACGGTTTAAATACTCAACAACAAATCAGTTTTAAACGATTTCAGCCATCAATTTGAGATGGGAGAGTTGAGATAGGAAATTGCATGATACAGTTACTACACCAAATCCAAATCAAGCGATACACCATGATTGTTATGGATCTAGTTACTTGCATATTAAGCCATCTTTCATTTGCTAATGAAAACAGTTTTCAGTATATTTGCTGCATCAGTGCATCTTTATAACTTTTCATGGTGGGTGAATGCATAAGGAAACTTATTCAAATCACTCTTCAACAATCCCAAGTAAAAAGTGGAAAACCATATCAAAAACACAGAAGCAAAAATCTATCACAAACTAGGATAACTCAGTTTCACATCTCATTTTTAGAGCTTCATAAAGCATAATGTGACAATCAATCAAAACTCAAACAAAATAAGAACTAAGTAACTAACAACATTGATATCCACAACAAAATTTACGCATAGTTACTTTCTCCTGGGACCATATACACAACAAAATTCAATCTTTACAACAGGACATTCAATAAATAATGTCGACAAACGCAAAAAATTTACATAGATAGGTCATGAAAGGGAGTGGCTTAATATCACTGGTTAAAATTGTAAACCAAATGAAAGCATCAACATGATTTTGATAGTTGTATTTGGTGTGTACAGAAACCAAATAAATTGAACGAGTACATTAACATCAAGATTAAATCCGAAATCAGTGTCCTTCAATCTTAGCTTGTCTCAGTCATCATCTTTGAATTCTCTGATCAAATATTAAACACAAAACAGTGTTAACAATAGAAGAGCAAAGAATCCTACACTAACTTTTCAAATTACCAAGACTTAGTTCCATGTAGTGATTAGTGATTTGGCTAGAAGCGTGTGCCAAATGAAAAATTATCATGGTATGCATAATGACCAAACTTATTCATTAGTAAATTATAAATTATGAAGGTGAAAAAATCAAACTGCAGAAACCCTCACCTACGATCAAGGTAACGAGGTTGAATACCAGACCCTTGACAAGTTGTGCATGTCAGTGAACCAGCACCATCACAATTTATGCAGCGAGACACCTCCGTCTCAGCCCCACCAAGTTCAACTGTCACATTACCAGTTCCCAAACAAAATCTGCATTTCTCTGGTGAAAATGTAACATTTTCAAACATAAGCTTGGTAAGAAAATTTATTAAACAATTGAATTTCCATTCTTATAAAGGCAACAAGATTTAAGTAGCTGAACATATGGACTAGCATATCCCTGCCTGCTGTAGCACTAAAACAATCAAATTGTCGCGACTAATGCTTTATTCTCTTATTAATTCAGTACATAATACGTGAACAAGATGACTTCAAGATTCACCTTAGTACCAAGGCACTATGAGACACATATCTAAGGCGAGAACAATTACCCTAGAATGCAACTGTATAACAATGAATCCTTTCACTACGTGGAACCGAACTGATTACATTCACAGCCTAATGTTTTTAAGCAACTAGAACAAATCAAATACTCCCTAAGTTGAAAATAAATGCTGCATTTAACTTTTCCATAAACACAACCTATAAGCTTATAAGGACCTAATTAAATTCCAATGAATTAGAAGCTAATGCAAACTCTGGATTTACACTACAACTACAAAAATAATATACTACTAGTACTTAGTTATATACTAATAAACAAATCCAAATTAGTTTGTGACATGTCTCAATAATGCAAAATATTCCCTAATAGATTAGAGTCCAAGTATAAAGTGTGATGATGAAATTGAAGAGAAAATGAATACTTACGAGCTCCAGATCCATTGCATGGGAAGCAGGGCTGCGTGTTATCTCTCTTATTCTGCAACAACAAATAAGTAAATTTTATTTAATCCAACACATTATTATTATTATTATTATTATATATCATATAGACATATAATAAACATAAATGGTAAAAAGACTTAACCGCATTATCAATTTGTGTTTCATAGAACACTGGAATGCCAATTCCAACAGCTACACTCAATACACCAACAGTTATAGCCACTACCTGAAAACAAACAAACAAAAAAACACATTGATTATTTAAAACAAATATGTATAATAACAAAAACAAATAAGAAATATAGGAGGGAAATTAAAAACCGTGTTTTGATCAAGTTCAATAGCTCTAATAGGTGGATAAAATGTGGATTTTTGTTGAATTGTATGTGTAGATGATGGAATGGTAGATAAAGATTTAAGAGGAGAAGAAGAAAGAAAAGAAGAACGAAGAAATTGAGGGAGAGAAAGTGAACAAGAACAAGATATTGTCATAATTATTTCTCATTAACTTCAACTAAGTGTTGAATGAATGTTTTGATTATTAATTGTGTGAGGCAATGACATGAAACACTCCAAACATTGTCCAAACAAACATCATCCATTCACTGATACTGCTGGAGCTGTCACAACCACATTGTCATGCTTCCATCTGCCACGTGGCTTCCTTCTCTTCATTTTTCAATTTCTTAGTTATATTATTATAGTACCTTCATTGGGTTATCATGGACTTATAGGACCAGCCCAAAGCCCATCTCTTTGGAAAGCCTCAAACTTTGGAATCAATCAAAGATCATCAATGACCCAATGAGCCCCTGTTTGATGCATGTTTAATAAGACCAGAAACCAAGTCCAATATGAGTTATGGGCAAAAGAAAATATAATCACTTTTTTAAAAAAAATTATAAACTGAATATTTTCAATCAACTTCGGAGATTAATTCTTCGAGTTAATTAGTAGGATCATATGAACGACAAAATTCTCTCTAAAATTTTAACATTGTTGTATTTTTAGTATGGAATCAAATTCGATAACACTAATTAAATTAGAAAAAACTCATATTAATGCATATAACTCATATCATAGAATAGAAGAAAATTAAAGGAAGAAAAAATGCATATAAATCATATACATATGAGAGTGACAGGGTAACACATAGAATGATTAGGAGGCACATGAGAGAATAAAGCAACAATATTGATCATAATTGATTTTTGAACTTTGGCTATTAGCATCATGGTACATGATATCTATGTTGGATATATAATAGAATCCAAGGTTTTCTTTCTTTTAGTTTTTTACTTTTTTATCGTCTATAGTTAAAAGGAAAGATATCAACTTCTCCATGTCCACATGACATCCTTTTAGCTGGTTTTTCTTTACCTTAAATGTACATATTTTATGTTGATAGTTATATAGTCACATTTTATTAGGTCCATTCCCTTTGGCTTTCTAAAATGTTGTAGCTTAATTGAACCTTTATTACATGACAAGTTTATTTCTTTTCAGCTTTTGCTTTTGATACCAGTAATATAACCACCATGTATGTTTGTTTAGCTTTCTTGTGGTTGACAAAAACTACCGCAACACCCACCCGTGTCCTCCACTCCACCAACTAAAAGATAGTGATCCATCCTAATTCCTAATCCAATTGCTTTCTCTTTGCAACTATTCTATCAAGGGGCAATGCCAAAGCAATCCCAATATATATAGACATATCTATATATGGTTGATGATTAGATATATAACCAAACATCACTCATTTTCAAAGAAGTGTGTGCAGTGCAATGCATATCCACACCATTAAATTCTTTAAAATTCACATGTGACATAAAAAATAGAGTATTTTTGCCAAAAAATGTGTATTAACAAGTGTGTTGTATTTCACACACACAAGGTTAGTAGATAAAGAAACAAACAAGATTAGCGAATCAATTATTATATAGTTTTGGTATTTTCTGGACATATTATAATTTTTTAAATGTGCCACATGATTTTTTGGAACATACATGCAGCACGAATTCTGGCACAGAAAAGAAGCCAAAGTCACTCACATGACTAGATAACTTTATTTAAAGCAATATGTTGCTGCTGTTGTCATATGTTAATTTTGTTTAAGGTATGTTATTGGAACTAGGAGTATAACTCAATTTGAAATTATGTATTGGAAAGCTTATATGTGTTCTGTGAAGTAAACACAACTATGCAAAAATGAACAATTTTTTTTTTTTGACGCATACAAAAAATGAACAATTAAACACACATAGCTGTAGTAAAAATAATTGAAATGAAAGGGTTTGGGGTCCAGTTACAGCGAACTTTTGCACCTCAACTAATTTACCTCTTTGATTTTGATCAAAAGCACTTTTGTTAGTGGTTATTCATACACATCACATGTTCCTTCACCATCAAACAATTACTATTTATAATTTTAAGAAAATCATGAATCTTTAAGAAAATCATGAATCTGAATAAATCATAGTTTGAAGAAATAAATTTTAAGAAAATCATGAATTTGCAGAAATCATAGTTTGTTAATATTAAGATTCATACTAGAAGTATCTAAAAAATGTACCTAAATTTTGTCATATTAATAAATCAAATTTTCATGTTGATATTCTATCTCCCTTAAAAACAAACCAACTCATTCTTTGTTTTCGCTCAAAGATTTATTTGATGTTGTTATTTACTCTTTTTTTTTTTTTTGAAGCTATTGACATGTATCCAAAGAAAATGGTTGAAAAAAAATACCACTATTCATTTTTTATTTAATTTTTACATCATAAGAAAAAAAATTCCAAAAAATAAAATCAATTCCTTTTCTTATATACAAAGTGAATTCCCTTTATCAAAATGAGTTAGTTCAATCTATTCACTATTTTTTTTGTATTTAATTTATGTTCTAATTTTATATTTTATCATATGACACCATTTATAAAATGTATGAAATGATATGAAATATTTTTATAAAATGTAATTGTAAATAAATACACAAAAAAATATATAGTAAAAATAAAATAAAAATGAACAAACGAATAACACAAATTTGGGTCAAATTTTATATAATATCAAGAGGTAAGAAGAACAATGATATATGATATTTTCTTAAGAAAAAAGAATAAATTTTTTAGAAGGAGTATAATATTTTATATAGGACAAGTTGTCGTTGATAAAAAAAAAATTAAATAACTGTTAAACTTGGAATAAATTTTCTTTGAAAAATTTAAAAATAACTAATATATATGGAATAAATGTCTGTTAATAAAAATACAAACTAAATAATTTGCTAACTTGACATGTTGCCACCATGCTTTGTTGGTTTTCCGAGTTTAAAAAGCATCATATAGCTCAAAGTGTCGATCATCAAAGACGGACTGAGAGTATAATTTTATCAGATTATTATGCTACACTTGATAGTCACATGTCCATTTTTGTATCCTGTTGGTAACAGATGTATTCGATTCAATGATACTTGAGCTGAAATTCACAAGTTTTTAAAAGTTGACAAAAATATACAGAAAATTACTAATCTCTGCAATGCTTTAATTGAAGTGTCTACTAAAATTTCCCCATTATTAGTTAAAGGGGAACTTTGTAAGTCTGTCCTCTTCAATGGAAGTAGACTTGCAAAAGCTCTGAACTATTTAGAAATTGAGGATATATAGACAAATGAAAGAAAGTAGAATTTCATTAGTCATATATGGGTTGACTTACTTTGTTGTGGAACACATAGGATTTGACCACGATAAACAGCAAAATAGATGAACTATTTTCCCCATGTGTGGGTTTTGATGACCCAATTTAGAGTAACAAAAAGTTTTCTAATTTGTAAAGACAATGAGGAAAGTAGTTTTGTATTAACATGATGATTGTTTTCTCAATCTTAGATAAATAATCATTCTTTTAAATTGAAAATCATCTCATAAATTAGTTTATGTTCATCTTTAAATGTTAACAGTAGAATTAACAATATAGAGTTATGGTTGACCAAAAAAACAAATACAATAGTGTTATGGTAAGAAAAGACATCACCAGACACCAATGACAAATAGAAATGAAGAAGAGACATCACCAATCGGGGTAAATATAAACCGATTGATATAAAAAATTATTTTATAAATTATTAGTAATAATATAAGGGACGTGTTAACATAAGACACATGTAAATCCATTTTGGTTGGTTTAGTGGTGTTGATTTGAGTCCTTGGAGTGTGTTTCTTACAAGGTCTTAAGTTCGATTCTCACTGGTGCTAATTTTGAATTGGTCCCCTCAAATTAGTCGGTTCTTAGGCCGGATACCAAACATTAAATAAAAAAAATAAGACACATGTAAAAGCTACTTCTACCTTGACAAAAAATTAAATTTGTATTGTTGATGAATTATTTTATTGAACTTTATCACTGAATAGACTTATCGAGAGATGATTTCTAGTAGTATAAATTTTATCGAGAGAAATTTTTATTCATATGAATCTTATAAAAAAAAATCTTTCAATAATGTTTTTTTCAATATAAAAATGTATAGATAAATAACGAACACAAAGTAGATGAAAGTGTTCGAATTTAGGTCATCGACATTCAACCTGTCAATTTTAATATTTTTGTGTCAGTTAAGCTAAAAAATTTTAAACACCGTAACTATTTAACTTGTAATAGTTGTATTGTATCATTAGACCTAATTCTAAGATGATTTGATTTGATTTGATTTGATCATTGATTTACAATTTTGTAAATATGGTATAATAATTATGTTAAAATTTCAACGCTCACTAACAACTAGTAGTAGAGTTTGTGCTAATGCTAAACTTTCTTTGTACACTTCACTCACTAACTCACTATTCTGATAACAGGGAGGGAGGGAGGGAGGGACCCATAGGCCATAGCAAGCAAAGAGAGAAGAAAATGACATTTGCAAATTGAAAAGCAACCATTTAACGGCTCTTCTTAACAAAATACACTTTCAATTTCAATCTCTTTTCTTCTCTTCAATCACTCTCTCACCGACAACGTAACGGTTAACGATACCATTTTCCGCCGCCGTCTCCGATCTACTTCCACTTCCACCGAACCAGATTCACTCTTCTTCTCATTTCAGATTTACATTTTATTTTCCTTCTTCAGGTACTATTTCTTACTCTTCTTCCTTTTCGTTTTCGATTTTCTTTTCTGCGGTATTGTTACTTTTCTCTTTCATTTTCCCATGCATAATAAACTTAATCAAATCAAATCATTTCACTGCATTAGATTTTCTAATTACATGTGCTACTTTTCTTCACTTTGATATTTGGCATTGATAATTTTTCGCTCTTGTTCGTTCCTTATGGATTTCTCGATTTTGTTGCTTCTACAATGTTAATTTATTATTGTTACTGTTTTCGATGAACAATAGATACAAAATAAAACTTGTATTCTTCTGTAAACTCACTCTGCATTTGCTGTGTATTATTTGAAGTTGAAACAGAAAACCACAAGTCAATTGAGCTTTTCTATACAAAAATATCGTTTTTAAAAGTTTATTCAACATGGAATTACAACTATTTTATTTAGGTTGTGAATTAGTAGAACTTAGAAGCTTAATTGTAGCAAAGCAACCGCGTGTTTCTGTTGGTTTGGATTGGATTAACAAGTTATCTTTGGATTTTGATTTCAGGGATACAAAATGATAGGATCCTTTCTTACATGGGCGCTTGTGTATGTTTCACACTGTCGTAAAGTTTAGAATCTATCTGATGTTAATGATTTGCATTTGCGATATTTGAAATTTAATGATTCGATTTGTCCTTTGGTGTATTGGCAGGAGTGTTTTTGGTTATGCTTATCCAGCATATGAATGCTATAAAGTAGTTGAAAAGAATAAGCCGGAGATTGAACAGCTTCAATTTTGGTGCCAGTATTGGTATGCAATCTATATAGATTGTTCCTCTGTGCTAAACTTATTCTTGATAATTTGTTCATTGTTTGAATTGTTTTTATGTTGCAGGATTTTGGTTGCTGTTTTGACAGTGTGTGAGAGATTTGGGGATACTTTTATATCATGGTAGATGACTCTATCTTGGAACTTTTATGTTCTTCTAATTCAAAATATTTATCATAGATTCTTATTTTTGAATTGACTTCTTCTTGAAGGGTCCCAATGTATAGTGAAGCTAAGTTGGCATTTTTTGTATTTTTGTGGTACCCCAAGACAAAGGTATATCATTATTTACTGTGGTAGAATCTGTTATGAGTTTATTATTTGCATATCTTCTTCATTCTGCTAAAAATTGATGTTTGTTTTAGGGAACAACATATGTATATGATTCCTTCTTTAAACCATATGTTGCAAAACACGAGCCAGAAATTGATCGGAGCTTGATGGAATTAAGGACGAGGGCAGGAGATTATGCAGTTTTTTATTTTCAAAGAGCTGCTAGTTACGGTCAAACTAGAATATATGATATTTTGCAGTTTGTTTCAGCACAATCAACGCCAGCACCTCGCCCTGCTCAGGTAGTTCACTAGGATTATGCATTGGTTTTATTTGCTATTGCGTTTGAGTTTGATTTAACTATGGATATAAGTACTTATGGATGTGCATATCAGAACACAGTTAAAGCCACATACAACTTAATACATTCCTGTTAAACCATTAATCTAGGGAGATTTGAACAAAGAATTTAACTAATACCTGGAATGACTCTCATTTTTTCCGATAACCAAAATGACACTCATTTCTACAAAAGAATGGTGGAAATCGTGGACAACTAATATTTTATTTGTTTATACTCCTGTTCAATATATTTCATTCTCCATGTTTGTGTATTGTTAAACATCGTAAAGTTGTTATTCACTAGAAATTTTGTAGATTAAGATTTGATTAATCATTAATATGGATATGGTGTTCTTTGCTGGCATCATATGCTTTCCTTTCACTTCCATCTTGAAAGTATTCATCATTGAAGGAAGATGGGAGAAAGGGAAAGAAATCTTTATCACGCAATCATATTTCATATTCATTATATGAACAAATCCGATACAAGAGATTATTATATAGCACTGTAATTATGGCAACAACAACAACTTGACAACCTAATTAACTTGTATCTAACAATGTTATATCAACCTTTTTATTCTCCTAACATATCTCACTGTTCATCATGCATGCTCTCACATAACAAACAAATTCTCTTGAAATTGCAGCAACATCCAAGTGTGAGGGTCCGTAAAGCTGCCCCTGCCAAAGGCCAACCAACTGCTCCTACAGAACCACAAGTTGAGGAACCCCCATCTCCTGCCTCTAGCACATCTTCAAGTCAGTTCCAGAACGAAGTTGCAGAGGAGTTGAGTTCTCCACAAGCTCCTAAAGCAGCCCCTCCTGTTGCACGCTTAAATAAACAGAAGTCTTCTGTAGCTGGTTTAAATAACCAAAAACAACCTGTAGCTGGATTAAATAACCAAAAGCCACCTGTAGCTGGTTTAAATACTCAAAAGTCATCTGTAGCAAGTTTAATTACCCAGAAGTCTAATCCTACTACATCCACTACATCTGAAGCAATTATCATATCTTCATCAACAGAGTCAGACCCAAAGAAGATTGAAGCAGAAATACCTTCACCCTCTTCCTCTTCAGCAAATGAAAATGGAAAATCTCCAATAAAGGAGACCATAATGGAAGAAAGCATTCGGGTTACACGAGGTAGACTAAGAAAAACCCGATCAGCAGGAACCCAGTAGCATTATGTTGTCAATGTTTAGCCTGAAATAGGGTAGATGGACCATGCTAGACATTGAATCATAAAGCTTTAATGTAATGGTTTCCTGAGCTCTTCATTCCATTTGGTCTTTCTTTTATTTCTTTCATAAACTTGTCTAGGCATGGAATCGTTAGTAGCTTGATGCCACTTTTTATGGACTGAATATTCCGACGGGATGGATATTTGCATCAGCTGCTCTGTATAGCAGGTCATCACGATCAAGTGTAACAAACAGTATTAACATGTTTTCATGGAAACTTTAGTTGGTTTAACATTTTAGCATTTTAAATTTAGATTCTACTTTGCAGTGAAATTGATAGTTGTCATCATCATCATCATCATACAAAACGGTATATTTTCAAAAGCAAATATTAGAAGCAGCAGTTCAAACAAATGCTGACAACATAGCCATTTACACTTACTTTATTGCAGGCCATGGTCTGTAAATAATAACGTAACATGGATAAGATTCGACCATGTGCTGGTGAGAGTTTGACCAATTTGTCATATTCTTTTCCCTTCTATTTTTGGTTTTTATTTGATTGCAAAGGGCCACCAAATGTGACTTACGTTCGAAGTCAGCTACTTTAGACAAATATCTAGAAATGTTGATGATGGGTTGGGTTAGTGGGGCTGAAAAATGCACGTGGCATCAACTACATATAGTACTAGTAGTATATGTATATCGTCTAGTTTTGCAATAACTATTTGAAGTTTTGTTTCTTTCCTACAAGTTGATCATCATAATTCATAAATAATAATCGTGACGAAGATCAACGACGGTAAAGGGCACCAATTTAACTCTCTTCAACACATTTTTTTACCCTGCAAAAAATTCTGTTAAAAACTCAATCGCAAATAGAAAACAAAATGCATACTTCAAAACATTTGTATGTTGGTAAAGAAGAATGTAGTTTGGTTGAAGCATAAAGACAATATAGATTCAAAAACTTCAACCAAGCCTTAAACAATGCTGTCGAAATTGCAAATGGCGCAAAATAGCAGTTTGTTCAATTTCCTCTGCGCAACAATGTTAGTGATGCTATTTCACAACTTTTTTGGTAAATCAAAAGTATCCTCCAGGCGCAGTTGTAGAGACTAATCCTTCGAAATAACTGAGATCCATTTAAGGGGTTGACCTCCCTCAACAAATGTTTCTTCATACACACCGGCCGGATATCGAACCCAAAATCAAATAATTAAGGGGTGCAAGTATATACCACTTGTATTACACTATATTAGTCTATTTCACAATATTTTATACTAAATATCATATTGCGGAACAATAACTACGTAATAGCCCTTCCTCAAAAAAAAAAACTACGTAATAGCCCCACCACATCTATAACTATAATAACTGCTATTTAATAACATCAGCCTTACGTAAAACTTAACTCGAAAATCTATGGCATGGAACAAAATATAGGTCGAATAATACAAGTAAACTTTTGTTTTTTTGGTCATAGATGAGATGACAAATCCATCATAAATTCATGAAGTGGAGTGGCCAGGGACAGTGATCAAACATTGGTTATGGACGTCTGGGTCCGGCCTAACAATTTCGTCATTTTCAACTTATGGACAATAAAAGTAAACTAAATAATAATATATGAAAAGAAAATAATGAATAAATAAATAAATATTTATAAAATGATAATGGCAGTGGGTCGTATAAGGCTAGGCCCAATTGAAAATTATAACCCTAATCCCACAAGTGTTAACCCAATAATTATAATCATCTTCTTCTTTCACTCTGTTCAAATTTGAAGCACTCTTTTCATTTTCATTTTCATTTTCACCACCATTTTTCCAGCTTCACTTCCACTTTCACTCAATGCTCACAAGAAGAAAAATCCTCTCATTATTTTCATCTTGCAATGTTTCTCAACTCATTTCTCACAAATTCAATCCAAATGCACTTCCACATCCAATACAAAACCCATTCCCCCAAATTTCAAACAATTTTAGGGTTTTGCTATTCCATCTCTATGGAACGCAAGATTCCAAATTTCCCGAATATGAAATGCCTACAGTTACATGGGGAGTAATTCAAGGTCGAAAAGAGAAACTTGTTTCGCGTGTCATCATTTTCGATTACCTCAAGGGTTTGGGAATTATTCCTGATGAATTGCAGGATTTGGAGCTTCCTTCAACCGTTGAAGTAATGAGGGAACGCGTTGAGTTTATCCAGAAATTGGGTTTAACGATTGATGATATTAATCAGTATCCTTTGATGTTGGGATGTAGTGTTAGAAAAAATATGATTCCTGTTTTAGGTTATTTAGAAAAAATTGGGATTTCAAGGTCTAAACTTGGTGAATTTGTTAAGAATTATCCACAAGTTTTGCATGCTAGTGTTATTGTTGAGCTTGCTCCTGTTATCAAGTTCCTTAGAGGGCTTGATGTGGAGAAAGATGATATTGGGTTTGTTTTGCAAAAATATCCTGAACTTTTAGGGTTTAAGCTTGAAGGTACTATGAGTACTTCAGTAGCTTATCTTGTTAGTATTGGTGTTAGTCCTAGGGATATTGGTCCAATGGTTACACAATATCCTTATTTGTTAGGTATGAGAGTTGGTACTATGATAAAACCTCTTGTTGATTGCTTGGTTAGTTTGGGGTTGCCTAAGAAGATTCTAGCTAGGATGTTGGAGAAAAGAGCTTATATACTTGGCTATGATCTTGAAGAGACTGTCAAACCAAATGTTGATTGTTTGATTAGTTTTGGTGTGAGGAAGGAATGTTTGCCGTCTGTTATTGCTCAGTATCCGCAGATTATTGGGCTTCCTCTTAAGGCTAAATTGTCTTCACAACAATATTTTTTCAGTTTGAAGCTTAAGATTGATCCGGAAGGGTTTGCGAGGGTGGTAGAGAAGATGCCACAGGTGGTTAGTCTTCACCAAAATGTGATTATGAAACCAGTTGAGTTTTTACTTGCTAGGGCAATACCGTCGCATGATGTGGCTAGTATGGTGATCAAGTGCCCTCAGTTGGTTGCGCTGCGAGTTGAGCTCATGAAGAACAGTTATTTCTTCTTCAAAAGTGAGATGGGGAGACCTATAAAAGAGCTTGTGGAGTTCCCTGAATACTTCACTTATAGTTTGGAATCAAGGATTAAACCTAGATACCAGAGGCTCAAGAGCAAGGGGATAAACTGTTCATTGAATTGGATGCTGAATTGTAGTGACCAGAGATTTGAAGAGAGACTGCAGGGCAATTATATTGAAACCGAAAGTATAGGTCCTTCATTCTGTATTGGTGGGAAATTAGAGTTACCTGGGAATGACATAGTATCAGATGATGAAGAGGAGAGTGATGATGAAATGCTATACAGAAGAACTGTTTCTCTTTAGACTTAAGCACAATAATGTAATTTATTTATTTATTTTGCTTGATGAAACAACTATAGAGTATAGCTATCAGTATCATGTCATCAAATGAAGGACACAGATTCATCTATATTTGATATTTCCATTTTATTATATTATTATTATTATTACTGCATTTGTTTGCTGCTAATACAGTAATAGTTGACATTTCAAGTTATATATTTATTCATTGTCCTCAAGAACACAACAATCACTTAGGCGAAATGTGGTCTGAGACCAATGATAACATATAAATAATCATCAACAAGGAGCCAGAGATCAACAAGTTGAAGCTGTTGCTGAAAGTTCAGCCGCATCTGTTCTGCTCCCAAGCACTTCAAATCCTGACTTGCAATCCCAAGATGTGTTCCATCCTGAAGAAATTGAAGATGGAGATGTTCAAAATAATCTGCTAGATTTACAATGTAAAGAAAAAAACTCAGGTGACGACATTTTATTTTATTTTTTCATTCTTGCAATTGCCAATTTCATTCTTGTGATATATCATATTTAAAATAGTGTTTTGTAGCATTCATCACATTTTTTATATTATGAGCTGAATATTTAGTGCACCAACTTCAATATACTTTAAGGTTCTTAACAATTCAATTTAGTGGTGTGAAAGTCCTTAGTGTGTGGCAACGTATAACCCCTCTTCTATTCTTTTTGAGAAGGGGATTGAATACAAGTCTTTGGGATATGCTGGGGGTGATTTTGCTTGGAGGAGCATGATCAGATAGATTGACAATTTACTGCTTTTGTCGGATTGAAGAAATTTGAATCATCACAGAAGTGTAGATGCTTTATTAGAGGCTAATATGGACAAAACTACTAATAAGGACATTAATTAGAGGCTAATTTGACAATTTGCTACTCCTAGGAATACATTAAACCACTAATATGGACATTAATTAGAGGCTTTTTTATAAGTCCACTTATAGATGCTTGGCACATGCCAGCAAAAAACTTAAAATAAAGTGTTAAGTCTTGAAGTTTAGATTTTTCATTATATTGTAATTAGGTACTTATCTGCATTCACCAATGATTTGAGGCTGAACCTTAATGTACACCCCATACTAGTGTTCCTATATCATAGAGTTGTATGTGTAGAGTTAATAGTTAATACTGGTTGACATGTCAGCTGATGCCGGTTGACATGAAGTTGATGAGGAATTTGATATGTTTTTGGTGGTGTCCAATTTGTCTGTTAACTGAGTTAGTTTTACCCGGCTCAAATATATGCCTATTAACTATGCCTCATTCTATTTTCTTTTTGTATGCATATGCAATTGACAACATGATCTACTAATGATTTAGAATTACCGAATTAGCTCCACCTCTGCTGCAACAGTAAGCACCATCTTATTTTCATATTTTTTTGAACTTGTTTTACGGTCTATAGTACTTCCTTTCCTGATAAAAACATTTATACTTTTAGTGTAGAGCAACTGAATATGTTTTGTTCCTTTTCTTGGATATTCACAAATTCATCTGATACTAAGTTGGGGACTTCGGTCTGTCCAAAGTAAATTGCCAGGCTCATTTAATGCTTCCGCGGATTTTGTCATTCTTGAATTTTGGTTTGTTCTAATATTTGTTCTTTCAGGTGGATGTTTTCTCATTTGGTATGGTCATGTGGGATTTGCTCTATGGGGCCTTTGGTTATTCAACTGTGGGTTTTTCCAACACAGAATTCAGCTGGGATTGTAAACAACACTGTGCGGCCTCCACTTCCAGACTCTTGTGATCTAGAATGGAGAGGTGTTGGTCATCAGAGCCATCAAAAAGACCTTCATTTACTGAGATTGCCAATGATGGAGAGTACGTTCCATGGTCAGCCAAGATCTCTCCCAAAGAACAAAGTCAACAGCATCGATCTGCTTCATCTCAGAATCAAGTGCAGAAATAATAAAATTGCAGAGCCAGATGCTTATTCCCATATCTGTTTGTGGTTTATGTATTCCATCGATTTGGTGGATCAATGCGTCGTGTAATACAATATGCCTTAGGAAGGTCCTGCAAGTGTCGGAACTCGGAAGGTGACCTTTGGTTGCAAATAAGTGTCATGCCGTCTAGTACTACAACTACCTATTCTTGTAATGCACCCAAACCATATTTGACATCATGCGATGTTTAGTTCAATACTAGAAAAGAAACTAAAAATGTGAATCATAAAGAAAAAGAAACATGTTCATTCATACTCTAAATTTTTTAGAGTGCTTGTAAAAATGGATATTGTAAAGGTTAGCACAACTATTAAATACAAACCACTCAAGTACTTTTGAGCTCGACAATTTTATTACATAATAATTGGTCTATGACACAAGTAGGCAGTAGCAAACCAACATTATCAGGGGATAAAACAATTTTAAAACTGGAAATCGCTACTAGTTGATTAAAATTACTTAAAAAAATTTATGCAAATTAAAGAAAATACAGAGGATTGTTTCCATATGTTCCAATTGGGTTGTACCAAAAAAAAAAATGGTTCCAATTGGGTGAATATGTTCATCCAATTATGTATCCAAATGACCAAATTTGTACCATTTGTGCTAAGACATTGATGGTACTCCTTCCAATAATGTATCCAAATGACCAAATTAGTATCAATCATGTATCAAAATGACCAAATTACTTATCTAATTCATGACTATTAAGAAAATATTTAAATTTAAAAATGAAGACAAAACTTAAATAAATGAAGTAGTAGTAATGGATAGGTTGCAAAGACTAGCACGTCCACCATGGGAGCTGTAGGCCACACCTTCCTAACTAAAAAACTCAGAGCCATCTGATAAATCAATGTGTTTTGGTTGAACGACCAGACATGATATGATATGATATGATATGAGACACCCCACATATACGTAATGCTGCTTCAAACTTTAATCAACATGCAGATAGAGAGAAACCAGAATAGGAATGTCACAAAATTCAGTGTAACTGTAACATTTATAAAATTTTCAATTTTAAAACTCTTTGTATACTCTCCCGTCATATTTAAAAGAGATAAATGATTTTAATAAAATTCTAAAGTTTTTTTTATACTGAAATAAAAATTTGAAGTTGTTAATTACTTAATCTATAAGCAAATAAAATTTTAAAATTTAAATTTAGGTGGCTTCTGGGGGTGCCAACATAGTTTAGATGTCTTTGGCAAATTTGTACTCTTAAGATCTTTATAAAAAAATATAAATTTAAATGAATTTGGTCTAAAGTTTAGTCAAAAGTTTAATGTATTTAGCCGAAATTTGTAATTAATACATTTGATTTTTTTGTTGTTGATAATGAGTACATTTGTCTTGTTGCTTATATCTATGATCAATGCAAAGTGAAATAATCGTAAGAGACGTTTGACCAGCAAAACAAAAGTATTTGATAGAATAGTACATGACATATAAGATAAAACAACACAAATGTTTACGGTATTGAACAAATTTTGTCGTGTACGATATTTGGTGGAAAAAATGTTATTTTAGTGATTTAGACAACTTGTGTTGAAGATAAAAAAATGTTTTCTATGGTTAAGTGGAGACTATGTAAATAAAATATGACCAAAAAAATATTTCTTTCAAAATTATTTAAACTCACATATTTTATGTAGTTCCGATACTATAAAATTGATCAATTATCGTGTCAGAGACTGTATTCGATACCGATATGCGTTAGATACTTCCCGATACATATTAGAGAAGTATCTGGTGCTTATATTTTATTTATTCATTGAAAAGAAATAAAGTAGATTAAAAAAGGGTTAAAGATTTAGTTTATGTACCTACAAATGTTCAACTCTTGTCAAAGAAAGATGAAAAATATAGGAAATGAGTAATGAGATTATAAGACATTAGTAGAGATGCGCGTGACTCATTTTTTGGACAATATTTTAGATATGTAATTCATTTGTTTTGATAATTTTAATAATGTGAATGTTTCTTTATTATCAATTTTAATTATGTTTATATATTTTGCATTTATACATTTAATTTTTTATTAAAATATCTTAAATGTATTATATCTTAAATTTTTAAATTTTCTCGTATCGCTATATTCGTATCGTGTCGTAGGCTTCATAACATATAGTAAACAAATTTACAATGCACTAAATAGTGTTAGAAATAACATTAATGAATAAAGACCATATGTCCCACTACAAACATCACTCTGCATCCTCATTTATGACACATCTGGCATTCTCTCTCATTTCTTCAAAATGGAATAGCTAGAAGAGAAAGAGAGAGTAAATTCAATTTTCTTGCATATTCTTCTAATGGCTCTCCTCACTAACCCCTTGCCTGAACAATCCAACTCCAAAAAACAACTCCCAAAACACAACCATAACAAGAACCAACAACAAAAACAAAAACAAAAACAGAAACAGAAGCCACCATCTTCATGGGATCAAATAAAAAACATCTTAACTTGCAAACAAATTGAAGGTTCAACAGTTCATGATCCTTCAAAACCAAATAACAATGGTTACTCAAAATTGGGCTCTTCTTGTAGCTCAATCTGTAGCTTCAGAGATGTTGTTCATGGAAATACTCGAGTTGTTCATAGGTCTGATAACTCATCACCAGAAAGTAGCATCTTGGGTCAAGAAACCAGTTTGCTCAAAAGAAAACCTGTCACTGCTTCTTCATCATCATCAACTCGCTCTGCATCATGTCCTGGAAAATCATCCAACGGTCGAGGAAACTACACTTCATCATCATCTTCTTCAAGAGGAATGCAGTTTAGGAAGCTCTCTGGATGTTATGAATGTCACATGATCGTTGACCCTAGCAGGTAAAAACAACGTTTTTAATTTGCTATGTTTTCAGTGAATTCTAGATTGTCATTAATAATTATTATTTTTTTCTTTCGGTTTTTGTTGAAAAAGTCATATAAAATTATTATTTAGAAATGAGAGAGTTTTTGAACATGGGATATTAATATATGCTCAGAGTACTTAATAATAATAAGACTAATTCAATGCAGGCGCAGATTGGTTCGGTTTGAAATGATTCAACTCTAGTTTTGTAAAGACTGTGAATTCGAATCCTAAGACGTGTCTATCTTTGGTGGCTCGTATGTTTTCGGGTATTCATTGACCTGAGACATGAGCCACCAAACCAATTCCTCTAAATCTTATTGCAAGAATGACTAATTTAATTTTTACCTTACGTACATGTTTATATATGTGAAAACTTGTTGAAAAAAACTTTGGTTGCTTGTGAAGAAATAAAATGATAGTTTGCAAGTGATCAATATGTAAGTAAAGTTTGGTTCGAACTAGCAATCGATTCAATATATTTCGGTGAAAATCATAAATTATTTGAATTCTATCAATTAGTTGTATAGATTTTGAAATTGATAAATTAAATTAATTTGTATACTATGAAAATACTCATAATTAATGTCAGATCGTCTTGGATTGTTCATATTTGTATAAAAATATCTTCAAGCCTACCAATTGTGATATCATACATATGATATTTAATCAATTAACATAATTTCTGTAATTTTTTTCATATATAGTCATAAGAGTAAAATAAGCTTATGAATCGATGTATTTGTATGTGATTGGAAAATGAAACAGGCTAGCAATTCCTAGGAGCACAGTGTGTGCTTGTGATCAATGTGGAGAGGTCTTCCCTAAGCTTGAAAGCTTGGAGCTTCATCAAGCTGTTCGTCATGCTGGTAATTAATTTTTTTTTTCATTCCCTTTTCTCTTTTTATTTTTTGACTCAATTATGATTCCTTTTTTTGTTCTTTGACTAATTTTATTTCTTGAGTACTCCATACAGTATTCTTTTTTTTCTTTTTCTTTCTTTAAAGACGAAAACATGCATCAACATTAATTCCTTTTCGTATCGCATTTAGTACACACTTTTTGGCAACACATAAACTCTTAATTTGCTTAAAAGACTGCCACAATAATACTAAAAAGAATATAGATGTAGTGGTTTTGTTGAAGCATTAATTAGTACTACTCCTATTAGCTAGCTAGTTGTTGTGTCAATCTCTAAAATAATCTTTATGGATCTAATACCCTTTGTGCTAAAATTCAATTCAATTCAATCATGCTTGTGGGGTTGTTAGCTTAAAGACAAGCTTCAAAATTTGTAACAAATTAAGGGTGAAAAAAGGACCACCATATATCCGTGCATGACATTACGCTAGTAGTAGCATGAAGTATGGGGCTTAATTTGTAACTACTTATTTTCCAATAATCTTGTTCTTCGTTTTTCCCTTCTAGCCTTTTGGACATGGTAATTGTTCGTACTGAACTCAGATTTATCTGCGGGGGATAAAGCAGAGGGTATGTTCTGACCTAATCTCAAGTCCACATCTCCGAGAGATTGTCTGCTTTGGGATTTTATCTGTCACAGTTTTGTCCTTTTCCTTTGTAGAAAAGGCGCCTCGGAGGTTTAAGGTGTATGGCATGTTGTATATAAACTACCATTAGCCTCCAGTTCCAAGCGATGTAGGACTTAAGATGAGCCAGAACAGATGCCCCCCAGTCGAGGCTAAAGGGCTGTGGATTCGAGAACGAATTTTATCGTTCCCACAGACGGCGCCACTGTTCGTACATAACTCAGATTTATCCGCGGGGGATAAAGCAGAGGGTATGTTCTGACCCGACCTCAAGTCCACATCTCCGAGAGATTGTCTGTTTTGGAATTTTACCCGTCACAGTTTTGTCCTTTTCCTTTGTAGAAAAGGCGCCTCGGTGGTTTAAGGTGTATGACATGTTGTATATAAACTACCATTAGCCGTGGATTCGAGAACGAATTTTATCGTTCCAACAGACGGCGCCACTGTTCGTACAGAACTCAGATTTATCCGCGGGGGATAAAGCAGAGGGTATGTTCTGACCCGACCTCAAGTCCACATCTTTGAGAGATTGTCCGCTTTGGGATTTTACCCGTCACGGTTTTGTCCTTTTCCTTTGTAGAAAATGCGCCTCGATGGTTTAAGGTGTATGACATATTGTATATAAACTACCATTAGCCTCGAGTTCCAAGTAATGTAGGACTTAAGATGAGCCAGAACAACAATCTTGTATAAATAGTGCTATAATAGCGCAGCTTTTCAACTAATAAAAATAGCTTGTTTGAAAATATATATTGACAATGTTTTTTTAAAGGTTAAATATATTTTTATCTCTTATAAAATATTTATCTTTTTTCAATTCAGTCCCTATAAATGTTTTATCAATTTTCAGAGATAATATTTGTTTGGACAAAAATATTGAATCACACACATAATTGAGAAAAAGTAGAATGATAAAAAAATTAAATAATGCATTTTAAGAAATAATTAAAGGACATGTAACCAAAATAATACTGTAATAATTAAAGGATATATATTGTTGTGTGTCTAATTATGTTTAAATCTTTCTCCAATTTTTAGTCTTCCATTTTATAAAAACGGATGCTTTCAATCCTTTACATATTTATAAAACAGTGTTTGTCAAAACACAGACCCTTTTATAAAAGATAATGATTAAAAGTAGTCAATAATGTTTTATAGGAATTAAGTTTAAAACATTTATAATTTTATACAAAAACTAAAAACAATTTAACATGGTGATTTTATTATCAACACTTTAATACGTTTATAAAACAAATTAAGTGTGTGTTTGGTTTAACTTTTGAAGAAGCCAAAAGCAATTCTGGAGGTGTAGAATTGATTCTGGATTGATTTTATGGTGTTTGGTTATACTAAAGCAGAATTGATTCTGTTTCCAGAATTGATTCTGCAAGAAGTTAAAATTTGTAGCTTCTGGCTTTAAGTATGATTTTTACACTGAAATTTATCTTTCAACTCTACATAATTGTATCCAAACATAAGTCAATTCTACTAAAATCAATTCTATCAAAATCAATTCTATCAAAATCAATTATATTTAAAGTCAAACCAAACATACCCTAAAGCTCTTTAGTAGCAACATTTCATATAATATACTACTATATAATTTGACAAAAAATATATGGTACTAATTATTGATACATCAGCATCACCGATTGATTAAAAATGTATCACTCAATTACATGCAATGGGGTACTGTGACTGTCCACCAAACATGATGCACCCACCCACCAAAACAAGTGCATTTGTTATGAGTCTTATACATACGTACACAAGTAGTTCATTATATTGTTTAATTAATTAAGATGTATACTTATACGTACACAAGTAGTTCACTGTTTAGTTAATTTAGATACTTATACGTACAAGTATACGACATCACAGCTTCTAGTGTAAGAAAAGATTAATTAATGATCATATCTACCTCCACCTCTTCATTTCTGGACTCCATTCAGTTTCACACCACCACCCCCAAATATAACAAACTGACAAATATCAATTGCAAATCATACATTAATACTAGTATATAGAAGAGAAGTTTTTTAACCATATAGTTATAAGTATATGATATGAGAGAGTTTTCCTTTTTTGACCCACGCTCTTTTCTCCTATTGAAAGTTATGATTAGTAGACACTATATTTAGTTAGTTGACACTATTAAATGTAAAAGGTACTTCTCCTCCATACAGAAATTCAAACCGAGTTTACCAAGTTGTAGGGACTAGGAATCTAAATATCTAATCCTTTTTTAGGACACTTTTCAATATAAGATGAATCAATAGATCCAAAATATCAACTTAGTTGTACTTGTCATCTTCAACATACTTAAATTATTTTGGTATGGAGAGAGGGATCACATTATTACTCCATAAAAGTATTATCCCATGCATCAAACACGGTGAACATTTTATAGATAATAATTAAAATGCAACAATTTATTTATAATTATATAGATTTAATTCATGTTAATGTAAATAGTTTTTAGTTTTTAAATTATCAATTAATTATAAACGTCAAAATATTAAAAATATTTGATTTTTATCGTAATCACTTCTAAAGTCACACACATAATTGATTGTGATGCATTAACTGTATAATTTTTACATGATGGATAAAAGATCAACTCTAATTATATATATAGAGTTTGTATAAACTAGTTTAGTTTTTATCTAACATTCAATAAGAACTAATGATATTACTATACAAATCCATTTCATTATTTATAAATAACTTCAAAATGTTAAATTTTCATTATATTAATGTTAGTATAAAATTAATTTCCACATGAATATTAATTCATGCTTCATTTTATCTTATAGATCCTCTACCCAAATCATATAGTTAGATGTCTAATTTTGTTATGCATACTTATAAATGTGATATTACTAACTATATGCATGCTAAAAGTGAAATTTGTTGATTTTAATTTGAAGCTCTTAAATTAATTATCTACTACTCCCTCCGTTTCAAAATGAGTGTCGTTTTTGGTGTTTTCACACATATTAAGGAATGCAATCATTATGTTAAAAGTAATAGTACATTTGCTAAATTAAGTATACTTTTTCTTTTATTTTCTTGGAAATAGTGTATAAAGTAGTAAATAGATGATATAAATGGAAAAAGTTGCATTGGAAATTGAAAAGCGACATTCATTTTGAAACAAATTTTTTGAGCTAAAGCGACACTCATTTTGAAACGAAGGGAATAATTTGTAAGAATTGTTTGTGGTAAACAGTTTCAGAGCTGGGTCCAGAGGATTCGGGTCGGAACATAGTAGAGATAATATTCAAGTCAAGTTGGTTAAAGCGTGAGAGTCCAATGTGCAAGATCGAACGGATATTAAAAGTCCACAACACCCAACGAACAATCCAACGCTTCGAAGAGTGCAGAGACTCCGTTAAGTCACGTGCATCCTCCACCACCAAGAAAAACCCCCGCTGTGCCGCAGACGGCAATGAACTCCTCCGATTTCACAGCACTACCTTATCCTGCGCACTTGGCGCACGTGGATCCTCCGCCTTATGCGCCGCCGTACCTGGCTGCGGAGTGTGCACCATCATCCGGCACGGTTTTCAAAACAAAGGAGGTGTGAAGACCAATGCTAGCAGTGGTAGGGCTCACGACAATTCGGTTGGAAGGATCGACGTCGAAGATTCTAGAAGAGCGATGCTTGTTTGTCGTGTGATCGCCGGAAAAGTGAAGCGCGCGGCGGAGGAAGGAGCGGCAGCGGAGGATGAAAGTGTGGCTTTTGATTCAGTTGCGGGAAACGCGGGAATGTACTCGAATCTGGAGGATCTAACTGTTTTCAATCCAAGGGCTATTCTTCCTTGTTTCGTAGTTATTTACAAGGTGCTTCCATAGTTAAATTTCATTTCATGATGGTGAAATCTGAAAAAAAATGTTGTTTATTATTATTGTCTTTGGATTTGGAGTTAATTAAGTTGATACAGTAAAATATAGTAGTAGTACTAGTAGTAAATTTGTAGTAGTACCATTTTCGTCCCCAATCTTGATACGCGATCTAATATTTTACATTAATCATTAATTCATCTATTAAAATAATCATTTAGATGAGAATCTTCACCTATAAATAATGTAGGTGAATGATTTTTGTTTGTATTTTTCTGAATTGAGAATTAATGTAAAGAACGTGTTGTTAAGATTGAGGACGAAAATGAAATATATTCTTATCATTATCATTAGGAAGATGTTGAATTAATTAAAGATATTTTCAACAACTAGCTCTTCAGTATTTATATGGGTTAACTATATATAGATACATGTTGATTATATTATGGTTGTTTATTAATTCATCTTTGGTTTATCATTATTGTGTATGTACTAAATAATGCAAGCGATAACTAATTTGAAGCTATGCAGGAAATAAAACATATTTGAATTCACTGCGAATTTGTTAGAATTATAGTGAACTATTGTGATTTTCTAAAATTACAGTGACTTGTGTGATTTTGACAAATTTATTCTCAAAACCATGATAAATCACATGATAATTTTTACAAAATCACAGTGATCGACGAAGATGTCAGCAAAGTTGTTGTAACTAATATACAATTAGAATTAGAATGTTGTAAAGTGAATTTGGTTGGTGTCGGTATGTTCTGCACTGCAATGCTCATGCGTGACCCAAAGTGATCAAAGTGTGGTGGAAGGTGGAACCCAAACTTGTGTATATGGATCCCACCTGCTACTAATTGGAGTACTCTATTTGTATGTATATGCATGTCATGTGTGTGTGTGCTAGCTTCTGATCAATTTGCCAAGATATATTCATTTTCGATTATATATTTAATCAACGGAAAGGTAGCTGAAAATTATTAATTTTTGCTGATTGTCCTGAACCTTTGGTGATTGGCTAAAAACCAAGACATTGACCGTTCAAGTGTGAATGAAACATCATCATACCATAGAATAAATTAAGGTGGGTGTACTGCATTAAAGTATTGATTCATATTTCATAGCAATTGTTGTAGATCAATGTATATATGATTTGGACCTTCTTTACATATGTAGAAATCTAACAAAATCAGTAAATTATACATAACTTTTATTGTAAATTAAATCCTCAATAGACTTGCATGAAATGATATAGAAAATATTGACATCATATTAGAGATAGAAATAGTTGTTTATAGGTTTTAACTAACCATACTGCAAGGGAAATGCATGGTTCATAGATAATGAATAATCCATAGGTAAATCGATAAGAAAACGACTTTTTTAATGAATAATCAATAGGAAAACAACGTACTTCTAATTCTGAAAATATCTCTCTCACTACTAGTACTAGACATTTAGGAATTATCTCACAAAACCTCAACCAAGAGATCTTCTCTATTGATGGATTAACTAAGCGGTTGATATTAGATTTGAGGAGCTAGCAAAAGAGGATCTATGTCCAAAAGTTAACGGATTTAGCTAGTTGGCTTAATGAAAGTATTATCTTAATTAGACATACAAGTGGTCAAGTAGATTGAGTTGGCTTAATTAATTAATAAAAGTATCTTAATTAGAATTTCTTTTTGCTTTATCAGTCTCTCCAACATAATTATCTTCCTTCCAAGGATGAAACAAACTTAGATTTCATCTAAAAATAATACTACTACATTTGTCCAACTAGTTTTCACATTAAATTTGTAACAATAATGTACATTATTCATTTATAATCAAGTGAGAGAAGTGATTAATGTTGTAATTCTTTCCATTTAATAAGATTGTTTTTGTGGAAAAGTAACAAATAATGCATCTTGTATTTGAAAATTATAAGGGATGGATCATCATTTTGTGAATTATCATCATGATGGAGGTCAAAGTGAGTGAGTATCTAGGTGTATTCTACAATAATTGAAAGATAAATAGGATATATATTTATAAGAAAGAGGAGTGGATGAAGTTGGGACGTGATTAGTTTTGCTTGTCCTTGACCAGACAACACTTTTCTTATCAAAGGCATTATGAAGAAGGTAGCTTTCTATTCCTTTTTTTGTTTCTTTTTGAATGTATCTAAGCTTTATTTTAGCATAGAAGAAGCACAATATGATATGATAATTGCGATCGAACACATGCGCCAGCACATGGAGATTTATTGTTTTCTTAATGTCCTAAGTGTTTGGATTTTGGGAGATTTCATATATACCAATATATTTTCCATCGAATACAACATCCCACGATGCTAGTGTGTAGAGCATTCACAATGAGATATTCTCCACTTCTCACTCTATTAAGCACCTATTATATCATATATGTGGACAATAATGACTACTAATTGAAGTTCGAGAGTCTGTAAGACATAATATGGATTCTCTTTTTTTAACTAAATCATTTTTATGGGCAACAACGAGTCAAGAATCGTACCCATAACTTCTTACTTAAGAGACTCAAAATCATAGTATTTAAACAAATTTATTGTTTGTTATCTTTTGAAATTATACGTTTATGCCCAATTGTATTATACAATATTGTAAGAAGAACTGGATCTCTGAAGCACGAGTGAAAGACGAAATCTTATACAATAATATAAATTAGATATATTTTTTTTGGACAGAAATAAATTAGATATATTAACAATGTAATAACTTTAAAATGTGAATTTTTCTTATATTTTGTCACTAAGGGAGTACTTAAGATAAAAATAAGGGAAATGTTAAATGTGTCCTTGGAAAATTTGAAGCACATGTTAGTATACTAAAGAAAGAAATGTACACACAAACAAAACTAAAAAGGAGAAAATTAGTTTACTTATATTTTACTCAAGATAATTAAAAGTTGAAAAGTGAAAATATAATAAGTGTACAAGTATAAATTAATGGACTTAATTGCATTTTTGTGGGGGATTAAATATATACTATAAGAATTCTCTTACATAAAAGTATGAAAAATGCTAAACAGTGCCCCTGGAGCATTAGTTAAGCATACTAAAAAAGAAAATTCTATTTTAGAAATTGTGTATTCAATATCTATGTTTTGGAACTTATGCACTACTTTTATCTTTTATTTATTTTTTTAGTATGCTTAACAAGTGTCCGGACCCTAAAAGTATATAATAGTACTATTGAAAATTTCTTTGCATTTCTTGTGGGGGTTTGAGCCCCCAAAACCCTCTACCTAGATACGCCCCTGATCGGGATTCGACCCCCGATCACTTTATTTTGTGTATGTGAATTTATAATGGTTTTGTAATTTCGTTTATGTATCCAAAAGAAGTCACATTTCTAATACAAAAAAGTTATATTTCTAAATTCATTGCATAATTAATATATTTAATGTATAGACTAGATATATTAATTATCCAATAAATCTAAAAAAAATGAATTTTGCTTATGTTGTACAGTATCACTGAGGAAATACAACTTAGTCCATATTCTAAAATTTGAAATATGAGGGGGGTGTTTTTAGAATTTTAGTGGGGGTGTGAGATTGTTGGAAAGGGGATGGATGAAGCAGCTCACTCATAATAAAGATGCTTAACCCATTTGAGTTGGTTCTAACAGATTAAAAATGTAGCCCAATATGCTCAAAACTCCTACAACTTTGTTGAGCCCATCATATGGTTTACGATGATAATTTATCTTCTTTTTTGTAAAAACAAAGAATACCTTATAAATTGCCACAACAAAGAAAAAAGACAAAATCAATTGCGCAATAAACTTTTGAAAAAATCATAAACTTTATGTCTTTGTAACTGTGATGAAATTCAATTGCCTAAGTAAGGCATAAATTTCATAAACCATCCTAAAATTTCATAAATTTCATCACAGTTACAATGACACTATGCATGGACTAATTAAACCATCCTAAAACTTTTAATTATAGTGTACTTAACAAACTGAAACCCAATTTATTTACCTTCTCCCTCCTTCTCAACACAACAAAATGCGAGATTGAAAAATTCCTAAGAGAAAATGAGTGGTTGGGCTTGTAAATGATAGTCAAATAAATGAAATAAGCCATTCTTCAAGCTACATGACTAAAAGCAAGAACTCCATTTTTCTTAAGCTCGACAGCGAAAAGTAGGAATTGTAGCTCCTCGTAAGTTAAGTTTGAAGTCATTAAATATACATTTTGATTTTGATGTAGTAGCCGCGCGCATACGAGGCAGAGAGGTGCTTGATATACTATGAACTTGAAAAGAAAAAGAAATAGAGAAAGAATATAACTCCTAATCTCATTTATCAAGTGCTACACAAGTCTTGCTCCTAATCTCAATGGATAATGCTCAATTTTTTTCTTTCACATTTACGTTACCTTTTTATTTATTTATATATAAAACCATAATATAAACTGCGGGACTCACATAAAAGAAGTTACAATGTATATGTTCAAAATTGAATACAAAAATAAAAATTACGAAAATTAAGTAAAGAAGAATTACGTGCCTATCCACTGAAAAAGATTATAGTATATGGTTTCAATTTGAAAAGTAACAAAGTTATAAAAGGGAAGCATAAATACCTCATATATTTCTCCAGTAGTAGTTTAAAGTAAACAAAGTACAAGACATCATCATAATGCTTACTAATCAATCATGATTGCCTCAAACCTTTCAGTATAATGATACAATTCTCAGACAGAATTGCTTATGATTTTCATTCCCATATATAATCACATTTTACTCCCCCCTATTATAAAGTTCACCTATGCTATAGTAGTATCATAAGGGAATGTAAAATTTGTATCCATCTAAAGTGTAAAAAAAGTTCCATTCAAAAAAGTTATGTATGACTTTTTTTTATACATGCATAGATTGAATCAAATTACATTGTGTAAATATTATTTGTAAAATTTTTTCAAAAATTAAACTAATAAAAGGTGACACTATATATATAATGTAATTTAATTAGATGTATATATAAAAAAAAAGTTGGTGTATATAAAAATTAATCTTCTATTTTCAAGACATATACACTTCAAAATATGTTTATATATTTTTTGGAACACTGCGTGTCAAAATGCAGCTACCAACTATAACTTCCATTTATGAAATCCATTCTTAACGTTAAAACTTTGCCATAAAAAGGAGAAGAAAAGAATTAATAAAAAGGAATAAAGGATCATCATTATAAGTTTGGCTTTTATCAACATTCTTCCTATAGTTATACTAAATAATCATATATATATATATATATAGGAACCATATTATTATTACCTTATTACTTTAACACAAATAGGGAACAGAAAATCCCTCAAGGATAAGTAATTGGTATATAAAATAATATATTTTTGAAAAAAGAATCAGAGCAAAATCATTTACTTTAACGTTGGACATGTTATATGGGTTCCACAAAGGTTACAAATGATTATAGTTGGAGATTCATCAAGGTTTTATATATATATGAACAAAGTGGATTCATCATATCATTCAGTCCCTCTTGTTCTCTTTTAATTATCTATTTACTAACTAGTATATTAAATATACTAAATACTACTAATAAACATGCTTAGAAAAATTATTGACCATAATCAAGAAAACTTAAGAAACAAAGCAAACCCGTTGAATGGAGGACAAGAGAAGGCCATACCAATAATTTGGGCACATGGAACTTAGCTTTGTTAATTAGGCCAACATTGTGTGCCCTTCCAAATTGGAATATAATCTTGGGAGCTACTTTTTTATCTTCATTTTTTCCTTAAAAATCATACACCTCCATATTACCAATTCAGAAAACAAAGTGTTATTTCTTTCCTAATGGATAAATTTGGTCTGAGTAGTTTCAACGAATCACAAGAAGTAAAAAAAGAAGAAGATCACTATAATCTTTCAACCTTTGAACGGTTGATCACTCTATTTAAAATGAAAACATATTTCAGACATCATAGAATCTGCAAAATTATAGGTCTCAAATGTTTTATTTGATGAAGATGGATTAGGAGCCAAATTTTTTGCCGTAAAAGCTACACATTTTCACGTAGTAATCAATTTAAAAAATTAATTTGAGGTCAAATGACTCAAATCACACATTCAATAAATTAATTTAAATCGTACTCGATAATTGATTTAAAAGTAAATAACGTGATAATCTATTTATGATGGATATTGTGTTATTTAATCTCAATTCAATGGTCAAGATTGCTTAGCTTAATCGCATGTTTTTAAAACCGCACTGAATCTGAATCAATTTCTTTGAATTTTCATGAAAATTTTCTTCATCAGAGATGATCATATTCAAGATATTGTCGGACACTAAATATAAACATGCATCTCTTTCAATCAAAATTTAAACTTTAGTTCAGCATATTATGCAAGTATACAAAGTTCGCTAGACCTGACCCAATTAGGCTAATATTAATCTTTGTCCTTTTTATACACCCTTTTAATATATTCACAAGTCACAACCTTATTTTATTCACATCCTTTTGATACATAGCTTTACTGTTTTGAAACATTTGAGTTTGGTCATCCTTTTTATATATACCCAACCAAACGACAAACATCATAGCATTACACTTCCCGGTGGCGTCAAAGGAAGAAAATGCACAACACACAAAGAGGTCAAACATTAGAACATAATAGCTCTGTCATCATACATGTAAAAGAAGAACAACCTCAACCTCAAATACCAAATATTCCTTCTACTACTAATTTCAAGTTAAACTTTTCAACAATGAAACTCTTTAACCGTTTCCGCAAGGTTCTCATGCGTTTTGCATTCTCTCATCATCATAAGTCATCAACAGATTCATCAAGACATAGAAATGCTGAAAGGTTTGAACCACCAAAGACTTCATGTAGTTCTTATTATTCATCTTATTCTCATTACAATGAAGCTATTTCTGATTGCATTGAGTTTTTCAACAAAGAGGGTGTTTTGGATGGTCGAAAATCTTCAGATGTTAATGTGTAACACTCTTTTTACAACCATATGCTTATGCTACTTGAATGTATTATATATGTGAGATTTTTTATTCATTAATAAGCCATTCATTAAATATTCTTCATATGATCATTTGGCTATTTTATTGTTATTTGATTGTTATCTTTGTCATTAAAATTTATTTGTTTTGTATTTTTTTTCTTTTTTAAGTGTTGAATTTGAATATAAATCATTTTTTTTTACAAAAATTGAATATAATTGTTCTTGTTGCTTGCTAATGCATCCGTTGCTACGTACGTACCATTAATTAGAATTGATGTACAGTACTTGACAATATTGATGATTCTATGAAGAGGCACATGTGCATTTTGCGCATGGATCTAGCTACCAAAAAAATTAAAGTCACAAGGTTTTTATGAATTTGATTTGATAATAAATATATTCACTTATTATACACCAAAACATTGATTTTGTGGGGCTGGTTGATGTGAATGCAAATTGATCATGCACAAGTACAAGGATCTTTCATGTCAATTAAGTGTGTTAAGAGTAGTACTTTAATAGTTAGGTGTTAAAAGTCTCAAATTGAACAAGATATCTATAATATTAACATATGTTTATAAGTGAGGACAATCTCATCCTACAATTTAATTTGAAAAGATTTGATCTAAGATTAAGAATTTAGGAGAATAAAATTCTCTTTGTATTTAGTTGGAGTTTGTTAGTTGCTAGATGGATTGTTGCTTATCCATTAGCTCTGTACATGGAACATCTCATTTTCATTATGTTTTGTCAATGAGTAATTAAAAGGATCTCTAAAGAGATTTTCTCTCTATTAAACTCTCAAGCTAGTTATTTTACATATCAAATCAAACCATTCTTTGTCTCTTTGATCCTGTGATTTTTAATAAAGTTTAAATTCATGAAATATATAGAAAATGTGATAGAAAGTGAAAGAAAATCTGCGAAAATAGAAATGAAAATATATTATTACACAAATGGATTTAGGAGAAGTTAATGTAAGATGATCATCTCCCTCAAAAAGGAAGATAAGATCAGAATGATGAATTGCTACAAGAGTATGAAGCTCTTGATGAGATCCTAGAGATGGTTCCAAAAAGAGCCTAAAAGAGAAATTCTACCTCTCTTTAGGACCAAAAATGAAAAGAAAAATTTTAAGAGGACGAAAACATTCCAATTTTATTTTTAATAGCTAAAATGAAAATTTGTTATATTTTGAAGTAAAAATCTTTCTTGTTTTTTTTAGTACGTAGGCGAAATGACAAGTCATTAAAAAGTCACACCGATTTTACAATTTCAACATTTTCTGCCAATTGAACTATGAATTATGGACATAAAAAAAATTATTTAACCCTTTTTTAAATGAAGGGCCACTAACTTGGTTCAAGTTAAAATAAGTTCATAAGTCTTGCTCCAAAATAGTTCATAAGTCAAAATTAATTTAAATTAGGCCATATTCTGATTCTTTTGAACTTGGAAGTATATTATCCAAGATTGTTTCTGCCTTAGGTTGATTATTGTCCCATCTCAATTGGTAGAGTTTTCTACAATACAAACAAATGTAATGACTCATATGCTGACTCGAGTGGCTAGATATACTGCCAATCCTCAACTTTATTTTTCACCAAAGTTGTATTCACAATGACATATTATAAACAAAATGATATCAGAAACTGATAATTTGCTTGCCTAAAAAAAGTTTAAATTTTTAACTCCATTCCAATAATTATATACTAGTTGAACTAAATGCTCAATCAATCAATCTTGATTGTACATGGAATTTGAAGCTGCCAATAGAGCACCTCCAATGCCAGAACCATCTTTTGAATGTTCTATCACAACATTGTTTGACTTTTCTGTTCCTAATAGCTCCTTTACTGAATCTTGCAAGTAAGTCCTGTATTGAGGATAATTTCCATATAAACCCCCATCAATGGCAACGACACTTCTCTTTCCAAAGATAAGACCTTTTGAGTTCTCTTCCATTTTTTGCAGAATTCCTACAATTCCTGCACCAGCTAAGCTACCGCCTCGCTTTACAATTGTGTCACAAACCTCTAGAACTATTTTTCTTTCACCTAGATTGGATTCAACCTGAAGATGATAACAAGTGAATGGCAAGAAAATAAAAAATTAAAATTGACGATTGAGATTATTATGTAAGTTTTTATGCAGATAACGAAAAATACTAAGGTTCTTCTTCTTTCACATTTTATTATCATGAATGAATAAGTTCAAGATGTTTACCCCTGCTTTATCATAGAGGATGGATCCAACTGCTTGTAAATCGCCAGAGTTGTCCTGCTGCATTGCGCATATATCCGGGGTCCTATTAAGTTTGTATTCGTAAAATGTAAGCATATAATATTTTAGTAATAATAAAGGTCAAATGAATTTAACAGAAGATATATAACCTTAGAAACACAATGTGTATCTTAGAAGAAAAAAAAGTATCACATATCTTCTAAGTTCTAATATAGAGCGTCATTAACTAATTTCAATGTAACAAATTCTATTAGCAATCAAAATCATAACATTTCTAGTGTGTTCCTAGCAGTTCTTTTATGCAGAATTGAACTTTGAAGTTAAAATTTACCCCAGTATAAACGGCGTAGACAGTTTTTGAGGGACAGATATGCCAAACAAACTTTCCTCTTCAGCCATATTGAATAGAACACGTCTCACAATTTCACCTAGATACATTCCTGAGATTGTCTTCTCAAAGATCTGATCAATGATATGAAGATCTTGATCAACTTTCTGACTGTGAAAATTACAAACATAGACAGTATGGAAACACTTACCTGGTGACCAGGGTTGACGCTAGCAGCATCCATTTCTCTATCAAATACAGTTAAAGGTAGACCATTTGAGAAAGCACCCCATTCAGTACTAATGATCTGAATCAAGCATTGTTTAATTAAGATGAGCTAATTCAACTATAAAATTTGAACAAAGAAATAAAGGACAGTGTGTCAATCTTAATTACTAACCATTTTACCAGAAGAATTAGAGACATGACCTTGTAATTTAGGAATGGCACTTAACTGCTCAATATAGCAAGCATTGGTTCCGGTACCTAAAATAACAGCAGCCTTAACATCATTGTCATAGTATTCTGCTCCGGCTAGTGTTCCAACTGTGTCATTAACCTATTATTAAGAAGACAATTACTAGAATCATTCAAAATCAAACCAATACTGCATTAGATTATTTAAACTTGTATGAAAGTATTATGAGTCTATAATGATATTAGTCGCATAATTAATTACAACAACATTACCAGAGCAGAAACTCGCATATCTAGTCCTTGTCTTTCAATTGCCTCATTCAAACAAGCAACCACATCTCTTCCTACCTGCACAAAGAGTTTGAATTTTTTTACTTCATGCTAGTGTTGAGTTAATATCAATGTCTTAAAAACCAAATGGGCATGGCCGCATCGAACCAGAGAGACCTATGTGTCATGGCTCAACTGTCTTAAACTGCTTGAATTGGGACAAAACTACAATTGAATTGTATCATAGATGAGTTCAAGGTTCAACTGATTGAACTGTTCTGTTCGGTTCGGTTTTTAAAACAACTGTTAACATATTTTTGCTATTACTAACTATATCAAATATAGAACTCTAGTGAATGAAAAGATAGTGAGTAATGGTTAATTAAGATTGAACAGAGCTAAAGAAAGAAAAACATACAGTTCCGGAGACAGCAAAACCTTTAGTCCACTTGATTAGTATGCCAGAGTCAATAGAAGTTTGTTTCACGGGAAATGAAAATGTGAACCCAATCTCTCTCTTTTCTCTTCCTTCAGGAAAATGAAATCGATCATCCTCTTTAGCCACAAATTTGGCTAGCCCCAAAGCAATGAAGTCAAACAGCTCCTACTTAGTATTAAGAAAACAGTTACAAAGCTTTTTTTAACATGCAATGCAACCTTATTATTTCCAAAATTAGAAAGAAAAAAAGAAACATAAATAAATAAATACCTGGGATGTAGCAAACATGAGATGATGAGGTATAGTAACTTGGTCAAAGTCAGTGGAAATGACACGATCATCTTTGCCACCTAATTGTACCCTCAACACACGAAAGTTTGTTCCTCCAAGATCCAATGCATAAAACAACCCTCTCTCATTCCTACATCATATATAATAAATAATAATAAAATTGTGGATCGATGATCATGAAGCAAGTGAAATGCTAATAAGCTAAGAAACAAGAGAAATGATACATACCCGGTGGGAAGAGTGTGGACAAAAGTGGGTATCATGGGAAGCCCGGGCCCATGATCTGAGGAAAGCCCGGCCCGCATTTCAGAAGACATGTTATGAGCTAGTTGATGAAGAAGGGGCAGAGGAGTGTCACACTCGTGTTTCAGTTTCTTTAATAATCTGGTTGCTCCAACTGACGACACCGTGCTGGATCGGACGGTTGATCGCCGGTGGGATCGTGAATGAAAAGATCCCACGGCAGAGGTAATAGTAAAAGAAGAAGAAGAAGAAGAAACAGACATCATGGTTGGTTTTGTTGTTCTTACTCCTTTGTTGTTATTTGATCTAACTTTGCCTTCATCATGTCATGTCATGGACTATTCAATTCAACTGTTTTCATAAACAGAATCGTACGTTGTTTCTTCGGTTGTAGTAAACTAGTGGTAACTCTAAATTAAACAACTTTTTACACATATTATATGCTAAAAGTATGGATAAATAATAATCTATATAGATCATTTTGTATATTTTTTGGTTTTGTTTGTAATTGGATTTGGATTTGGGGCGAACATTACAATCTATCTGTAATGATTTGTTTATTGTGATCTCTTCAAAATTAAAAAATATGACTTGTACTATTATTAATTTTTACTCATATGGTCTCTTCATTGAGGGTGTGGATCATCATAAAATATTTGTTATATATTGGATTGAGTTCAAAACACTTAAGTTTATTGTTGATTGAAACATGATTTTTCAAAGACCTTCGGCTAAAGATCAATCTACTCGACTCATTCTCTTTTATTTAAGTTGAATGGTATAAAGGGAGAGGAAAATCGAAGAGAGAATGTCAATATTTGTCTGTTACCCTAAACACTAAAAACACTCAACTTTGAGGATGACACATTGTCAGCAAATACCCGTAGAATTTCATCCGGGAAAATGAGGCACTCACATGGAACAACGGTACATAAAATTTGTCAACCACTTGTCGGCTCCCACCTGATAAGTTCTGATCATCGGCAGTCTCATGATCAGAAAGTTTACCTCCATGGCTCAACATTCCCATCTGCATTCTACATGCGGATATATTGTCCATTGAGAAATTCCACATAAAATTATCTCTCATTGGAACACTACCAAAATGGTGAAGAAGTAAATAGCGAGGAATACAAAATAGTGAGGAATCGAGTGGTGACTGGTATTCAAGCTCCAAGGTAAATAATGAGGAATACAAAATTGCAAATGTGAGGTCTATGGTGTGTAATGGATGATTTTGTTTGTGATGTGTTCGTGATACATGATTAGTAGTACCTAAATAGTTCGTGGTGATTGTGACATCCACACAATCATATCACTCTATTTTAAAACAATCCCCTCCCCTATACTCGGCCTATGGGTGGGTAGGGCTTAGATTTGCTGCCTGCCACAGTATGTTATGAGGCATTTTCTAGAGTTTGGAAGATGTGAGTCTAAGCCTTTGTTCCACCGCAATTCCAAACATAGACTGATACATATAAAAAATGTTAACTTGAGCTAAAAAAACGCTATCTTGTAATCACAATAGAGTTTTGGTGTATATCTAACTAACGACGACATTGTTTTGGAGTAGAAATTTTACAGTGATGACAACACTAATCCCAAAACTTAATCCATGCATCACCATTCAGGAGAAATATTGCTCGACGACATAGTTTTCATGTTCTCATCTAACTAAAACTCAAATTTATAAGTTTGAATTAATTATAACCCAAAATATGTATTTATGCTACAAAAAAAAACACTGAACATATATAAAAATGAGACAAATTTGAGTCATGCTACAAATTCAGGCTGTATTTGTGCATAAATATCAGTAGTATATCAATCTACCAGAATTATCTGCCTTCAAAAAAAACTTTCATTCTTATTTCAATCTCATCAAATAAGAAAAAGCTTTCATATATATAGGTCTGTCAGCCAAATACCTTGCAAAAAAACCGAACCCATACAGTTCTGACTACTATAGCAACAATTATCTTTACCAATACAATGCAGCACTGGTTCACCATAATTTGAGAGATCCTAGTACCTTAGACGAACTTAAACAATATAGCATCCCAATTAGAAAATCCCTCAAACAGATACTAAGAAACCAAATCATGGACTACAACATACATAATCTTGTCTTTTAAATTACACAAAAAACCTAGAAAGGATACAATAAGTCTACAAGGTGACCCAAGTAAATAACAACTAACCACTTAAATTAATAACGACTAACCAAGAAAAAGTCATCGTCATCAAGAACCTGAACGTCTTCGGTTCCAACAAAATGATCTCGACCAATTTCCTTCACCAAATTGACAAATTCTATCCTTTTCTCCAAAGGGAGAGGTACAAATGGCAGCCTGAATACTGGTCTGACAACTCCTAGTTGAGCTAGAGCAGTGTTCAAACCGATGGGATTTGGCATGTGGAAAAGCCAATCAATCAAAGGCAATAGCTTAGAATTCAATGCAGGATTTTTTCCCACAAACATTAGATCTCGCATTAAACCAGGAATCAAGTTGCTTGCAACAGATATCACTCCAGTAGCCCCATAACCCCATCTAGCATCATGGCATTGATCATCATTCCCACTCCACGCAACAATTTTATTATCAGTATATTCTTTGATCCTGTCATTTCCAACACATTCCTTGACACCAGCCAAGCAAGTACTTTGAGCTAAGCTTTGAATCACATGTGGAGGAATGTCTTGACCAGTCCGTGAAGGCACATTATATATGATCGTGGGCCCCATGGAAAGCACACTTTGAAAGTGAGCAACCATACCATCCAAGGAGGTTTTGCCATAGTAAGGGTTTATATGAAGGGCAGCATGCATTCCAACTGCAAAACCCTGCTCTGTGGCATGAATTGCTTCCCTGGTCGAGTTGCTTCCAGTATTTCCAATAACCTTAATATTCCCACCAAAACAGTTGACTGTGTGCGCAATAAGCATTATGTGTTCTTCCCAACTCATAAGTTGACCTTCACCAGTTGTGCCACCAACAATAACACCTTCAACACCATTCTCGATCTGCATATTTACTAATGCATCATATGCTTCAAGATCAAATCGGCCATCAGGTAGGTATGGAGTTTTTATAGCAGTTATCAATCTCAGACTCTTTATGTCCTCAGTACAAGTCCTGTAAATACAATATATAGCTTCATTTGTACAGATTTTGTGATCCAGAATCACAGGCAAAAGCAGTAAAAACACATAACAGGCAGCAATGACACCAAAAGCACATGAGAACCTTTTAAATATACTGCTTAAAACATGTTGTGGACCATGGTACATTTGCAATTTAGGGAAAATATATAAATCAATGTAAAAAAACTTTGCAGATCAAATGAGACCCTTTCAAATATACTCCTTAAAACATGCAGTGGTACAGTTGCAAATTAGGGAGAAAAAAAAATCAATGTAAAAAAAAACTTTGCAGATCAAAGATACATATGTCAAATCAGAAAATCATTTTTTTGTCTCTTCCAGAAATCCTACCCAGAGCATACATTCTATAGTTCCCTCCAATCTACACAATAACCACACGTAATGTACAAAACATCAACCAAAAAATTGAAAATATGAAAGAAAATAGAAAATATAGAATTTAGTATGAAAACTAATGAATTGGAAATAGCAAATTAAATCCATTACCTATTTTTCATCTCAAAACTGCGCATTGGGAGGTGGAAAGTGGATTTGACAGCTGCTTGTGTAGGCTTCCAGCAAGAGTACCTAGATAACACAAACAAGCGTTTAACATTAAACATGCAAAATGTTCGACTTATAGCACAAGATTGATATTTTTCAGAAGCGCAATAAGAATAAATCTCGGGCCTGCTACATGAAAGAGACACATTCTCTCAAATGCAATAACCTTGACTAAATTATGTAACCTTACAGCAGAATAAGGAGCTCAACGATAGCACAGCATCTCCTTCACTCGAGTTGAACATTACTACTTTTTAATTAAGCCAAACCCAAAGCTCTTACCCATGAAAAAGAAAAGAAATTGTCCAATTTTGCAAATAGTAAAGCACTAAAGTGTTAACAAATCCACTCATATTCCTCTGACACTCTGTTTACTTTCATGGAATTCATTAGTATTTGCAAACACGTCTAGATTGAAACAAAGAAACTAGTAAAATCAGTAATTAGTGAAAGAAAGAAAGAAAGTAAGAAAACTACAAAATACTCATTGATGCAATAAATGACCTCACCAAACAAACACAGATTCAACCACAATCCAAATGCATGTACATACACATGTCAAAATAGAGCAAAAAATTGTTATTAAGAATAAGAACAATCACAGTATTAAAGAAAGAAATTGAGAAGAAAACAATAATAATTAGGTGATAAAAAAAAAAAAGGAAATATTGGACCTGGTGTTTTTGTTGGTGGTAAGATTGGAAGGATGAATCGGAAAGGTGGATCCGGATCCGAAACAGACAGCAGTATAGGTCTTCAATGTAGCCATAATTGAAAACGGCGGCGAGGTGAGACTGAGAGAGATATCAGAAGTGAGTTAGAAGTGTCCAAGTACGGTTTTGGGTCTCAGAAGTGAAGTGTGGCTGCGGCGAGTATTGCGTGCGTGCGTGCGTGCGATATCAAAGTACATGAATGAAGACTATCTTATTTTTTCTTTTTCTTTTTTTTTGACCAGGTACCTTATTTTTTTCCTTGATATAATTTTAATTTCTAAACAGAAAAATTGTAGAAAAATTTGCATGAAACTTAAGTTTTAGGTATCAAAAATAAAAATTTTAGTTGATTCAAGAATTTATTTAGAAGAAAAATTGATAGAGGGACTAAAATTAAAATTTTATATACAAAGACGAAAATGATATTTATGCCATAAATTATATATTATATATACTATAATAAGTGAAATATCAAATTCTCCCTTGCATTTTAAAAATTTGTCAAATACCCATTTAAATTTGAAAATAGGCAAATACACCTCTAAAATTATAAAATGTCAATCAAATTGCCCCTGCTTTTTCATTTACTCATTCTATTTTAATGACATGGTCGCAAACTACATAGGTGACACTTGCTAACGTGGCGCCACATCACATGAGAGAAGAATAATTAATCTAAATACAGACTAGTAGCGCTCTAATTTTGTAAATTTTAGTCAATCATCATTCTCTCATGTGACGTGGCGTCACGTTGATAAGTATCACATATACAGTTAACGATCATGTCATTAAAATAAATAGAATAAACATAACATAAAATAATTTGATTGACATTTTACAATTTTAAAAAATATTTGTCTTTTTCCAAATTCCAATAAACTATTTGACAAATTTTTAAATTTGAGGAGTGAATTTTGTCTCATACTATAATATTTAACTCTTCAATTTAAAGTAAAAACGCAGCTCTCTATTTCTACACGATTCATTCATCAAAACGGTGAAGTTTTTGCTGAACTTCGCCGTCAAAACCTCCATTTCCGACCACATCCGAAACATTCTCTAGATTTCAGTACCCGATCTGTCATCCGCCGTTGTAAGTATATATTTAGAACTTCTCTTCCCATGTTTGAACTCTGTTTTTGTTATGCTTTCATTTTAACATATTTTCTTCCAATTCAGCTCATCGCAAATCCGTTTCAATACCTTCGTTTGTTGCAATCAAATGGTACTACTTCATCTTTTCTACTCTATTAATTTCTTTATTTTCATTTCAATTTCATAAATAAACAAATAAAAATAATAATTCATTTTCTCTTTTCGGTCGCAGATTCGATTCATTCTGTTGCAGAACAGGCAGGGCAAGACCCGTTTAGCCAAATACTATGTTCCTCTCGAAGATTCCGAGAAACATAAGGTCGAATACGAGGTACTACTCAACATTCCAAATATTCCAAAGATTCATGAATCATGATCAATCATATTCTCCTTACCTTAATTTTCTTCAATTTTTCAGGTTCATCGCCTCGTCGTCAATAGAGATCCCAAATACACTAATTTCGTTGAGGTATGGTAATCACTTTCTGACTTTTCATAATTAGTGGGACGAATAAATGAATGTTACAAAATACTATTGTGTTAAATATTTGTTGGTTGGGTCAATTTTGAAGCTTTATATTTGTTTGAATTGGTTGATTCATGTTGTAATATCGGTTAAATGGGTAAAATTTGTTTGCAGTTTCGTACACACAAGATAATATACAGGAGATATGCTGGATTGTTTTTCTCACTTTGTGTTGACATCACTGATAATGAGTTGGCTTATTTGGAGTGCATTCATTTGTTTGTTGAAATCTTGGATCACTTTTTCAGCAATGTCTGCGAACTCGATTTGGTTTTTAACTTCCATAAGGTTTGTTATTATCTCGACTCTTGTTTGTCTTTCAATAATTACATAGGGGTGGGTGTTCTATGATATTGTCCTACGATTTGCTGTTGATATTCTGTCTTTTCCCTCTGTTATGTTTGATTGTTAATTACATTTTTTAATTCTCAAGTGTAATTATTGATGTATGTAGATGTCTGTCTTCCCGCGTTTATAGATACAGCTATGTAGCTCCGCCACGTGTGGTTCAATGCGACAATGTGAATGCCGTGTCTGCATCACGTGTTCATAGAGTTACAATATTTGGTAGGACCCACAAAGAGTATAGTCCAATGGATAGTGAGAGGTGAGTCGACAAATTGGTTAGAGGGAAAGCGAGGAAACACACATGGCCGAGTTGTGATTAATTCTGTTATATGAGAATGTGAAGCATAGTTGTCAATAACAGTGTAGCAGAGCGGCAGGGTGTTGTACTGGAAAGGCTGGGAGCGGCACAGTTAGCCATAGTGGGCGCTCCTGCTGGGATAGCAGCTGCGCGTAGTGTCGTGGGTAGGCATAGCAGGTCAGGTCTGTTATTGGGTTTCTTGGGAAAATTTGAATCTTTCCCCTAATTTTTAAGGGTAAAATTGGGTTATTGGATCCTTTTTACATTTTCTTTCTTCTAAACTGACCAAGCCCTAATTGAATCAAACCGTTCTTACATTTGCTGGTGGGGCGCCGTTCTTTCCTCTTGCGACTTTGTCGCCGTCATTCTCGGGACTTCCTCGGCACTTTTGGGGTCAGCCGCTGCGCTACACTATCTGCGATTAACTACTACTATCGGCTAACCATTGTCTACACTGATCAATTTGTTTTGCTACATTTTTTTTTTGCTTGAATGTTTTGGTTTGTATCTTCCATGTCACTTTTCTATCTGACCTTTGTGTTATTTAGTTTCTAATTGAGCACTCCTCAGATGCAACCCACCCATCCATTGTTTGTGTTAACATACACCAGTTGATATGTATATGAACCAAGTTTTACTGCTCTCTATATATGTTGTGTTTTCTGTCTAAACGATGTTCGTGATTGTTGGGGGTTGGAGTAGTTATTGATTACAACATTGATAGAATTGTTGTTAATATTATTTTTATTGTTGTTCCTTGCTCATATTTTTTTATATGACTTGAAGGTCTACCTTATACTTGATGAATTCATTCTAGCGGGTGAACTGCAAGAAACAAGCAAGAAGGTATGCATTATTTTGATGTTGGTATACTTTTGATATGTGATTGCTAGTTTAATCTTAAAGCTGTGTAGTTACATTATGCTTTCAGGCATACAGTCCTATTTCCTGAATTCATTTGGGCATATTTCTTTGCTTATTAGTTATTATGACATGTGGCGGTTTGATTGTAAACTTAGCTAAATTTTTTTTGAAGAAGCTAAACTAACCCATCTAAATTGTCACTGGAGAGAATCGAACTTGAGACCTCGAGGAGAAGCATACTCCCAGGTCCCAAGCCAATACCACCAGGACAACCCAAGTGGGTTAAACTTAGCTAAATTCAATGCATAGAAAACCTCAATTCCACAACTATTTCTCTGCTTATGTTATGACAATTGCAGCTTGATTGTAAACTTATTCACAAACTAAATTCATTCATGACAGAAAATCTCAATTCAACAACAAATCTGTTATGTTTGCAGGCTATCATTGAGAGAATGGGGGAACTTGAAAAACTAGAGTGAAACATTATTACATTTCTGCCGAGGAGTCACAATGGCTTGGAGATTTTTATGATTTGCACATGCAATTGGTGTAATTCTTGTATTTTAACTGTGATACAGAGTTTTATACATTGTTTTTCATCCATTGAGCCATGTATTTTGTACACTACCAAGGCTTCTTAATTGGCTTGTGTTAATATATTGTAGACATTTGCAAATTCAGCGTTTTTATCAACTTCTTTTAATTGTTCATGTGTTTTGTTAAAAAAATCCTTTGCACTTACCAAGACACCAAAGATTTACAAATTACAACTGTATAAATTTACTCCTTGGTCTTACAAATAAGTTACACATTTGCTCATTTCACACATTTTAAGGAATACTTATAAATGAAAAGGAAATGGTATTTTATTAAATTAAACTTATCAAATACACATACTTTGGAACCTGTCCCTAATTTCTTCACATATAGAATTGAGATGAAGATCTTGCCCATTTGTTTTGGATTGGGGAAATGAGTTGCAGTTGTTGCCCCGAGATTGAGGTTATATTGGATCCAAATACTTGTGATTGTGAAGCAGGGGTATGAGTAAAGATGGCTTGAGCATGTGGACCCATCGTAGAAGAGTCATTTCTTCCACTTTGCCAATTAGGATTTTGGCTCCTCATCATAATATTGTAATTTACAGAAGACCTACCTTGAGCAGCTTCTTGCATTCCCCTAAAGTTTTGGTGCTCTTGTTTACTATTTGAAGTTGAACTATATTGAGTTCCACATAATTGGTTACCATTATAATGAGCTTGTTGCAACCGAAGCTGAGACAATTAAAGCATATAGAAAGACATTAGAGTAGATGATATAATAGTAATAAGATCAAGGCATGTATTTATGATAATACTGAATTTCATGTTTATGGTCTTTGGTTGTTAAGAGTAGTTTATTCAATTCGTTATGAGAAACAAACTTTAGCCACCTCATCTCATATATTAAAATCATAGAATATGGAAGTTGGGACCTAGAATCTGTTTGTTTAGTTATTTTGTAACAAAGACATTAATATTACCTGTGTTCCTACTACTGTCAGCTGATCTAGGTAAACTGTCGAGGCATAACGACTTTGATGCATAGGAATTGGCACAACCCTTTGTTGCTGAGCCAATGACTGAAAATAAGGTACTTGAAAATTTGACAATGGCTCCGATCTACTTCCAACTTTATTATAATTATTATTTTGGATCGATAATCCATAACTTCCGGTTGACAAAGACAAGAAGTTGAAACTCTGCATAACGAGGAAGTTATCAGGGCATGAAAGGAAATAAGGGAAGCATTGTTACCAAAATAAACCTTGAGCTTACTTGCTTTTGAGGACCATATACTCCAGGTGTTGGAGCAGCCCGTGATATCCCACCATAGGGACGTTGCTGCAAAAGAATACTGTTCTTACTTTCATTAGGATTCGTCACAGTTGCACAAGTAACTCCATTCAAGTTGTGCACTTCCAAAGGAACTCCACGCTTTGATCCTTCGGGTGCTCTCATTTCATGACATTCACGAAGCCTCAACTCTTTGATAACCCCTTGTTTTGGCGACTCTATACTCTGAATAGTATGACTGATGTAAACATGAGTTGCACATCTTTTACGCGATCTTTTATGACTAACAGCAGATGACAGCGAAGACAAGCCAGGCCACAGTGCAAGACTTTCTGATGAAACAACAGAAAGATGACTAAGCGTTAGTCATATTGATGTAAAAAATTTAGCCTATACTTTTATCACCAAAATAAGGATTCACCACCATTAAAAAGAACATTTTGTTGTTTGTGGAAGCATACCATTTTTTATTTGTTCCTTGATCAAATGATGTTTTTGGTTTCTATCAACATCTCTGGCCTGAAATGTGAACGGACCACACCAATAATATCAGTACTATTAGCTCACATAAAAAAAATTAGGTACACTGAAAATTGAAATTGCCTACCACGTCTATTTCAACATCTGGTTTTCTCTCACACCGTGAAATCTGTGATTGCCCGGTAATATTTAATCTGAAAAATGACGACAAAACATGTTTATGATTACAAAGGACTTTAAAGTATACAGGCTTCGAAATGCAACAGAAAACTCACCCAATTGCTAGACATAACTCCGACTCTGAGTCATGCAATGCAACATTATTGTGAAATTTGCGCATGATGGTCTCAGGCATGGTCCGAAGATTTATCATTGGAGTAGTTCTATGAGATGCCACCAATAACTTCGCTGTTTCAGACTGTTCTTGACCAATTACAGTTTCATTTAAAGAAGTGATTTTTGAAGCTTCTCCGATTAAACAGCTTTCAGTACAAAGACTTGCACCTTGATCAATCACTGAGGCTAGAATATATGGCAAAAAAAATGGAAAACCAAAATGAACAAGTTAATTAAAACTAAAAAAATGCTGTGCAAGAGAGAATAATCATTATGTAATGAATTTAATTGATATGCACCGTAAGAATTTTTTACCCTGTTAGTTAATCATAATCGTTGAATCATTAAAAATATTTGCCTTTAATCTACCTTAAAAGTCATACAAATAATATTTTTTTTATTGGTTTTACAGTGTGAAAGGTTTTACGCCGAGAGTACATCAAAATTAATCTCTTATGTAATAGAGAACAGTGAGAATAACCTTCAAGCGCAACATTCACATTCTGTTTCATGTTCTGCGAAACTGAGGAGTCCTCTATCAAAGATTTTCCATCTAGTTTCTTACTAATATGATTAGAGTCACTGTGAAGGAACATTGCAGCCAAGGTATACAGTGTCTCAGCTACCTCTTCCTCATCTTTTGTGATGGATGAAGAAACTTCTTCTCTTTGGGACCAGTTTTGGCAGATTCCTTGTTTCTACAAAAAGCAAAATTCCAAGTTAAAGGTGAAAAACAAGTGCTTAGAAAATTAAGCAAAATGTCAAGTTTTTGAAACTGGAATCAACAATAGCCACAAATGTCTTACTCACAGTAATCACTTTTGACTTCTTTACATTATCCTTTTCTTGAGATTCTATTTCATTGATCTTATGGTTCATCTTTTCTGTATCGAGTAAGATGGATTCACGACCGCGCTTCTTCATGGCTGTAATTTGAAAAAGGAAAAGTAAAATTAAACATACTTCTTTTAAGCTAAAGAGAAATAACAAAAAATCATGATAACATAGTATTAGATTAAAGAACAAGACATGTGAACTTTTTAAAAGCTTATCTGCAAAAGCACTTTTGTAAGTATTTGAAACAACTTATGGAATGTGTTCATAACTTGTTTGAGATAACTTTTAGTCCTTCTTCTATTTCCATGCAATTTCAAATTTTATAATTACATAAAAAAGAAATGTTCACATTGCAAATAAACACAAACAAACAAGGTTTATTACCCAAATGAGCTTATTGAGTGAAATTAACTGCTGAATATGAATTTTCAGTTGATACAAGACCATAAGTAAACTTTTTTTACCCAAATGCCCCTTTGGTTAATTAAAAGTAGCCACAGTATTTTTCTGAAAAGTTACATGTTGCAACTTACAATAATTGAGAAACAAAGAAAAAGAGACAGAATCAAGAGACTAAGTTTGTAACAATCATGACAAAGAAAAAGCAAAAGTTTCAACAGATAGCTTCAAGTCTAATCCAAAATAAATCAACAAAAATTAATAGAGTTTCAAGAGATGAATAGAAAGGAAAGTGAAGATATTAAAGATAAAAGATTTGATTTTGAATTAGAAAACCACACTCACCTGAACGCAGCTTCCGTGGAACAGAAGCACCATAACATCCATTCGAAAACTAAGAAGAAAAGTGAAAAAAAATCAAAAACCCAAAATTAATATGCATGAAAGTTCATGAATTTAGAAAATTTAAACACGTAACAATACAAACTTACATTATTGGAAATCTTAAATCTCTTTGAACTTTCGTGTTGTTGTTTTTCAGAAACATGACAACCCATTTGAGATGATGGTGTTGTAACACCAACACTACAAACAGCACTCAAGCTTCTAAGTTTTTCTTGTTTCTTGGATTTCTTCAAGAATTTGATAGCACCATCACCACCACCACGGAAAACTATGCGTCAGAAAGAAAAAGAAGTGAGAAAGATAACAAAGGAAGGAAAGAGAGTAAGAAGCAAGCATTATCCTCAATCAAATTATGTTCTTTTATGATACTAAAAGAAAAACAGAAGAAAAGACAAAGAGGGTTTTGTTTTGTAGCTGAGACAAAAAACTAGGATGAGTTGATGATGTGTTACCACCGAAGTGTTTATTTGTGTGTCGTTGCTTCTTAGCTCCACACCTCACGTTTTGAGTCTTGTTCTTCATTTTTCCACTTTATATGAAATTATTATATATGGTAACTTTTTAACATTAACAATGATGGACAATAGTAAATGTAAGAAGATCGAAGAAATGAAGAGAAGAAGGAGAAGAAGGGAAGTAGTGTGTGGTTTTTGTTTGTTGTGTTGTTGATTTGTGTGAGGGGAAGGAAGTTGAAGAGGAAAGTGAGTTGAGTTTGTTTGAGATTGAGACAGAGACAAACAACATGAAATGAGAATGAGGTTGTTTGTTTGTACTTTTGTACTGTGTGATTGTGACTGTGCATTTAGTTGTTCAGTCAGTGGAAAAAAATATAGGAGAGAAGATAGATTGAATAGAAGTTAATTATGTGAAATGGCAAATCGCAATAAAGTAAAATGCCAAGCATAAAGAAAGAGATGGATAATTGGATAGCAGATACACATACACGGCGGACACAGACACGGATAAATTTTATAACAAAAATGATATAATTCAATGTAATTATAAGTATCAATGTCGGATACAATGCGTGTTTAACACTGAAACACGTCTAACTTAAAAAGTGTATGTACTTTATAAGTTGGATATCATATTTGAATATGTGATTTATCCTTCAATGAAACTCTTAACACATCATCTTCCTCCCAGTATTATTGAATTGAATGACTCGATAGCAAAAACCTCAAATGATACAATGAATTTATATATATCATCTTAGAATTTTAGAATGAATTCATCTAACCTTACAAAATCTCAACTATAAAGTAAAATTTGTACTCACTTATAAACTAGTGTTTAATAATATTGGATTTAATGTGTGAATATAAATGATATTTGGTCCATCAATGAAATCTAATAGTTATTGGCCAACGAGTTTTAAAAAAACTTTAATATCATCTTAAAACTTAAATTGAACTTAACTCAACCCATAAAATTGATTTATAAAGTGAAAGTTACTCACACTTTTTTTTTTTTGACAAAGAAAGTTACTCACACTTATAAACAAATATTCATGTCAATCTAATATTATTTAAGCAAGAGTTTCTTTTATATGAGTTACCATGATATATGTATGAAGTTTCTACCGCTGTTAGTGGTGACTAATCTTCGTCGGCGAACCTCTAGAGTAAGGATTTCCCCTCTCAACTTAATTATTTTCATATGCATGAGTTAGAAATACTTAAAAGGCCTAAAATTCTTATCACTTGACCGATTTATTGTTGGTATCAAAGGAAGAGTTTTAATAGAGAGTAAAAGAGATAGAAAGAAAAATATTGGAATTGTGTAGTGCTACTATTAATATATAGGAGGTATTTATTATGTGGCAGAAATATATTTGGAGGCATTGAATTTCTTTCATGTATTTTTTGTCTAATTTGGCAAATATATTTGGAGAATCTGCCATTTATTTAAGTCTTACAAGATTCAGTGAATTAATATCTGCAGTTATGCGTTGAAATATCTCACACACAAATGGTTATTCTTGATTCGGTTGTATATTGCTCACTTTATCTTGAGCAAAGAAGATGGTTAGTAACCACAAGGATTGGCCGTTTAAAAGAAAAAGTAATTGAAGAAGAAAATTGAAAAGGTGTACTTTTATTTTTTTTGAAATATACCTGCACAAAACAATAGAAATAGAGATGTAAAATCACGAAAGGTTCAAATGCTTCTTTTGAAGAAGTAGGAGTCTAGTGACATGTGAGAAATGCATCTTTTGAGCTAGGATGATGAAGTGACACTAAATTTAATTGTATTTATCAGTAGAAATAGAAAAGAAAAAAACATATTATAAGGACTAACCAAATTCTGGACAAGATTAACCACAAAATTTATAATGACTAGAGAAATTAACAAACCAGCTGAGTGGATGCATAGCAATTAACTATGGGCAATTGGCCATGATCAAACCCTAGGAATGCATGTGCTAATGCCTAATGGGGATGCAACCCACACACCCTGTGATAGTGCCTGCCGGTAACCCTATTGAGTGAAAAGCACGTGCAACTATCACATTTTTATTTCACCACAACAAAACTGTAAATCATCTTATTTTTGCACAATCTAATTTTCTTTGTTCTCCAAAACAAATACTATGTCTAGGAAGGATTCTTAGTAGTTGAATCAATATCTTGTGGCCTAAAAATACTAATTTAACTGCTTTTAGCAGGCCAGTAGAAGAAAACAATAGAAAATATTGGGCTAAGTTAAGCTCGTATAACTCGTGTCTATTTGGGCATCGTTCAACCAGTACAGTGTGAAATCAGGTTACAGGACATACACACCATGTGAGGGTGCATAATTATTAGGTCCACCCTAAACATAACACTCATACGCCTACAATTTTATACAAACATAACTCAGTTGATATAGATATTACAATATGCATCAACCGACATTTAAATTTGAGAATTCTTATTACTAGATTACTTGACCAAAAAACAATATACCACGGCAAATTTAGAAAGTTGGCCATCCATCATTTTGTAATAGTACTTCTATTATGTCGTTAAGTTTTTTTTGTCTTCTCTTTAAAAGTTAAATCTTAAAAAACAGAGCAAGTCACAAATTTTACTTTACTAATATTGACCCCCACATACGATTGATACATAAAACAAAGATACCAAACCGATTAATTAATACATAAGCATAGCTGCATATTACAAGCTAGTACTAGCATAAGAGATGGATGTGAATGCTTCAAAAAAAAAAAAAAAAAAAAGAGATGGATGTGAATATTAATTAATTAAGGGCATTTGTGTTTGGCACCGTTTGTTGTCATATTGGCATAATAACAAGGACAGCCTTCAAAATGAGCATTAGTTTGTGAAGGCACACAATTGACAATTGCATATATCACACCATTGGCCTTGAAGATAACTTGCACCTTCCATTGCAAACACCATCACAATCTACATTCATTAACTAACTAATTAATTACCTTAATCTACCCAATTCAACTCATAATTTCAAATTAAACAACAAAATATTTTTGGTTATTGTTCAAGAAATTAAAACATGTTAATGAAACATAAAAGAAATGTGTACCGATCTTTGGCAGGAGAGGGCTCAAACTAGGACTTGGATTCTCAACCAGGATGATCACCTTATAAAAACAATAACATATATTAAAATTTCATTTTCAAAGGTTGATCATATGTTGAAATGATATTTGAGGTCCCAACAATATAAACGTTATAATTCTAATGTAAAAAAATAGAATTAAAAGTTGAGGAAAATGACAGGCTTACCATTGTATATGATTCAACAAGGTGAAGAATGACTAGAGAAATGAGGATTGAAGCAAAGAGGGCCTTGGACATGGACATGGGTATGGCTTCAAGTTGGGGGCAGTCTTGTTTCTTTCACCTTGTAAAATTGCCTTTCGGAGTGTGTTAAGAATGCAGTAGTTAATTAATCGACTAGAGTTATTTGATAGGTTACCAAGTTAGTTAGGATATTAGAAAGTTAGTTAGGAAGTTAGGTTACTCCAAATAGATCTATAAATAAGACACTCCATTCTACATTTTATTCATTCTTTTATCAATTTATATTCATTCAATATTAATTTTTATGAATATCTTCCTTATGAATATTCTTATGCACTCTATCTTGCTTATGAATATGATCTTCATCCCTATAATTCCATGATTCTTAACAATATGCATGTTGGAGTGTAGAGATGTGTTGTAGTAGGATTTAAAGCCTACAATTGTCCTTGAAGAAGTTAATGCAAAATATTGAATAAATAAAGAGTTTTTCTTTTAAAGAAGGTAAATTAGCCCGCTAATTAAATTAACATTGAAGAGAATCGAACCTGAAACATCGAAGAAGAGTACACTCTTAGATCTTAAGACAATACCACCAAACCAACCCAAGTGGGTTAAATGAAGAGCTTATTAATTACTAGCATTCTTTTCAAGTAAATGAGGTATGTAGATTGTCAGATTTAGATTTCACCAATTAAGTCATATTAGTTTCAATATTTTTAAATTTGAATTTTTGTTGGGTTACCATGAAATAGCTATGAAATTTTTGTTGTCATATGTCTAATTTCGGTCAGAAAATTTGTAGAATATACTAGATGAATTTTTCACTTTCAACTGAATTTTTTTTCATATGCAAAAGCAAAAAATCAAACTTATGAATCATGATCACTTGCTTAAGGGGTCTAAGACACTTATCAATTTGACCAATTCATTGATGATTTCATATTTGATTTTTTAATGTGTATTTAGGGCACAAGTTATCATATTTCATATTGTTATACTTTTTCTTGTTAATAAAAAAATTGTACCAAAAAAGTATAGATTTATATATATATTAATGTAAAAAATGAAATGTTGGAGGAAAAATACGAAAAAAGTAATCAAAAAATTGGTAAGCAATAAAATGAAAGATTGCTATCCATGAAACTAAGTGAAAAACAAAGGAGGTGGCATTTAACATGGGATTGGAAAAGCGAAAGTGTAAAACTTTTCCACTAAAAGTTCCACAGTTTGGGAAAGGAAGGATTTCACGATTTGGAATGAATTTAAGTTTTGCAGAATAAAAAATAAAATACTCGATGAATCACTGCGTTCGGCAATAGATATATAATTTTAACTAATGGATTAATTCAATGTACAACTAAGTTTTGACAATGGATTAATCATTGCATTCGAAGTTCGAAGGTAAATGCATAGTCTGAACCAAAAATTGTCTTTGATATCCGATTAAAACAATTTAATTGTTTTACCATAAAAAATTCAAAATAATAGGTCGTATGGTCAAAATATTGTAGTGAATATTTCTTTTACCCTCTTAAGATAACCTCCAGCCTAGTGAAGTATTGAGATTTATATACTTTTTGCAGAATAAATTTAATTTGAAGTGATGATGCTCTGGTTCAAAATGAAGAAGATCTACAAATCTCAAAAAATGCTTACAAATGGAGTATTGAGATTTTACGTGTACAGTTTGTAATAGTACATATTTTCATTGTGTTTCAATCGCGACAAATATTTAAAAGCATAACAATATCGCATATATTTCAAAATTAACATTATCGAACAAGAAACTCAGATTAATACAAATGATATATAGGTAGTACAAAAGAAGTAAATACAATAGACAAGAACTGAAAGCGATTATACAAATCCACAAATAAGATTATTACATTTATGAAATTAACACTTTGACAATTCAACAGGTACTGAAAAAGGATTTTATTTTCCATGTCATTTAGATAGTGACCAAGGAGTATTTATTTATTTATTGATATGCATGGTTTGGACTTAATTTGGATATTTATATTATTATGTGAGAAAGCTAAGATTCGAAATCCAAATTCCAATTAAGGTAGTTTTTGTTTGTATGTTTCTATGGGCACTTGTGCTTTCCACCATGGGTGGTCAAGTTGGCATAACAAGGACACTTTTCTTCGTTGCCAGCAGTGCCAGGTGGCACGCAATTACATCGTCCACAACAACTCCCACAAGCTCTTTGGCACAATCTTGGACGAGATGATAAACGACACCTTGCAACGCATGCTCCATTACAATCTGAATTTTACAAAAATCATTTCATTCATTCTAACCATTATTTTTGAATCCTCTCTAAACATTAATTTAATTTTAATTATATACATGCAAATAACTGTTGTCACTATTTTTAGGTTGTTAATTTAGTTATCTATTATGATATTTGTCAATCAAGTTACTCCATAAATTAAAACTACTAATATATATATACATACATTCATGATTCATGAATTAATGTGACTGTGAATTTCATACATATATAGATGTTGTCTAACATATACGTACAAGGGAGATGAGTTTTATTTTTACCATGCACACAAGTTTGTTTTTACTATTTGATCAGTAATTAAATACCACTATTAATATTGGACAAATTAATAAGATGTGATGTGATATATTGATCAAATGATAAGACTTATTGATCAAATAGTAAAAATAATTTTGTGGATGATAAAAGACTATTCTCAGCTTATGAACTGTAGACTTTTATGAACTTCATTTTATCTAGCTAGTTCGTAACTTCAAATTTCACATCAAATTAAAAGCATGTATGTATGAAATTGTATGTTGTCGTTAATTGGTACATACCTATTTGCCGAAGAGAACCCTGTGTTTGTGCATATGCCTGCGGTTCATCAAAAGCATGCATAAATTAGTAAGTAGATACAGTACTAGTTTTATTAAAAGAAATGGAAATTATTTTGTCTCCAAAGACATAGCTCAAATAGTTGAGCTCTGAAACTTGAAGAAATTTGAAAAAGAACTATAACTACTAACATTTGATAAGGAAGTATAGATTTCAAAACTCTCATGATATACTAATTAACATTAATATTTGTACGTAAAAAATTAAAACAAAAAACACTAAATCAATTATAAAAAAACCACTAACTAATTAATTGGTATATGATTCATGCAAACTATGAATTAAAGTTAAAATATATATACCGATTGATCTGCTGCATCAACAAGATGAAGAAGGAGAAGCGATGCAAGAAGGGAAGCAGCTAGAAGCTTAGAGAAAGCCATTACTATAGCTAAAGTGTCGGTATGGAAAAGGAATTTTTTTTCTTTTGAAAGAGGTGATTGCCAATGGCCAATGCCAACTTAAGTGTGTGAAATGAGAGATAAGTTGAACTACTATTTATAGCCGATGGGAATAGCTTTATGAATATAATTTAAAAAAAAATAATTCTAGCTAGCTGGAATTTCTGTGAAGAAAAAGGCACCAGTGAACTTTCTGACTGACTCTCAAGAAGGGAGATCGACACTTCGTCCAGCGAATCTTCTGGTGTATGGATGGGTAGGAGAGAAACATGCTTGTGTAGATTTGATTGGGGTCTCCCCACTTGTGGGACTAGGAGTTGGTGATTTTACTGTAGAACGGACAGCCCTCAAAGCTGCTTCAAGCAAAATGGTCAAACATGAACAAGCGTGTTGTGATAATCAACATGTTTTTATACCTTTTGCGTTTGACACTTTTGACTTTCTAGCACTAGAGGCCGTAGATCTTTTGAAAAGAGTACAAAAAGTCATGCATAGCAATGTCGTGTCACATAGGTCTATGAATGTAGTTTTTTAAAGATTGGGTTTTACTATACAAAAAGGTTTAGCGGCGCAGCTTGTTGCCCGTCTACCTTTTATTCATATGTAATAATTATCTATTCATATATATATATATATATATATATATATATATATATATATAGAAGAAGCTAGCTAGCTAGCCAATTACTAAGTAGAAGTATTATTTTTTTTAGACTCATGGTAATTATTAGTATTAAATTTTTTGTTACAAGGGATGAGACCATTAGGTCAAATTACAGACGAATTTTATGACTAAAGTGAACCTCAGCAATATCATGCTATAAAAGATTAACACAACTCGGCAGAGGAGTATTAAAACTATGAAGAAGAAAAAAGGATCAAAATTTTACAATTTAAGATGAATAAATGGAGTATCTAAAGTAGAGTTCAAATTTTTATCTCCACATACTGCAATGTCTTTATTAATTGAGTTATGTTCACAAGACGAGATATATGTCTTTTTTGACACAGAGATATATGTAAAAAAACCTCTAAAACATATTTTATCTTTGTTTTTTTTTAGGGAAGATTTATCTTTGTTATAAATTTGTAATGTTTGTACCAAAAAAATTGTATTGTGGTGCATACGCGGAAGAGACCTGAATCTGAATGTTGGTGGGGAGGGGAATTTGGCAGTGAAAGCTGAAAATAAAGGGCTCTAATCTGGAACCATAAAAGTGCAATTGCTTGGCAGTGAAGTATTCATATATTGGCTGGCTGGCTTTGAAGAATATTAATTGAGCAGCTAGCTAGCTAGCGCATATTGTTTACTTTCTATATATTTTTGTCACAATATGATTGCCTCACTTTCACAGCCCCACGACTCTATTGTGTGATTAATTACATTGTGTCTCTAGTGCTTGTCATGAGTATACCATATTCAAAACTCGAATGTAGTATGTTATATTGGTCTTAATCTTATCTGACTCAATTTTTCAAACAAAAAATTTCACAAGTCAAAACAAGCCTATCTAGATCAGTTTGATTGGCATATTATGTATTATTTGTGCTTCATATTACCGACGTCCCACACGAGATATCAACATATATATGGGGATAGTTGGAGATGTTTCAATAAAATCAATATAAGTGGGTTAGACACCACATTTTAATCAAGAATATTGAGACATTGAATTTATCTGTCATTTATAAAGTTATGACATTGAATTTCTGAGTGTTAATTAATATACTTAACACATATTTTTTAACATATTTTTTTTTATTAGTTAAAATTTATGAGTTTTATTCATGTGAGTTTAACTCAATTAATAAAGATATTATATGTAATGTGTAAGATTAAAGTAAAAATCACAGTACGCATTTATTCATCTTTAAAAGATGAAGTTCTAGCTATCTGACCAATAAAAAATGATGAGAAACATGAATTTTAACCCGATAAAATAGTGTGTTGGAAAGTATTTATTTGAATATATGTAAAGTAACATAGTGGGTGTATAAACATAGAATTATACGATTTCATATATGATGTCAAAAATTAAATGTTCAAATAACAGGGATTAGCTGGTTTGCATTATTATTTGGAAGGAGAGAAAGGACCGGTGAATATAATACACACGTAGGGGTTCAATTTATTCCATGCATATAGAAAAGTACAAGAAGTAAGTTAAATTTTTAGAGCCAAAAATTGGCAAGAGTGTGCTGTGTGCGCCCCTAGATGAAGTTTAGGTTTGGTAGATGGTGTTATATGGAAATAATGGAATTGGATGCAAATATGCAATAAGCTAATTAAGCTAAGAAGATTGTGGAGAAGGAAGGAAAAGGAACCATTAGCGGAAAGTAACAAAAAGATTGATCAAGCCAACCTTGACAGCTGTTTGTGGTGGCACCGCAGATGTATTATTTTTTTTGATCGAGACCGAACGCAGTGACTAATTCCTCGCTAGATTGCAGGCAAGATTTAAAGCTACTCCATACCCAAGGTGAAGATCGAACCTTCAACCCTTAGTTATGGGAGGATGAGCCTTAACCGCTTAACCACACTTTTTGGGTTCACTACAGATGTATTATGATATTAAAAGATGTTTTCTATTATAAAAGAAAAAATAAAAATTACATTTATTAATAAAGAGTAAAATATAATGATTAAAAATATAATTTTTTAAAAAATAGTTTTAAAAGATGTAAAATTAATTTTTACCAAAATTTATGTGTCATTTATTTTTACATAAATTTTGTGTTAAATAGGTTGATAAATCACGTTTAATTTTAGACTTGTTTTTATTGAATTATCGTGTTGAATAACGAATTGACAAGTGTCACCTTAATTTTAAAATTTTCTTTTGAAACTGTCAATATTTGTTTTCATTTTCTGATTTTTAGTTGAAGAGCCTAGTAATTCAGAGTACGGCCGCGAGATAATTAAAGTTAGGTTCTTTGAAAAGAAGGTTCAAAGTAGTTGATAGAAGAAGAATTAATGGACCAAAATGAAATCAAAAAATAAGTTAAAATATCAAAACAAAAATTTTAATAGTTAAGATACCAAAAAATAAGTCAAGATATCAAAACAAAAATTTTAATAGTTAAAAGATTAAAATAAAACCAAAATATAAATTAAAAGACCAAATGAGTAATTAAGCCTTTATAAAATGTTCATGACCAATCATTAATGAAGAAATTGCTCGAACATCTGGAGAACAGGAGAAGTCTGATTTATATATTGGTAAGGTACATTACTAAAGCAACTAGCATAGAGATATAAATATAATATCATATTTTTGGCTTCAAAAAATAACTTTACAGATTGTTCACAAAAATTAAGTACCAACAAATTAAAAATGACAACTACTACTTATCTAATTAAGTGGATTAGAGAAGGGGAATCAAACTCCAACTAATTTCGTGTTTATGTAAATTATAAAAAGGAATTAATTGTTTTTTATTAAAAAAGAAATTCATTCATTCAAATTAAAAAGTGCATAAATCATTATAAATTCAATTGCTAATTAAAGTTATTTTTTATTTATTTCATTTGAAAACTTAAAATGTATGATGAGACTACCTATTTACTGCTACTAATAATAGATAAAAGAAATATCAATGTACTTTGATCAGAACATCGCATTTTATATATAGAAATTGAGGTTTAAAACTCGGACACCACACTTATTCACTTTAATCACTATTCTTGACAAGGCCTTGCCCCACTTCTTTGCTTTTTTCTCAATTTTCTCTCTTTTTAATTATCCAAGTATGTTTTATCTTTTTAATTTCCTCTCTTTTTGGTTGGTGGAGTACCTTATTTTGGGGACTTTCAATGGAGGTTGGCATCTTTATAAATTAAAGCTGGAGGGTTGAGTTTATACTCAGCAGTAGAGGCCGCCTCATATGCTTTTGTTGCTTCTAGGGCCCAGTCTTGGGTATTGCAGGATCATATTTTGAGAGGGAGTATGTGGTATGGACTCTGATTTTGAGCACGCTTTGAATGTGTTTTATGATACGATTCCGACTTTTGATGTTAGCAGTTTCACTAGCAAGGACACCGTCCCCCCTAAAACTCAACATGTTTTGGCGAGTGCTCTGTTTAGTAAAATTATTCAGGACATGGAAGTCACCTTCGACATGACACCAAGACAGAAAGCAGTTTTTGGGTGTTTGCGGGCTGCTCATGCTAAGGATTTTCTTTTAGCTATCCCCATTGATGGGTTAGGCCAGCATATGTCGCCGGTAGAGTATCGTACCATCCTACGATATCGCTTCATGATTCCTTTATTTCCTATTGATGAAGTGTGTCCAATTTGTCGTAAGGCGTGTTTGGACTCATTTGGGGAACATGCAGTTCATTGTAAGGAACTTCCAGGCTTCAAATATAGGCATGACTTTGTGAGTGATGTCCTTTATGATATATTTAAACGGGCGGGAGTATCTGTAAAGAAAGAGGCGCCTGTGAACTTTTTAACTGACCCACAAGAAGGAAGATCGACACTTAGGCCAGCAGACATTTTGGTGTATGGATGGGTCGGAGGAAAACATGCGTGCGTAGACTTGACTGGGGTTTCTCCACTTGTGGGATTGAGGACTCACGATTTCATTGTGGGACAAGCGGCCCTCAAAGCTGCTTCAAGCAAAGTTGCTAAACACGAAAAAGCATGTTCGGATAATCAACATGCTTTTATACCATTTGCATTTGACACTTTTGGTTTTCTAGCTCCAGAGGCTGTGGATCTTTTAAATAGAGTTCAAAAGGTCATGCATAGCAACATTGTTTCTCCTAGGTCTATGGATGTTGTTTTTAAAAGAATGAGTTTTGCAATCCAAAAAGGGGTAGCGGCGCAGCTTATTAGCCGATTACCTTCTATTCATATGTAATTAACATTTTATATACTATTAAAATAGAGTAATAATAATTGATCTCTTTTGTGTAATTATAATTCTCTTAATTTCTCGAAGAAATCAAGTCCTCATATCGACCTCTTTAATCTCTCTCTTCTATATCTTTGAAAAAATGGGGAAGATCTTGATTTGTTTTGTATGAGGGAGTTTAAAAAAAAGAAATACTAGATAATAAATAATATGAAAGAAGAGGTTCAAACAACGACTTTTGTATGTAAAAAAAATTCGATTAACAAACGAAAACTCATAATATATGCCCCCTACAAATTTTCCAATGAGATAAAGTATTATATATTAGTAAGATTAGATAAATTTTTAGACATTGTAATGTTAAAAAGTTAACTTTCAGATTGTAAATTATATCACAACATGTATCTATAGGTTGTTGAAATAACCTTCTAGATAAAGACTTGATATAAATATCAGCAAAAACAATGGTGCTATTAGCGCCGCCGTATGTTTCTAATGTTTGGTCAACATAGATATACTGTATTAAGGAGGAATAAAGCCCAAAGGACGAAAGGCCCAACGTCACGACTTGATATTAAAACTTGAAAAGCCCATTACCTTAGTTTTTTTTTAATAATAACCTTTGGGTTTCTTTTTAAATCACATAGTCCATGTTGTTTAGTTTGCAATACATTTTTCTTGAAAAAATTTTTTTCGCGCCCCCAGCAAAATTTTGTGCCCCCTACGTTTCCAAATTTACACTTTTCATGTTTGTTGTGTATTCAGCGAACTAAAAAATAGTCTGTTGAATTCGCTATTTAAGATGTGAACGTTATAAAAATCAATTTTGTTGTCTCTCTCATTATTCTCTCGCCCCCATGTTCTTTTTGATGAATAAAACATAATTTGTAAGATAAAGTGTGAACAATTCCATCACGCCCAAATGTGATTGATGAATACTTTTGAATAATAATGGAGCAAATCAAGAGGTCATGCATATAAATGCAATTATAAGATATTTCAATTTTTGGAACTATATTGTGTCTGTGATTAGTCGATAATATGTCACAACAACTCTAGTGTCGATCAAAATATGTTCTTTAGCAGTGGTTAAATCTTGATAAATTCACTAATCAAAGTGTAAACTAAGTTTTCTACCTAAAAAATAAACTGCAGTTTAGTTCGCACTTTACAATGTCAAGAGTGTTTTTTTCAGAAAAAAAAATCTTTCAAAAGGGTGAAAAATATCGTAAGGGGTGTTCTGGTCATTTATGAGGGGGGCGTCATATGCTAGGAGGTGAAGTTTTTTTTTTACTAATAGTTTGCAATACATGTTACTCTATGTTAATTTTTAAAATATGTTTTGAAAATTATTTTCTATTACTTTTCTAAATCATACAAAATAAATATTTCTTTTACATTATTTGACTAAGTTTATATTTATTTTTATTTTAGTGAAATGTATATGTTAATGAATGTTGTTCTAGTTGGTAAGAATATAATTTACTCAATTTAGCTCATATATTTCACTAATGAATATGAGCTCGATGGTTGTAAAATGTAAATGTAAGCCGAACCATTTTCCTTTCTTTGAGAAATAAGCTAAACTTTTTTTATTTGATAATAAAAAATTGCTAAACTATTTTATTATTTTTTAAAAAAAAATTGCAAAAGAAATACTACCACTATTACCCATTCCACGTGGCCTTGTTAGAGCAATGACATTACCGCAGTATCCACCAATAACAAATTGCATAAACATAAACTCTTCTCATATAATCACCCACACATAAACCCTAGAATAGAAGAAAGAGAGGCATAACATAAACATGATTTCCAAATTGACACGTGTCACTTGCTAGAGGCCTGAGCCTTTTGTTGTGCTATGATATTATTATGCTACAAACAAATCAGAATAAGGATTTCCCCATTTTCCTTAACCTTGTTCCGTTTTTGAGCACACAACACAACACAGCACAAAAGTGAGTCACTATCTCTTTTCATTCATATTCATCACTGTTTTATCTATAAGATTCTTCTTCTACCGAAACAGAGTGATGAAACAGAAACAGAGTAGTAGGTACGATGTTTTGGAAGATTGGTCGGAAACTGAGGTTGAAACAGCTGAAATTATTTCAGCTTTGTATCATTGTTTCTCTTTGTTCAGTAGTGTATCATACTCATGGGGGTGCAAAAAGAAGAGATCTGCCATTCAAAACACTCCTTCTCATGATGGCGGCGCCGCCGTTGTGCTTCCATCTTCTGATGCCGGAAAAGCTCAAGCTTCGAGTCCTGCTACCCCTCTTTCGTTTCCAGCTACCGAATCAGATGAGAAAACCAAACATTCCAAAAACAAAACTTCTCTCAAAAGGGTAATCTTTTCTTCACTCTTCTTTCTCTCTAATGGTCTTTTCCTCTGCTTTGGTTTTCTTCTTAATTCTTTCTTATCCTTTTCTGTAATAATCGTTTTCTTGCTTCTTTTATTTATTTATTTTATTTTTTCTGTCATGAGACATTGAATTCTATGTTTTCATTCCGATATGGTTGATCCATGATGTGGAAAAATACACACTTTTCGCTAAAATCTGTTAGTACTAGATTCAAATAGACAAATACCCTGTGTTTTTTCTAATTGGCTGTTTTTTAGCTGTAATATTTATTTCATGTATCTTTGACAAATTAAAATTAAAATTAAAAATTGTAAAAATATATATATATATATATATATATATATATAATTTTATAATTGTGTACTTTTTTTTTTCTTATTTCAATTTTGGGTTATGTTTTTTGTGTCAACAGAAGAGAGAGTACTATCTTAATATGATTGAAGATTTGACCATAACCAAAGACTCAATCAATCAAGTAAGTTTATTCTATTTGCTTATTTATAAATAGGTTTTTGTTCATGAATTTTTATACCCAATTTTTTGTTTTTATTTCTGAATGTTTTGTTCTTTAAAATGAAAATAGAAAATTGAACACATGAAGCGTCATTGTGAACAATTGAAAGACATCAACCTCAAATTGAAGGCAAAGGAAAAAGAGGTACTACTACCACTATATCTAGTGTTGTTACTAGAACTACTAACATTTCTTGGCTTCTTGGAGCACGTTTGGCTTGACTTTTTTTCACTATATAAGTTACTTTTAGCTTAAAGTTAAAAAAAAAAACTTTAAAGAAAAAGTTAAAGTTGTTTGGTATTTATTGTTTTTTTCAACTTAATTAGTACTTTTAAGTTATAATCAGTTTGGTAAAATATTTTATAAAGACATGATTTTTTTATAGTACAAATAAAAATCATAAATTATTATAATAAATATTATCATAAATTAAATTCAAAAAACTTAGAAAATAGGCCATAACCTAAAATATAAAGCATCACAAACTTAATCGATTGTTCTTTCCAACAATCTAGTGGCTATTTGATTTCTAGCTCTATCCATATAGCTCCCATCTTGTACTCTTCTAAAATTGTATGAACTCAAATCTTCATTATTATTTCTTTCTTCTTCGCGCTCGGACATATACCCAGGGATATGATCACACTTGTTAAATTCCTCATCTTCAACACCGCACATTCGAATGAAGTTATGGAGCGCTGTTGTTGCAACTATGATCTTTTGTTGTTTGATTAATGGAAATGGTCTCATATCTGATAAAATATGCCACCTTTTCTTCCAAACACCAATTGTTCTTTCAATGACATTTCTCAATGAAGAATGTGCATGATTGAATACTTCACGTATGCCTTCAGCTTGACTGCCATCTCTAAAATCAGGAATATGATATCTTTCACCTTTATATGGTGATAAATATCCTTTCATATTTGGATATCCAGCATCAACTAGATAATACTTTCCTATAAATATTTTTAAAAAAATTATTGTCAGTTTATAAGGAAAAATAATTTTCATAAATATATAAATGAAAAAAATATATTTATAAAATTAATATTAGTCGTACCTTCAGGAGGATGAGGAAACACACTTTTCATTTCTTCAATAACTGACGAAAGAATACGCGTGTCATGTGCAGTACCAGGCCAACCAACAACGACAAAAGTGATTAACATATCAAAGTTACACACTAACATTATGTTCTGTGTTGGGTATCCCTTTCTACCAATATAGCGAATTTGATCTTTAGTGGGAACAATAGCAGGAATATGTGTTCCATCTATAGCACCGATGCATCCTTCAAAATATGGCCAATACCTTCGATCATCCTTGATTTTGGATGGAACTTCTGCAAAGTTAAAATCTGGAGGCCTCACAATTTCTTTCGCTAGTAAACATAAACTCTCTAGAACTTCAGCAAACTTTCTACTCACTGTCTCTCCAGACTTTCCAAATTTATTTTGAATATTTCTATTAGTCTCACTATGTGCACAACTCCAAAGAAACATAGTAAGTGCCTCCAATGATGTCATTTCCCTAGATGGGTGTAACCATTTCCTACTCACTAATAAACTTTCAAGTTTTAATACAGCATGAGTTTCCATCCTGAACATGTTATAACTTTCACCTGGGGTGTTAAGAGTTTCTCGAACCCAAGTCCATCCATGAGAATAAAGAAATCTATTACCTTGCTTCAGTAGGTACTTCATATAATAGTCATATGCAATTATCGCTGCCCCGTAACATATTTTATAAAACATGCATTTTCTTTTTTTAACTTTTCTTGAATGTTCATTGATTTGATTAGAAGACATCTGAAAACAATTTAAAAACAATAAAATTATCAAATTCTAATATATATAAATTAAAGAAGCTCAAATACTTAAATATCAATACAAATTTCAAGGAAAACACAAAATCAAATAACAAATACTTCAAATATTAAATAATAAAGCATAGAGCAATATCTAAACCTAAAACTTAAATGTCAATAATTTAGCAAACATAAATTTAGTCTTAATCTAAATATTGGATGATGACTTCGGAGCATACTTGTATAGAATCCACTCTACTAAATCATCCTTAGATTCTTTTAAGGACATTAGCAGGACTCTATTTTGTTCATCTTTAAGCATTTCTAAAGCATAACTAAATTGTTGTTTATTCAAAAAACCCTCATCCTTTGCGCTTTTCAATAATTTAACACAATCTGGAATAGAGTATTGGCCAGTGACATGAGATGTGGCAGCAATTCCAGCCTTTTCAACTTCATTATGATCTTCAGCTGCTTCAACTAATCGCTCAAATGTTTTTTTCATATCTGATGCTGTCCCAACTTTTGCCTTACCCCTTGTCACTTTTTCTCCCATATTTGACAAAACCTTTCTTTTCTTTTTGGATTGAGTATTTTCCACAGGGCTTAGGTCCTCATGAATATTGCATTCACTATCATCTGATTCAGTAATTTCAAGTGGCAAATTTGTAGTGCCCTTTTTGCCATTAGATTCAGATGGCACACCCAAAGCCGGTGACCATGTGTATTGACTTGTTGCCACTGTGTCCCCAAATATGAATTCCAATTCATCATGAAATTCTAAACCTTGATAGCGAAATTTTGCATACTTTGCATTCTCCTGCATAACCAATAATAATAGACAATATTTAGGAAAACCATGAAGCAATATTTCACGGGATAAAAAAATTAAATATTCAAAATACTCACCCTTATCTTAGCATCCCACCATGAAGGATCAGCATCAATATTTCCTGTCTGATGATTCCATCCTAAACCTGTTTCTTTACCAATTAATTGTTTCCAGGTAGTCCAATCATTTCTCAAACTATCCATTCTATTTCTTAACTGCTTTTGGTTATAGTTCTTATTAGCACGTTTATTGAATTCTTCACGTATTTCTTCCCATTTCTTATTCTTGAAACCAATTCCCGGCTTTCCACATTTACGAATCTCATTCGTACAAAGGTCTAGTAACATTTTGGTATCCAACGGAATATTCCACTTTGCTTTTTCAAAATTTTCAGATTTACACGGAGGACCTTCTTTAGTAGTCATAGCTGTAATATAATATTTAAACTACCCTTATTAATATTGTTTGTTATTTATATCTTAATTATCAAATCATATACAAAAATAAATGAAAAAATTTCAAACATATAAACCAAATGCAAGTATATATAGCAGAGAATATAATTAATTTAACATATTCTAATAAGAAATAAAAGACAAAAAAAATAAGATAGAAAACAAGAAATAAGAAAAGAAAACTAAACATATACAAAAGAATGAATTTTGATGGATAAAAGAAAACTAAACATATACAAAAGAATGAATTTTGATGGATACAGTGGCGTAAAGTAACATATAAAAAAGAATGAATGTTGATGGATACAATGGCATAAAGTGAAAGCAAGAGCCAAGAGGCACGTGAATGAATTGATGAATTAAACTAATATTCTGTACTTACCTGCAACTGCAGGACGCTTTTGACTGCTACTGTAAGTAATGGGACGGCAGAGGTATTACTTTAGGTTATAGCAGTCTGACTGAGTTATTATATAGTAGCAAATAGGGTATAAATAAGCGGGAACTGTGCCAAAAATAAAAGAAAAAAGCGGGAACAAAAAATAAAAAATAATAAAAAGTGGCAGACACGGGAATCGAAGTGTGATTTTCAGTACTGTAGCTCCGAAAAGTAAGTTTAAAGTTCATTTTATTTTCTTTTTTTTTAAGTCACTTCTATGACATTTTCTTCATTATAAAAAAGACACTTTTTATTTTAATCACTTTATTAAAATTGTGTTTGGCCCTACTTGTCATTAGAAGTGGTAGAAAAGTATAAAATAAGTGAGGCCAAACAAGCTCTTGGAATTGCTTAGCTTATCCTTAATTCTTTTTAATAAGATACTACTACACTATTTTTGGACTTGTTTATTTTACATTTGTTGTATATTTGGTGGGGCCGATCTTGTTTTTTGATTTATGGAAATTCCTATTCTATTTTTACAGTTAAGTATGAATGGTCTTAGACTTAAAGATGAATGCAAATACCCCAATTTGGAAAATAATTGTCCAATACAATTGAATCATATCATCAAAGTCTCAGTCAACTCTTCCAATTCTATAGCTCAAACTGAAGAGAAAAATAAGCAGCTACTTCAAATACCCAATCATCATCATAACAATCACAATTTCGGGCTTACTACTAATAGCCATCCAACGACGTCGTTGCCACTTGCATCTTTATCATTGGGCCGCAGCAGTAATATGGGCCCATTGTCCATTCCTGATCTGAACTTATCCATTGAAGAGTCGGTCCACGTGGACACTTATCAACCGTTAGATGTGGCTCCATCAAATAATAAGGATTTGAGTAAAGTTATGGCAGCTCAAGCAAGACAGAGAAGGATTCAGATTATCAGGCTCAAGAAACCCGTGGGTAATAATAATACCAAACAACGTCAATCTTATAATAGATAGCTAATATAATTGTAACATTTTTTATTTTATTTCCATTTTTAATCTTTATATTTTTGTTTTCTCTATATTTAAGAGATCTATATATGGATGGATATTCATTATGACTTATGAGTATGCCTCGTATTACTTGGCGACAAAGAAAATTCTTGTGACGTTGGTATAAAGTAGTACTGCATTAGGAAATTTGGTGGATCTTGGTCAAAATATAATTTTGGAAATAATATACTATGGTAATAGATGTACGAGATTCGTAGTTGTGTAAAAACTCGATTTTGATTTTGAAGCAATCATTTGCTCGGTACAAAGTAAAATGTGCTTTAAAAGAATCTAAATAGTTACAAGAATTCTCTCAATGAATCATTAAAATATTGTCTCATATTCGTTCGATTGTAACTAGTTTGAGTATATGTTTTATTTGAAATCAATGTGGAAAAGACATTGTTTCAAAACAATATGTAGATGTTCTATTTGGATTATAATTGGTTATTAGTAATCTCAATCTTCAAACAATGTAATGCGACATCAAAATACTCATACGAATTTGGCCTTATCAATCGAGTAAGAGATGGAAATTTTCTAATGAGAGAAAGAATAGTCGGAGTGATAGTGAAATTCAGAATTGTGATAATCCGTAATCAAATTCAGTGTCTCATTGGAGTCATATTTCAATCGAATGCCCCGCTAAATAGCTAATATGTCAGGTAACAAATTCTCTCACAATAATAAAAAAAAGTCAACGAAGTCAATCACCGTTAATATCAAATTAGACGTTCCCTCACTAAAAATATACATTACTTTGGTTGCCAAAGAAAGAATCTTTGAAGATGAATTTTGATATAACCATTTGCAGGGGTGGTAACGAATTGACAAAGGACACTGGACCCAGATGGTCATAATTAAGAACTATCAAGAACAATGAACATAGAAGAATGATAATAGAAAATACTATTAATTGAAGCCAATAAATCAATGAAGCCAGACCCTGTTAGGCCTTGCTTGGTTGGAGAGAAATTGAGAAGAGAGAAATAGAAACATGGAAATCAATGCATGTTCCATGTTTCTCAAACTGCCACTAAAAATCTGCATTGCTTGGGCTGCCAATGCAAATATCATCGACTATGAATTTTGATATAACCATGATGAATCATTACCAAAATAAAGCATGAAAAATTACCTTGCATCACCGATCAACAAAATGTTGAAGGTTCTCCGATATGGATAAATGCCAAATTCAATTTTGAACACGTAGTAGACTGGACCTGCAGATGAGAATATATGAGAATAGCGAGCCACCTATAACCTATAACCAACCACCTTGGTTGGCTGAAATAAATAGTGACCTATTTCATATGAGCTTATCATTAGCTCGTGCATTTTGATATAATAGTAAATATGTCAGAATCACGATGATCCACTGTTATTTTGCAACGAATGAGGATCAATAATTATATTGCGCGTACACATTTGATTAGAAGCTAAAGAGTTGAGTATAGGAAATATTGAAGTTCAAATACTAGTATATTTGCAGAAAAATTATATCAATATTTAATGGTGTAATATATGTACAGAAATATATATTTTATTGTATAATTACTAATATCTTATTTTTTCTTAAAGTATTTACTAATAATATCTTATTTGTATACGTCAATTTGCTTTTATATACATATTTTTTTTATAATATCTTATTCGTTTAACATATTTTTACTGTTTTATCATAAAAATAATATATATTTTTACTACTGTTTTGTTGTCTGCTGATTAATTATTTTTGAACACAGTTGCAAGTGAAGTTATAATTTTATTTTTTGGTAACAAGTCATAAATTTATTTCCAATAGCATATATAGTTATAAATTTTTATTTTTGTATTTTTTATAAAAATATAATGAAATAATCTAGATTTTCCCTCTTAATTTATTTGGGTACACTCCCTCCCTCTTAATTTTTATGTACGGAGTATTTTTTACTAAATAATTAAATAAATAAAAAACCCTAAGACAATGACACGTGTGAAGATCAAGGAATGAGTAGTAGGAGTATTTTGATTGTTTAGTTGATGATGATTTATAATAGCATAGCAGTGATAGCAGTGTGAGATAAAAGAGGCGACACACTAACAAAACAATAACTAACACTTTCTTCGTTCTCCCTATCTTCCAAACTCACTCACTCTCACTCATATTCTTCTTCTTCGCACTTTTCTTTCTTTCACTCATTCAACTCACTCTACTTTTTAATTATCTCATAATTACGATTCATCAACATTCTTAGTTTCAGATTCAATTCAATTCGATTCAGAAACAAAGAAAGATGAAAAAACAGAGAAAATCTCCATCTTCTTCAGAATGGTGGTCGGAAAGTGAGAAGGAAATCGCCGAAACCATTCGTGATTTGAAATCTACTATGCCTTTGTTCAGTAGTGTACCATTCACTTGGAGTTGCAAAAGAAACAGATCCGCAATTCAAACTACTCCTCCGACGACCACCACCACGATAATCAACCACCGTGCCGTCGTTCTACCTCCTTCAACCAACCCTGTCAAAATTGAAGCTCCGAGTCCTGAAACCCCTCTTTCGTTTCCAGCTACTGAATCAGATGATAAACCTAAACATCATCATTCCAAAAAGAAAACAACTTCACTCAAAAAGGTTTTCTTTTTCTTTCTTGCCCAATTTTACCCTTTTCTGGGTTTGTACTTTGTATGTATACGTTGGTTTCTGATTTTTAGGTTTTTTTTTTTGTTCTTTTCTGTCAAAAGGAAAAAGAATCGTCTCTTCAAATTATACAAGATTTGACCATTACCAAATCTGATCTCAATCAAGTAAGTTTTTTTATTTATTTTTGGGTTTTTTTTAATGATTATTTTTGGTTACATTTTTCATGAATTATTTGATTTTTAATTAATGAATCTTTGAAATATAAATAGGAGATAGAGAAAGTGAAGCAACACTATGATCAGCTGAAGAGTTTCAATTTGAAGTTGAAAATAAAGAAGCAAGAGGTATTTTTTAATTTTCATAGTAATAGTAATAACTTTTCTTTGTTTTTAGGATTTGTTTGTTTGTTTCTTTTGGATTATGAAAAATGAAAATTGCCATTTATTTACAGCTATTGTGTAGTACTAATGGCCACAAAAGTGAATTCAAAACCCCCAAATTGGAAATTGACCAGAAAGTGCAGTTCAATCATCAATCTAATGGTTCAGTCAACGCTTCAGAATCAACGGCTGAAAATGAAGAACACGAGAAGGAGCAGCAACACCAACAGCAACAAATTGAAATGTTTCCTCCTAATGATCAAACGATGTCGTTTGCAGTGGGATCTTCTTCTGTTGGATTGGGCCGTAGTAACGTGAATAATAATGGCCCAATAGCTCTTCCTGATCTGAACTTACCAACGGAAGAGTTGGTGAACGTGGAATCTTTTCAACCGTTGGATGAAGAAACGGTGGCAACAAATAGAGCTATTTTAGCGGCTGAGGCTAGGCGGCATAGAAGACTTGAGATTTCTAGGCTGAAGAAACCTTTTGGAAGCAATAATAATAGCAAACAACATCAATAATGTTGAATGTTGATGATGTTTATTTTATTTCCTTTAATTTTTTTCTCTCTTATAGAATTTCAAATGTGGATATTGGTTATTACTGTACTAGTTAGTAGTTACTAGAATTCTTGGTGCCAAATGAAATTCATCTGTGATGTAATTGAAAAAAAATTCTTATTGAGGTGTATATAATATGAGGAGATATGGTAGCATTTTGGCAAAAATATTTTTTGAAAAATATCTTATACTAGTAATGTTTTGAGAATCATAGTTTTGTTTGTGAACTTTTGAATTAAATTCGGCAGCAATTGTGCTAACATTAGTGATTGATTCTTATTATGACAATGTGATTACTTTGACAACGAAATACTACACCAATTGCGCTAACACTTGCTACTTTTCTTTTTCTCACAGCAAAAAACACCTACAATATATATAGTAGTATAAAAACCTATTTAACCGATCAACCGTACCTTTTCTTTTCTATTAGGTGCTCTTTTATACACATCCTACTTTGTTCTTTTTGGATATATATAATTTACAAAAGTTGTTCTTTGATTTTATGTTGCTTGTTTTCTCTTTCATAAATTGATTTGAAACTAGAAGTCCCTATGAGCATGATTCATATGAAAAGAGCATTGCAATATAGGAGTACTATATAAGTTCAAGTTTGAATCAAGATTTTCCACCTATTTTTCTTGAAGATTGAAATTCTAATCATTTAATTACTTGACTAAAAAAATTGATTGAAATTAGTCAAACTTATTTCTGGTTGAACTTCTAATTCTTGGTCTTGTACTTTTTAGACACAAGTTTTGACACCGTATAAACATCAATTTGAATTTTTCATTATAACTTTCTTTCCCTTTTGACAATGGTGATGAGATAAAAGATACATTTGATCTCTCAAAAAATAAAGGACAAAACAATTTTAGTATTTAAGTTGAATAATTTATTATTTAAAAATTGTTCTGGAATAGGATAAATTGAGGCAAAAGACGTGACAACGAAATTCTTGTCAATCACTACACAGTTTTTTTGTGTCACATAGAAGTTGCCTAAAATAAAAAATATTAGTATTATTTTGTCCATCAAACATTGTACAAAACAATAAATTGTTTGATACCTTAAAAATTTATCATGTGTTCCTATGTTGGTTTTTACATTTTGTAGACTAAATGGACACAAAGACACTAGTTTAGAATGTATATTATATTGGACACAAAAAAAAAAATAAACATTGTAGGTATGTATTGTTGAATATGATATTGTTGGAGTTTGTTTGAAGTCCCACATTGCTTAGGTTTCCGGGCGGTCGAGTGCATAAATATGTGAGGGCAACCTCACCCTATGAGCTAGCTTTTAGGGTTGAGATCCGAGCATATTTAACACGGTATCAGAGTCGGGTTAAGGACTGGAATGTGGGCGTTTGACCCAGGCCCACACGAGGCGTGAGGGTGGGTGTTGAATCTGTAGTTGTTGACCCAGACTCACGTTAGGCGTGAGGGTGGGTGTTGAATATGGTATTGTTGGAGTTCGTTTGAAGTCTCATATTGCTTAGGTTCTCGGGCTGTCGAGTGCATAAATATGTGAGGGCAACCTCACCCTATGAGCTAGATTTTGGGGTTGAGATCCGAGCATATTTAACATGGTATCAGAGTCGGGTTAAGGACTGCAATGTGAACGTTTGACTCAGGCCCACGCGAGGCGTGAGGCTGCGTGTTGAATATGATATTGTTGGAGTTTGTTTGAAGTCCCACATTGCTTAGGTTCCCGGGCGGTCGAGTGCATAAATATGTGAGGGCAACCTCACCCTATGAGCTAACTTTTGGAGTTGAGATCCGAGCATATTTAACATGTATGATTAGCAATTTTTTCAATCCAACTAGTAGTAAAATACTATTAATGCCCTGCTCTAGGTTATCGGGCCTTTTCTCTTGAACACTGGTGAACTATAGGCCCAAGGTTAAGAAATTCAGCAAGCTTAGGCCATGCTTATTTTCCAAACAAATCCAAGCTTATGAGTAGGACTCAAATTGGCCTTTTTGATCTCTTCAAAAAAAATAAAAAAAATAAAACCCTTTTGATCACAATAAAATACACTCAAACTCGACCTGTGTACTTAGTTCAATTAGTAGGATATATTGCACGTATGTGCAGAGACCAGAGTTTGAACTATGATACACCCACTTATTCACCTCTAAGTTATGAATTTTTTTTAAAAAAATACACACTCTCACTCCTTTTTCTTACACCCACACTGCGCTGCAACATCCTTAAATGTCTTTTTGAAATATTTAAATTAAAACATATATGATAGAATTGAAGCATTAGCAAAGTTCAAACACTATTTGCCTGGCCACCATTTCATGCTCATCGTTTTCTTTTTGTTGTTTCCTTCATAAAATACATGTTCTAGACATATTCATGATTAATAATGTCTTCTAATTACGAAGGTAAACCATTGAAAGCATTTAACTAATTTGATGTCTCCATTCAGGTAGTTGTATCTAATAATCTTTTTAATTTATTCACATATCTTCAAAGATATGACACATTAATTTGTTTTATGTATAAAGAAAGAGATACATTAGTTTATATGTCATATCTTTGACAATTGTCATGGCACGCTTATATTAAAAAAATATAGGTAGTTGTTTTTCCTTTGTGATCGGTCATGGCATGCTTAATCTTTATAGTTGTCTTTTTAGCCTTCATACTATGTAGTACAACGTAATTCTTAAGACTACTCTACTAATTTAGTCGAAAAAAGAAGACTACTCTATTAATTAAGAGTTTAAGACCAGAAGTCCAGACTCCAGAACAGAGAGGGTATGGAAATTGGAATCCCCTAAATTAGAAAATAGTTAATGCAAGATCAACAAAAACATATAAGACAACATTGTCAATTAGCTAGCTTAACATATGTTACTATATTGGAAAATAGTTTATGGAAGAACAACAAAATTACAATAAAGTTCCAAAGTACAAAGTAGTATAGTACTTTACTGATATATATATTTTATAGTATTTTTTTTATGTTAATTGTTAGGATTTTGGTAAAAAAAATGTATTAGAAAAATTTTGAATGTTGAAATGATTATTGGGACCCATTGCACTAAAAAAAGATTAAAACTTCAAAATAAACACTAATAGAAAAATAATAATAAGATTAAGATAGTGAAAATTTTAGTTTTTTTTTTCTATATCAAAATCAAATGAACCAAGTCTTTATTTATAGAAAAAAAAATTATGAATTTTGGTAAAAAAATATTTATTTTACAATGAAATAATTGAGTTCAAAGTATTATTATGATAAAAATTGAGACAGTCTATCACAGCGCGCCACGTGTCCCTACTTTATCAAAACTGTTTCTCTCTCCACGTCCTGGAGCTTGACGTGCAGACGTGCCCATGTCTACTCGTGTGCTGCACACGCTCTATTTGGCAAATAAAAAAGAGCCACGCGTCCCCTCCGTTCAGCATTCAACATGTTGAAAGTTTTCAACACTTCTCTCCTCCACATCATTCAACACACACTTATTCAACACACCCATTACAATACTATTTTTGTTTAATTCTTATTCAACACCAACCATTCAACACCATTGTATATGGTATGATATATAAGTAGAAAATAATTCTTAAACAACGTGCCAAAGTACGTGTTTTGTGCAATAGCATGATCTTAAAGTTAACTTCAGTTGCAAGTGTGACAAAGTATTTATACATTTGTGAAACAAGTCACTTCTACAGCGGACCATTTTCATAAATAATCCATGACATACAGGTACAAAAAAATCATAGAAATTTTATCAAAGATAGTGATCTGATTCATATTGGTTTAATATATAAGCTACATATTTGTTTTTCGTTTTAATTTGATTAAACTGATATCAATTAATTTGTTATCACAACAATAAAAATAATAAAGATCATATGACCATTAACCTCTCACTACTAGAAATTTGCTTATTTCGTGCTGATTTTCCTGCGGAAATAAATTCGCAGGTACTCCTAAGGATTTTTCTGCGGAATTTGCAACTTAGAGCAATTTCCTGCGGATTATTTCTTTTCAGGAAAATCCGCAGGTGTTCCTAAGGATTTACCTGCGGATTTCGTCAGTTAGAATAATTTCCTGCGGATCATTTTGTTTCAGGATATTCCGCAGGTGTTTCCGAGGATCTTCCTGCGGATTTTGGCACCCACGTTCCTGCGGATTTCCCGCAGGTAACATTTTGAATATTATACTATCAAACGAAAAAAATTATACTATTAAGATAAAAGAAATTAAAAAAAAAGAATCATTCTCGTAACCTCTCATTTTCTCTACTTTCTCTCTCTTCTCTCTCTCTCTCTCTCTCTCTCTCTCTCTCTCTCTCTCTCTCTCGTAACCTCACAATCATCAACATCACGATGAAAATCACTCAAAATCAGAACCGAAACTCAACATCCCCAATCAGAGCTGCCATGAACTTTCGCCGTTAACCTTTGTTGCGAGTTGCCACCGTGAATCAGCGCCGCCATCGTGAATCTTCGCCGACAACTGTTGTGTCACCGCCATGTCGACACATCTATTGCTAGGGTTCAGTCTCCTTCTGAATTGTTGTATGATTTCGTTTTCAAATTCTAGATCTAATTTTCACATTCCTAGCTTTTTCAATTAGCTTCACATATTTGATTTTAAGCAAAACTCAGAAACCCTAAACTCCCTTTCGATTCTGATCAGAGATCGAAGAAAATGGATGAAGAAGAAGAGTACGGTAATTCTCTTTTTCTCAATTCCTTTCTCAATTACATGTTAAATTTCGTGAAATTCAGATCTAGTTGTGTATATAAGAGATAAGAGATATTAATCGATAAAATTCTTATGTGTTTCGTTTTGATTTTGATTCAGAGGTTGATCTCATGAAGCTTAGCCTCAAAGTAAGCATTCAATAACAACACTACCATTTTTCTTTTATAATTTCTGTTATTAAAGTTATCAATGGATTCATACATATATAGATTCAATTGTGTTTGATTCGTTCTTGCTTAGGTTATTCACATGGATATGAATGAGTTTTTTTTTTTTTCTTCTATATTTATCAATTTCGTAAACTATGGTGCTTAGTTTTAATCTAATGTAGTGCTTAGTTTTTGTTATAAGGTGTGTGGTGTGAAAAATTGTGTTTAGAGTTTAGTAGTTGGAAAAATTTGTATTGAAGATCATGTTTATCGGTTTGTTCACTTCATTGTGCTTCATCTAATGTAGATTTTAATATAAATTTCTATTGTGTTTGAGGATTGTGTAACTATGCATGGTGTGTGCATTAATTTACAATTTGTGATTAGGATTAGATTTAACAAATGATATTTGTTAGGATAAATATTTAGACTGTAGAGGAAAAGTATTTAACAAAACATCTATTTATGTAAACTTGAATTGTTAACTTGTGATGTGTAACTAATTAACTATGTCTTTTGTGTGGATTAGTGCACAACTTATAACTTGTAGATAAGCAAAGGAAAAATTTGCAATCTGCACATATTAACCTCAAAATCTAAATGTTAATCAATGTATTTGTGTTTATTTTTATATGGTTTATTGAATGTGTCTTTGATGAAACAATAACACTACAAACATATATTTAATGGTTTATTGAATGTGTTTTTGTTTCATTTGTGTAAACAGGTTAAATGACTTTCTCTTTCTGGTTTGGTACATCAAAGCCTCAACTCCCCTCTGATAAAGGTATATATTTCTTATTAGTTTGATTGTGAAAATTGTTCAAGTTCTATGTTAGTGATTGATGCAGTGTAGAATGGTTTTATTTAATTATAGAACTTTTTGTAATATAGATGGAAAACATGGTGAATTTCCTAACCGAGCTTTCTATGATGCCTTATGCTATTGTATCCTTGTATTGCCTTTCGATGATTGCTCCTTCTGCTTTATATGCGGCAAAATCTACCCTTGAGAGGAGCCCCTTTTGGACTGATACTCTGAAGCACTACACAGGCTACTCTGAGGAACAACTAAGGTAATTTTCTTCTGATATTGTGCTTTTGTGTGTGCTGTGATGTTGATGTTGTTTTTGTCATTGGTGTATTAGCTGCAGCTGTTTTAGCTGGTAAATTGATGCTGCAATGGTGTGTTCTTAGTTGCAGGGACTGCATTGAAGTTTTAGCATTGTCTTTTGATTTTTGGTGTGTAGTGTTAGAGTGCTACCAGTTTTTGTAAGTAGTGTGCCTTTTTGTTGGTGAATCTTTGTTTTTGTTTTCTCTTTAGGGCCTGGTATATGAAAAGGTGTAAAGTTTGGTGGTTTGTGGTGCCATATGTCTAAGTGTGTGTTTTGTGTTTTGGAATGAGGTAGATTTGGTTTTGTTTTTTCTTAGCTTTGCTGCCTTTTTGTTTTGTAAACCTGCTATAGCATGTCTTGTGGTTTGCACTTTTTTCTTCTTTTTAGGTACTTCTTGTGCCTAGGGATAGTTGAATTGTCATAGCTTTAATATTTTGAGATCTTGAAATACTACCATAATATTAGTTCAAAGGGATAACACATGTCTTTGACCTCGAATGATAGATTGAAACTACTTAATCTCTGATATATTTTTATTTTTTTCCTATATTTGGTTTGAAGTTCTTAGCTATACATTGATTGAGTGATTTTAAAACTGCACTTTGATATTACAACTTCTAATTTGTATCAATTTTGAGCTTTCTCTGAAATGAATACTAATGATGTTAATTTAATTCTTGTGCTCAATATTTGAGGAAAGGCCAATTTGGAGAAGTCAGACTTGGAACCAAATTTGAAAGCTGTGAAGGATACACCAAGACTGTGGTATGTATTTATGCTCAACAACATTAAATGTGGTGGCTTTAATCTATAATTAAATTCATGTATATTGGACACCTGTGCTCTTACAAAGCTAGCTAATATCCCTATTGAGTGCATGAATGCATTATTCTGAAACTTGATAAGATCAAGTTAGTTACTTACTTAATGAATTGGATTTCTCACTCATAGTTAATTGAATTGATTATAACTTTAAATCATAAATGAGCTGATTCTACTGTGTTGTTTTACTTCAGAATTTGCCTGTGGTACAGTCCTTATGATTCTAGTGTTGGTCCGGGACAAACTTCTATTCGAATTAAAGGTAATATATTATATGCTTTCAAATTCAGGGGACACAAATTAATTTATTATGTGTTGATTATATGATATACAGTATCTTTCAAATTCAGGTTATATATGATGCCACCTATAAATTCAAAGAAGAATTGTGCAGATGGTTTTGATGAAGACCTTATTGGAGATGAAACCAATGAATTTCATCTTGAAGGAACTAATGAAGGCATAAGTGATTAGGATATTTTGATGAAGACTTTTTTATTTGTAACTTGATATGTATATGTATTGTTTTATGTTTTATGCATTTAGTTCATATTGTGGTCAAAATTATATTGATGATGTTTGAACATTTTGAGATTCAATGATTTAATGTATGATACTTATAGTAATTCAATTAAATGTTTTGGCTAAAATTGTTTTTTGAATATTCAGTTTTTTATTTACTAAAGAATTCAATTTTAAATTTTTTACTCAAAAATATTTTTTAATCGCCTGCGGATTTACCTGCGGAAATATAACATTTCTTGGGGATTTATCTGCGGATACACATCACCTGGGGAACTTCCTGCGACCATTACAGCGGAAATGCCTGCACATTTTCGCAGGAAATGGTCCTGCGGATTTGTTTCCATTTTCGGCAGCCAATTCCGCAGGAAATCTTCCTGAGGATTTCAAAAACCGCAGGAAGTAATTACCCACGAAGGTATTAGCTGGGAACCAGAATCCTTGGAAAAATCCGCAGGAAATGTATTTCCTGCGGATATTTAGTCAAAATCCGCAGGAAATTCCGCAGGAAAAAGGCAAATTTCTAGTAGTGTCTACTTCCAAGAGATGATGAATGTTGTCATTAGAGTTTTGAACATTATCATATATTGGTTAACTAATTGTGGACCGTGCTTCATATTAGAAATTGTATGCAAAACTATTGTACTCAAATTCCCAATCAAAATAATATTTAATGCATGTTTAGTGGATTTGTTGAAATTACGTTGAGTCATCACACTTCTACTAAAACTATCATTGTGATATAATGAACGTTTGTCGGAATTGCATTAAATTATCTTGATTCTATGTACCAAACAAGCACAATGTGTAATCTTTAAGAATTCACGGCGACTCACTGTAATTTTAGAGAAATATTGTGATATCAAATATATAACTTTGTGTCTTTAATTAATTGGATTGATATATCACTGTCTAAAAAAAATTGGATTGATATATCATATAATATATTTTTAACTAATACACGCATACAACAATGTAAACTTTGCAAACTTCTTCATAATATTTAATTTGACTGTTCACCATAATAATATAATACTACAACTTAAATTTTTAAAAGATAAATTTGTATTTACGGCTAAAATTTGATATCATATATATGTTGATTACCTCACTCTAATTATTTAGGAATTAATATGTTTATCGTACCAAATATGAAGAGATGATGGTAAGAGTAAGTATAGTGAAGAAAAGCACAGCCTAAGACAAACGAAACGAGTCCATAGTAGAGGCATTAGGCGGCACCAATATTTCGTATATATGCATCATTTTCACGTGTTTTCTCTTTCATATACGTAGTCCAAGATTGCGACATGCGTCCTAAATTACCAAAAAACCATTGAAACAGTCGTCGTTTTTTATTCATTCACTGTCGTTTTTGCTGCTACTAATGTCAATTAGCTTAGTCGTCGTGCTTCTTGCCACGAAATTTCTCTCAATTCCATTTGCGCGTCTCCTTTTATAATTTTTTCTTTTTCCTTTTTTATTTTCTTTTCACCCTCTACTTCTATGAGAGAAATACTAGTAGTCTAGAGTTTGGAACAAGTGTAATTTTAGTCTTTCTCAAACGCAACACTGCGTTGCGGCATTAAATAGTTGTCTTCTTTATCCAAGTGTTAATTACTACTGAACCAACTAATATTTGGTTCTACTTGTTTCTTTTGTTTACAACATGTAATCATGAAAATTTTCACCATTAATTAATGTGTAGTGTGTGAAATTGTTGAATAGTATCGTTGGAATTTATCTGAACATTATTTAAGTTTCTAAATTGATGCTAGCTTTTGAGTTGAGATGCAAGCATATTTAATAGGAATATTCAACTATGGAAATATCCTTTATATACTTGTCATTCCCATTTAGTCAAACTCATAATAAGATGATGACTCGTAAATTTCCCTGCCACTATTATTTAATTATTTATTTTGTCCAATTGTTGTGACTTTTATTTGAAATGTAATCCTCGTGTTCAATTCATAACTGAATTTCCGTTTTGGACTTTGATTCATATTCTCTTCTCTTCTCTTCTAAACACTAAAAAGGTATTCATTCATTGATGCATGTTCCTAACTCCTTCAACGCTTTTTCCTATGCATGTGCTCCTAACTCCTCAATTCATATCATATAGATAGTATAGTATAAGATATGCATGTCAACGTGTTATTATTGCTTTAATTTTTTGTGTAGTTAAAGTTGTTGTAAAATCAATCTTATACGAATTTGTGCAGGATTTGGAATTTGTTAATTAGTATACAAAATGGGATCGGTTTGCTCAGCTGGTAAAGCAGAGAAAAATAAAAAAGATGAGATTGATCAAGTGTCTGTGGGGAAACTTAACAAGTTAAAGAGCTTTGTTAATAGAAATGGAAATTGTTATTCAAATTTAAAGGTTATAAGTGATGGCGGTGAAAGCCAAAAGAAGCAATTTTCTAAGGAATTCAAACTAGTCGATGATACCAATATCAATATAACAAGGAGAAAACAGGTAATTCTCCCTCTGCTGTTGCATTGTTATTTAGTAGGTGCAAATTATCTAATGAAATTATATACACAATAAAACTGATTTAAATTTATTGTGTAAACATGTTTTAAGCTGCTATCAAGCACTGACATAGACAGAGTGATACAAAACAGTTAAACACACACTCAGACATACACCTTCAATATGTAGCCATATGCGTCAGCATCGTATCAAATACGCCTTCAATATGAAGTATCGTTGCTGTATACTGTAGGTTTTTAGTAGTAATAACATAATTTGACATGATTGTTTAATATGATTGAAATTTGTAAGTCTCTAAAAGTTATTTAAATCTTTTGTTCTAATACACCGAAAAGTCTATTCCACCCACTGAGGCGTTTTTTAACTAAGAACAAAACCGTTAGAGCTTACACAAGACTCAAAGCGGATAATACATTAGAGAAGCAGTAGAATCCACTTAAATTAGGAACATTGACACTGTCTGTAGAAGGAAGGTCGCCTAAGCCATATGCAAGCGCTGGGAGACTCTTTAGTCACTTAACCTCAATTTGGGGTTGCTGATGCGGTATGCAAGGATGTCCCACAATGCTTGGAAATCACACATGCTATGCTAGGACAAAACCGTGAGGGGTCACACAAGACAAAAAACGGACAATATCTTGGAAAATTTGCGCAGCAGACTTGTGTCCGTAACAAACTCTAACTTCATTTTAGGCTATCAACTGTTCTTTCCCTATTATCAATATGAACTAGTGATTCCCAAGCATCTGCAGTTTATATATTATCAATATAAACTGTATAGTTAAAGTCAATCAGTTGCTTCCTTAATATTTTATTTGAATCCCTTAAATGGATTTTGATATTCTGTTATTGGAATTTATTTTGATGTTTCACAATTTGATTTATGATGTCCTTCTTTGATAGGTCTCACAAAGAGGTTCCTTTCTAGGAAGAGCTAGTGAGAAGGCAGTGGAAGTTCTGGACACACTAGGAAGTAGCATGCCCAAATTAAGCACAAGTGATATTTTTATCTCTGGCATGGTTCCTAGAAGAAATAAAATATCTATAATGGCATTTGAAGTAGCTAATACAATTACTAGAGGATCAATTTTGTTTCATTCACTCTCTGAACAAAACATTTTGTTGCTTAAAAATGAGATTTTACAATCAGAAGGGTTGCAAAAGCTGGTTTCTACTGATACAAAGGAGTTGATAAGTCTTGTTGGGGATGATAAAAGGTTCTCACTTGTTCATAGTATCATATACGATTTTTACATCGAGTTTCAAAATCCTATTATGAATTATATTTTGTGTTCTCTTATGTTCATTGTCTTTGAATTTTTGGGGTAATTTGTAGGGAAGAATTCAATGTCTTCTCGCAGGAAATAGCTAGATTTGGTAATACATGTAAAGATCCTCAGTGGCATAACCTCGATCGATATTTCTCACGGTGAGTTTGTTTGATTTTACATGCCAACTTATCACAATATTAAAGTCTAAATCTTAAACCATTTTGATAGAAATAAAAAAAAACTACAAACGTTTCAGATTAGATTTGGATGCCTTGAGCAACAAACAACATAGGGTAGAAGCAGAAAAGACAATGCAGGACTTGTCCTATCTAGCTCAGAATACTGCTGTAAGCAAATTGTGTTTTAAATGAATATTCATTTTTGCAGCATACCAGAAGGAATTAATTCATATTTGATAAGTGATTTTAAGCTATTATCAATGTTGTTTAGATTATTAAGATTTCCTACTCATGATGGGTTAAAGTTCTGATTTGTCCTATTAATTTTTTAGTTTCTTCTTTAAACAAGTATTTTAATTTTCTGTGTAGGAATTATACCATGAGATGAATGCATTGGACCGTTTTCAACAAGATTATAACCAAAAGGTTAAAGAGTTGGAATTCTTAAATCTTCCGCTCAACGGTTAGAAACTTCATAAAATAGTTTTTCCTATAAAGTTGTACTAATTTAATTCTCAATGTCAATGATTAATGTATTTTCTTAGAATTTGAGATTACTTTGTATCTAACTAATAATCTTAAAATAATGATTTCAAGAAAGTCTTAGACTAAAATGTTTTTATATGACTAAAACACATTCTAAATAGTAACTTCTAAATATCTGCAAATTATATTCTGGAGTAATCTACTGATTTTTGACATATAAGTTTCTTTTGTTATTGTAGGGGAAGGTCTCACAGCTTTTCATAGTGAGGTTAAGCATCAAAGAAAGCTTGTAAAGAGCTTGCAAAGGAAATCCCTTTGGTCCAAAAATTTGGAGGAGGTATATTAATAGGATTCTAATAATAAATTTACAAGTTAACATGAAGGAATAGTTCCTCATTTGAAACTATCATTGTTGAATAAGTGTTCTGTTTCGGCACATTTTACAATAGTGAACTTATTCTGTGTATGTATCTGCTGCAGATTGTTGAAAAGCTTGTTGATATTGCCACACATATACATCAAGCAATTTTTGAGTTCCTTGGAAAAAATGGTATGGAAATATATGAACATGAATTCGAAATCAATTTTTACGTGTCTGTTACATTCGAGGCATAATATGTATCCCCCTGGGGATCTATAAAATAGGTGATTGGGATTATAAATGTACAAAAATTTATGAAATTGTGGATTCTTAGCAGGTACAATCGCAGTCAAAAGTCGTAAGGGATCACCTCAAAGACTAGGCGAAGCTGGTCTTGCACTGCACTATGCTAACATTATCAATCAGATAAATGTGATAGTAAGTCTGTAGTTTGTAATAGCTAATCTATTTAGTAAGAGACTAGAGAGCAATCATGGTTGCATTGCAGTCGCGCACGATAATTAATATGGCAGAAATTGCAATAAAATGCAGTTGATGTGACGTTAAACATGGCTGTATAAGCATAAAATTATCAATGTTATGGTCTAGATCAAAATCGCATAATTGATATTTATTTGATTTCTTTGTTTAATTAAAATATTGGTTCATAATTTTATATCAGGCATCACGTCCGACCGTCCTTCCTCCAAATATGAGAGACACATTGTATAAAGGTTTGCCCAATAATATTAAGAATGCCCTTCCGTCCAGGTTGCAAAACGACGATGTCATGAAAGAGGTAAAATTAGTCTCAAATTTTGCTGCTAAGTGTAAAAGACTTTAAAAATTTAGTGAGGAATTTTATTTTTTCTGTTTCTAATTTATATTGTTATTTCAACATTTTCTAGTGATTTTAACATGCTGCTAGAAACTGCAGTTTAATTTCTTGTTTGGAATATGCTAATTGGAAATTTTGTGTAGCTCTCCATTGCTGAAGTCAAAGCTGAAATGGATATGATTCTCCAGTGGCTTACTCCATTTGCAACAAATACGACCAAGTAAGATAATGCTATATTTTCTTGGCCCATGCTAGCCTAATTGCCTTGTTTTGTTATTTGAATTGAAAATTAGGAATTTGACTTTTCTAGAATTGAAAGTGTCACTTCAAAAGAAGAGATGAGTAATTAACTAATTATATTCACTCATTGACAAATTAATATTTGAAATTTAAATTACTTTGTTATACATATAATCATATTTTCAAGTAGTACTTACCTTTTTCCGTCTCATAAATTGCTTATTATATTTTTCTTATCCATATATGTGACAGAGCACATCAAGGTTTTGGATGGGTTGGTGAATGGGCAAATTCAAGGTAGGTTGATTAGCTTAATTGTATGTAATTGTTTTATTAAGTTGGAATTAGAATTTAGTTAATTTGTGATAATTTTTGTTGCAGTAATGAGTTTGGAGAAAATACAGCAACCAAAGAAAACAGCATTATTCGTCTTAATACACTTCATTACGCCGAAAAACAAAAGATAGATTTTCACATTCTGGAACTATTGGTTCAGCTTCACCATTTGGTTACCTTTGTAAGATACAGACACAATCCAACAAAACCAATGCCTAGTACAAGAACTTATTCTCCAAACAAAGGACTTCATTTTCAGTCAAAGATGTTACAATTCATATCATTGTCTCAGTTATCGGAAGAAGATAGGAGGTTGTTGGAAGAGGTAACTACGAGGAGATGGATTCCAGGTATCAGCAAAAGTGAGAATCTTGCCGGGACCAAGAAAACAGAAACCATGGTGTGGCATTTTAGTAACAGTGTTGGGAATTCACCAGCTAAGTGGGGTTTTGCAACAAAATTGAGCTTGGATGTTATGGATGGTCTATAAGATGCTTCAAATTTTGTTTGATAAATACTAAGTCATATTTTTTTATAAAAAGAAAATCAACTTTATGTATTTAAACCAAGGTTTTGTCTAATAGTTTGCTTTAAAACTTACAAGTTGCTTTGTATAGGAAGGAAAACAATATAGAACAATTTTTTTGGTATAGGGGCACTTTCTTTTATTTGATGCTTTTGAATATAAGCTTGTTTATATGTTCCCCATTGATATAAATTCCATCCATGTTTACTATTTTATAAATATTCAAATAGAAAAACAAGTTTACAAATAATGAAGACATATATTGTTCTTGAAAACCTTATCAATTTTCACCGTAGTTTAATTTATGGGACACAAAGTTATGTTCTCCCATTGCACAAAAATTGAAAATTGGATCCTAAAATTTAAAGAAAATATAGGGATCAGATAGATTAGCCAAGATTTCTACTAAAATTAAAAGAAAATGGTGAAAATATATGAACATTAAAAGAAATTTAAACTTAATTAGCCCAGATTTGGGCTTTTTTAATAGGGATCAGATTGATTTAAAGGAGAGTGCCCAATAGTCGTAACCAGGCTTGGGCGAACACCCAACTTGCATATTTTCGTGCAAGACTCTGACCACTCATCATATCCCGTTTCTGCCTGAAGGATCATGGTTTACTCACTCCATAATCTTCTATTCTTATAGCACCCAATTATTCCTTTATTGCAATTATATACGATGTGGGACTATAACGCTTACTATTGTTTGCTTGCAAATTCCAAGTTCCAACATCACTTACTCCTTTTCATGCTTTAGCTTTTTACTATGAATTAACTAACCATTTTTGTGCAACCATATATATCCTTGTGTAAATACAAGTTGCATTTTTTTGTTCCATCAAAATTTTCAATAATTTTGCAGCACATTTTTATATCCTAAACAGATTCGGCCTAATGTAATCTAATATACTTCACCTAATATTCCAAATTCAAGCTTCAGTGCATATCTAACAGGATGAGTGGACTTTCTGGTTATGCTCAGTATTCTAACTGAATTTGTTAGACATCATCCTAATTAATATAGGCATTAACATTTGACAGAGGATTTGGATTATTAGCATTGTAACTTGTTCAATTACCCTTGTCACATTGATACTAGCCTTGGATGCAAATTAGAACTGGTTTCTACAACCATTATATGTCGATAATGTTTTTCTTCACGGTGATCTCCGTGCAAAGGTTTATGTCTCTTCCACTTCTTAGTCGAGTAATGTGTGTCGTTTAACCAAATCTTTTTATGGTTTGAAACAAGCAAGGAGGCAATGTTTGCTAAACTTGGTTCTGTTTTAATCTTCTTTGGTTTTTCTCATTTTCATAAAAAATCCACGCCCTTCTCCATATGAGACTGATTTAATCAAGGATTTTACTCATTCATCATTTCACATCAAATGATTCTGGAGGTCTAATTTTTTTAGTTGGCATGTTCTGTTCCAAAGAAGACATTCATATTTGTCAAAGTAAATATGCCTTAGAAATCTTGTCGATACTAGACTCGGAGATAAGTATTATATTTCTTCAACTGTAACATTACAATTTACATCTCAAAGGCTATTTGTGACTCAGATTGACTACAAGACCAACCAACCAATGAAAAAACCAGCAAATAAATACATTTCTACCATGTTCACTAAAAATATGTATTTCTACTACTATTGGTTATTCTCCAATAGCTAGAGTAGCTTCAGTGTTATGTTATAATCAAATGCTACACACAATATTCTTTTCATAAATTGAATTGGTCATTTATGATGCTATAGACCAATATATTTCATAAAATTGAAGTGTGTCACATACTACTTTTTGTGACTTATAGAGCAAAGGAATTGGATTCTTGGATGAGTTTTCTTGTGGAATACTTATTATAATATGAGTGGTTGTTTTCTTGTGTGACTGACTAACATTGAGGGCAACTACCTAATTTAATTACTTGTATGAAGATTTCAATTAATTGCAGCAAAAACAGAAGCAGTGCAACAGTAGAACCAACTATTCCAACCAGAAAGTGGGAAGTTGAAGCTAACTTGCACAAAACTATACATTATACTACAATTGGGGCATCCTATATAATTGTGAAAAGAAGTCAAAAGTAGTGTTTACAAGTGTAACACTAAAATACATAAAATATATGGTCTAGCGCTAAACATAAAATACTAGTAGATGAGATGCTATGATGTGCATATCTCTATCTATTATTGTCTGAAACGTGTCAAAATTGCAAAAGTTGCCAAACAAGACTTTGCTTTTTATTATCCATTCGGTATATATGGCTGCTTGCTTGCTTGCAGCAACCAGTGAATAGTAGCAAAGCAAGTAGCTGCTGGATTCGGGGAAGCAACACATAACAAAAGTCAGTTGAAATTCAAGCACACTTTTCTTCCTTTACACGTTAGAAAAATATTTCATAACTTAGATAATCATATGATAACCAATAGAAAAATAGATTTGCTGAATAATATTGGTTGTCACATTTGAAGATTAGTCTTAGAATTTGGACTCTGTTTAATTCAATCTTACCATAATATATGTTTATGTCATATTTCATTGAGACTTTTAACACACATTCTCACACTTAGAATCGGATATTATAGAGTGACTCAAGTGACCTTATATTGATTAAGAGTCTCACATTAGATAAGATAAGACTTGAATATAAGTTTATAAGTAGAAACAATCATCATTTTATAAGTTGGTTTTGTAAGATTCAGTTAGGTTCAACTCAAATTCTAAGATGATATTATATCACCACGATCGAGTTATTTGGGTCAAGCTCCAAATGTTCAACTCTTAATATAAGGAGATGTGTTAAGAGTCCCATATAAGATAAGATCTCAACACGAGTTTATAAGTAGAAATAATTTTCACCTTATAAGTCAATTTTGTAGGAATAGATTAATATACTAAATTTTATAGAATTCAATGCATGAACCTTAGTCAAGAAGGATATGAGACCTCTTATCCTTCTTGATTAAGTGAGCTAGATATGTATATTATTTATAACTAAATTGAATTTTTTGAGCCATTTTTTACCCAAAATATTGAGTCATAAATTCCTTTTTTGAATGGTTTGATGTTATTATATCGTTTTGACAGTTCCTTTTTCAAAACAAAACATAATTTCTATATTTGCTTCTGTTATTTTTTATTTGGTTTATGTTATTATTATAAGTCGTTTGAAAAATAGAGTTTAAAATATATCGTGTTTGAAAAAATAATAGCAAATATTATACCGGAAAACAAAATGTTGCGAACCGAGTATAGTATCCGATTCAAACCGATCCAAACCGACTAATTCGGATCGAATTCATTTTTAAAAACCGAACCAAACCGACCTAAACTGAACCAACTAAAAATTCATTGGTTCGAACATCGGATTCACTCAAAACCGATCCAAACCGGTCCCATTTCACCCCTACTTTTAACCATTAAGATCAATGCAAAAAAAAACTCTGAAAATAAAAAATTGAATGAGATTATAAGGAATTATTACACAAGTTAATCATGTTGAATAGATAAAATTCTTAAATGTTTTTCACCCTTTGAAGGACAATCACTAGGTGTCACTAAAATTGAACATGTATTCCATTTCAGTTAGAGCTAAAACTATCAGTAATTTAACCAAATTTTGTTTAACCTATAACTAGTACTAGTAATTCATAATTTCATGATTAGACCCCATCATCTATTGCATTGTACTACTAGATTTGTCATTTTGTGAAATAGAAAAAGCAAAAGTAACGTTGAACGTTACTTTGGTCAGATGCTGTCTCAGCACAAGGTCATAAGTAAATAAAACCACGTTATATCCAACGGGTCCCTCCCATAAAGTAGTATCAATTGCCTTTCACCACCAAAAAATTGCCTTTCACTCCTAACTCTTCTATAAATACCTTTATCCTCCTCATTTCATCAATCTCTCAAAACCCCCTCTCCACTTTTATACAACAAATTAAGAACTTCTTTCTCAAACATACCCACCCCATTTACATTCTTGATCATATTATTAAGCTTGCATAAGCTTTTGAAACTTAGCTAACTAGCTTCATTATACATATGGATCATCACCATCGAACACTTTCATTATTAGTTGCATTCATACTAACACTTCATCTATCAACTTCAGGTATAGTTCATAATTCGACATCATGTTTGTCATGTTTTTTTGTAACATGTGATGATGCTAACTAAGATTAATTAATAATATGCAGGTGTAATTTCAACAACATTCACATTTGTTAACAAATGTGACTACACAGTCTGGCCAGGGATTCTATCAAATGCTGGTGTCCCACCTCTTCCTACCACCGGCTTCGTTCTTCAAACCGGTGAAACCACCACCGTCGCTGCACCCGCCTCTTGGGGTGGCCGTTTCTGGGGCAGAACCCTCTGCTCGGAAGACACAACTGGAAAGTTCTCCTGTGTTACCGGCGATTGTGGCTCCGGCAAGGTCGAATGCTCCGGAAGCGGAGCTGCACCGCCGGCAACTTTAGCTGAGTTCACTTTAGACGGCTCCGGTGGTCTTGACTTCTTCGATGTTAGCCTCGTCGACGGCTACAACGTGCCTATGTTGGTCGCCCCGCAGGGTGGCTCCGGCGAGAAGTGCACCACAACGGGATGTATCGAAGATCTTAACGGCGCGTGTCCTTCGGAGCTTAGAGTTATGAGTGTTGATGGGAAAGATGGTGTAGCGTGTAAGAGCGCGTGTGAGGCTTTTAACTCGCCGGAGTATTGTTGCAGCGGCGCGTATGGAACTCCAGATACATGCAAACCTTCAAGTTATTCAGAGTTGTTTAAGAATGCTTGCCCACGCGCGTATAGCTACGCGTATGATGATAAAACAAGTACTTTCACTTGTGCAAATGCAGTAGATTATACTATTACCTTTTGTTCTCCTCCTCCTACTACAAGGTTTGTTTACGTTATTTTCACTTCTCCCAAAAATAATATAGTAACGGTCAAAATTTTATGCACTCCGAAGACTTAATCCAATTGTTCACTAGATTAAAAATATTTTTGATTTTCAGGCGATAAAAATTGATTTTAGTTAAAGATAAGTTAAATGTTAAACTGTAGTGTATGTTATTGACTTCCTATATGTAATTTTTAAAAAATTGTAAAAACAAATTGAACAATAAATTACATAGCTTCACATTATAATTTTTGAAATTCATTTAATTAAATTTGTCAAAAATCAATTTTAGTTAGCACATTCCAAAAAAACTGAACCAAACATAGACGTAAATGCTTTGTTTAAGTAGATGCAAATAAAATTAAGGATTTCAATAACTTTTACATTTTTTTGTTTTTTGTTTTACTTTTTAGTCACGAAGATAGTCAACAATTTCAACACAAAAATTATGTCAAACTTAAAATGTCTGTACATGCAAGCAATCTAGAAATTAAATTTTGGTGTTGGATACATTTATTTATTTATGCAGAATGCAAAGTTCTGTCTTTAATTGAACGCCTGTTATTAGTCTTAGATTTGAAGAAAAAATAATGAATGAGTATGTATCACCTAATTAATTCAAGACTTTGAATGTGATATGTCTCCTTGGTGAGGGAGTAGGGACCATATCTTGTGCCAAATGATGAACGATTTAGTATTAATTGATGCATATAGGATTCGCAAAATATGGATGGCACACATGCCAAGAGTTATCGTTACACTTACATACACAGCATTATTATTATTGGTAACATGTCAACATCAAAGTAACCAAACTGGTGAACTTCACGACCGTTTGGCCAATAACACTGTGACACTTACTTTACATGTGAAATAACAGTACTAATATGGAGTATTTTTGTAGTTTTCTGATTATATATATTGTTGTTGTTGTTTTTCAGTCAGAAGGCAATACAAGGGCAAGACACAAAACAGGAAAGTTCTTCTGATAATAATAATAACTCATCAGACTCGCCTCAGCTTAACAATAACAGTGACAACACAATGGTGTATGAAGGTGGTTATGGTTATGATCAAAGTGAAATTTCAAAGGCCATGTGCACCCATGTGCTCCAATCACAAATTATTATTATTATTGGTACTATCACTTTGGCCATTTGGCGGTTATGCCAACTCTTCTAATGACTTGTTCTTCATTCCTTAGCTTTGCCCATTTTCTAGTGTAGTTAGTTAGTTAGTTAGGCCCTATAATTAACATCCACGTTTATTGGCCCAACCGTGGGACCCTCTTCAAAATTTGACTTATTTGCATGCAACACATGACCCATGAGTTAAGTATGGCCCATTGATTTGGTCTTAATGACTAGGATATGACTCATTTCTAGGGCAAAGCTCCTACAACCCTTGACATTTTGTCCTAAAAAATCTTGAGTTTCGGATACAGATGATGACATGGTTAGGGAGTTAGTAAAAGATTGTTTTCTCTTGTTATAGACTATTACTAGACATGCTATTATTGAATTCTTTGTATTGAGAGGGTGGGGGTGAGATTCATTTATTTGTTGGAGAATGTAATATTTGGCTGCAACAAGGAAATAGATTCGTGTATATTATTATTGTCTTGATCTATTTACAATCTTGAATATTATTATTATACCTTAATTTGTCAAGGTTTCTTGTTTGTGGTACATGTCTAAAATGGATTTGTAAATTGTAATCACTATCACTAGTCTATTTAATCATAAGCACCATTTAAGTATGAGAAAGCTATATATACCTAATCAAGAGAAATAGAGGTCCTCCTCACATAAACCAAAAGATATTGGTATAAGAGTGACACTTTTTCCTTATATTTGACCCTTTTTCATGCATTTTGAAATTAAATCTACTCTATATGGGACCTTTCTAATAATTGTAATTGCAACGTTTAACATCCTAAGCCTAGTAAGGAGTGGTGTGTTTCTTGCCACAGATTTAATTAATCAGTCAGTGGTGTCATAGAGCAATCGTATCACAACCAAACAATTATATTTATATTCCATGCCTTTGTGCTGGTGGGTCTTCTATATATCTTATCTTACCCTAGCAACTTGATGTTTAATTTCATGTTGAAGCTTGGGGTTTAATTTCATTTTTCCACTAAGAATATTGTAGTATTCAATTACCCTCTCTTTAACTTATTTACACGTTCATATGATCATATCATATGGATGCTATACGAGACTTGTAAGTTGTAACTTTAAAATATTACAAAACTCTAAAAACAGAAAACATTCATCACTTCACCTCACCCTAGAGTATTATGGGAATGAGGAGAGTGTTCCCCGTAGTTTACATTTTGTCTTAACTCTTATGTGAATGTGAATGATGCAATTTGTCATTGCCATTAGTTTAGTGATGTGGAGTGAACACTTTTAATTCTTCTATTTTGGTCAAAAGGAGTGCACGTTTCAAATCAAACAAATTTATAAAATAGGGAGATAAATCTATTTACTCAACATATAAGCTAGTCTATTGATATTACAATAGATTATCCATGTTTGTTCAAGAAGTATATTAACAAGTTATATCTTGGATAAAAAGAATCTCAATTAAAATGTAAGGGTATACATACATCAAGCTTAGAAAGAAAAAAAAAAAGAGAGGACAAAATAAAGAAATTATTTGTACGAGTTCCACACAATGGGAGGAGAGTGTGTCACGAACAAATGAAAATTACTCTCCGCCCCCCCCCCCCTACACTTCTCTATTACCCCCTAAAATCCGAAATTACCCTTCAATTTTTTGGAGGTTTACCAGGTTCGGATTATAAAATCCGAATTTAACGGGGGTTTTACAGGTTCGGATTATAAAATCCGAACTTTGCGGGGGTTTTACAGGTTCGGATTATAAAATCCGAACTTTGCGGGGGTTTGACAGGTTCGGATAATAAAATCCGAACTTCATAGCTATACTGTATCTAATTGGTAGCTAAGTCGTAGCTATCGTTTGTTTTCTTCTCAACAAGAAAATCAGTGGTTAGCTACGACGGTGTTTGTAGGTAACTCTTAGCTAATCTCTAGTAAAAACAAAAACAACAAAAGCAAATGTAACTAAAATCAGATCTTTCCCTTTCGGTGAAAACACAGCACAATCACAAGGACTGTTGATTGCTACTTTGCTTCTTCATTTTTTTTTAATCGGCCAAATTTATATTAAGATTAAAAGGCAAAAGTTGTTTTAATTACAAGAAGTACTAAAAACCTGCAACAATTTCAAACAAAATCTCAGCTTCCTCATAATCAGCCTTCAATCTTTCTCACCCTCAACCTCAGCAAAATATCAGCCTTCAACATCAGCTTCCTCTCGCCCTCTCCTTCGTTACGATCTCCTTCCTCAATCTTTCTCTCTCCATAATCTCAGATCTCTCCCGTCTAAAGGCCACAACAAAATCATCAATGATCATCCCCGGAAAGAACGGAAGGACAAGACGATTCGCCAAACGCCGGCTTCTTTCTTCTTTCTCGGATTAGTATTAAAGGGTTGTGGAGAAGTTTTGTTTGAAGGGTTAGGCGGAGAAGATGAGGAAGGAAAATTGGCGATCCCTTTCAACTGCTTCTTTCTTCGGATTATAAAATCCGATCTATCCTCACAATCACCCAAGGGCAAAATTGGCAGTTGAGGGGGTGAAAGAGAAGTGTGGGGGGGCGGAGAGTAATTTTCCGAACAAATTGTAGAGTAGCCCAAGAAGTTATATTGGGCCACATGCCGTTGTTGATCTCTTTGGACTAGTAATTTAGGAGAAAATGAAAAGAAAAAAATACACTTTTTGTCAGAAGTGGGATTTGAACCCACGCCCTCTCTCGAAGACCAGAACTTGAGTCTGGCGCCTTAGACCACTCGGCCATCCTGACTTTGTTGAAAATAGTGTTACACGTATTGAACTAATACTATACATGGTTCAATGTTTTCTTCCTAGTTCCTAGTACTTAACAAGTTATTGCTTTGACATGTTGAAATCATTGTTTTCTAAATCAAACATATCCTTAAAAATTTTGTTGGCAATGATTATGTGTGACTTCTTATGCTATTGAAGTCCCACTCTTGCCCAAAAATCAGGTTATTCACCACCTCCTCGCTGTGCAATTGGATTTGAGTATGCTATATGCTATTGAAGTCCCACTCTTTCCCCTTATTTATTTTTTTGACGGGACTCTTTCCCCTTATTATTGACTACTACTTTTGAGTTTGACTATGCTAATTTTTTTTCCCTTTGCAAGCAAAATTAATAGGCTCTTATACCGTTAATTAAATCTCAAGGTACCAAACCAAAATGTTAAAACAATGCAATCAAAATTTCTGGGACTGACCTATAGAAAAATCCGTCCCGTGAGCGTAACTCTGTTGGTAGGACATTTGCACGTAATGTGTAGAGACCAATGTTCGAACTCTGGTACGCCCACTTATTCATTTTTAAGGGGTAAAATTCTAACTACTATACTACCTGATAAAAAAAAAAACTAAAGAAAAATCCAGGAACCTTTTTAAGCATGGGCTGTGATTAGTATTTAATTGTGAACTAATATAGCACAATATAAAAAGTAGTGTTTGGTATTGCTTGGCTTAGAATCCTAGTAATATGGTTGGTACTTGTACTATGGCCATCAAAGCCAACTTTGCCTGTACTTCAAGCTTTGTTTGTACTATGTCATTTGGCCTTGCTAATTGTAATTTGCAATTATGTTTGTCTAGCCAAGAGACGTGCTTGCCGATATAAAAATTATTTGGTTTTGTTTAAGAACACTCAAAGTAGCTAGTGTAATTATGTACCAAAAAAAAAAAGTAGCTAGTGTAATTAAATATTTTAATGGCTGCATTGTGGGACTTAAACTGGAGTTATAAGAATTCAAACGAATGGTGATACTCATAACAGGTGATCAACAAAGGTAGTGAAGATTACACTCACAAATCACAACCCCACTGTTTGAGTGATGAGAATCCACATATATGGACGACTACATCAAGAGAATGTTCTACTCTTCTATCTTGTGTCTAAGGAGTGATTTGAATCTCGATAGTGAAGACCCCAACAATAAATGTTTGACTAATAAGTCAGATTTGATCATCCAGAACAAACTGATATGCTTAAAGTGAATACATGCTCTACAATACTTCACTCAATTAACTTCTGGAAATATCTACACTAAAAATAAGACGAGTAGTAAATCTTAAGAGAGCAAAATTCTGCCAGGATTAAGACAATAGTTCTTAATTAAGCATGAATTTTTACAGCCGAGAATAAATTTGTTTTTGCAATGCATTTTAAATGTTGGTTAGGCAGAACATCACCATTGCAGGTGTTAAAAAAGGCTGATCAATTATAAATAAAGAGAGCGAAATTGCTGCTACACTATTTTGACAAAAACTAAGATGACATGAAGCAAAACAGAAGCAGTATTTCTTGAACAATATGTTAAGACTAATTAATGACTGTGCTAAGGCAAAATTCCAACAGGCGGATCCTTTAACATAGGAATCTAAAACTCATGACAGGGAACTTTTACAAATGTATCTCATAGCTGAACCAAGAAATAACGGCAACTAGACAGCAACATCGGTAAAAAAGGAGGATGTCTGCGAAAATCTACAATTCGTCCTTGACATCAGCATCATCATTTACCTCATCAGCTTGATTTGAAGCAACAGCTTCTTCTTTTGTTTCACTTTCAGTCTCAACTTCGGTCTCATCTTCCTCTTCAACTGTTGCTTCAGGACTAATGTCTAAGCTAGTCTTCACTGAATCATAAATTCTTGAAGCAAAATCCTTGGGATCATTCAACAAGAAACCACTTTCGAAGAGTGCAGTCTGGTAAATCAGCTGTGCTGTTTGCTTGACACTCTCCTCCTGAAAAGTATACCAATTGTGTCAACCAAACAACCCAATTATGTTGAAGGAAAAAAGGCAAGTCGATAAAATAAAACAATAAAATAATTCAAATTTAGAACGTACCTCAGGGTTCTTCACCACTCTCTCCCGGAGTTCCTTGATAATTGGGTGTCTAGGATTGATCTCAAGAACCCTCTTGCCACGCATGTACGCTTGCTTGCTAGCATCTGACAAAGTTTGAGACTGCATGATCCTCTCCATGTTTGCACTCCAACCAAATTTTGATGTCACAACTACACAAGGAGTGTTGTCCAATCGGTTGGATATCTTCACATCATCCACATTCTCATTTGAAAGGGAATTTTTCCACCACTTAGTTAGATCCTTGAAGGATTCCTTTAGCTCCTTGTCTTTTGAATCCTTCCCAAGTTTCAGACCCTCCTTGGATACATTTTGGAACTTCTTATCTTCATAATCCATCAGGTATTGCATCAAGTATTCATCAACTGGATCTGTGAAGAAAATAACCTGTGGAGAAGTGAAAAGAAAATACACTTAGAAGACATTAAATAAAACACAATTTCTGGAAATGAAAGACATTGCATAAAAATTCAATCAATTCTAAGTGCACCTCAAAGTTTTTCTTCTTAAGCCGCTCAAGGAATGGAGAATTTTCCAGTTGCTCTTTGCTGGTTCCAGTTATGTAAAAGATATCCTTTTGTCCAGCTTTCATTCTAGATATGTACTGATCGAGAGATGTCAATTTACCCTCGGACTTGGTGCTGTAAATAAGTTTCAAGAATCAGCTACATTGTTAACTAATGAAATGAGGAAATTAAATTGCCATAATAGTATAAACACAAGGAAAGAAGTAGTACGTCTCAAATCTGAGAAGTTTTGCCAAACGATTTCTGTTGGTGGCATCCTCAATGATACCAAGTTTAATGGATTTTCCAAATGCATTCCAGAACTTAGTGTATTGACCTCTCTTCTCATCAATGTCTGAGGATGTCTCTTCTGCATCAAAAGTTAAATTGGTAGAAGTGCAAAGTTAATGAAGGGAGTTCAAGAAATCTCTTGCTTGCATTTGAAAAGGGATGAGAAGCAAAAAAGAATTGGAATTCTAGCACATGGAACTCAATGGCCATTACTATACCTTTCTTTTCTTTGTCAGTGGACTCGTCAGGATCCTCCTCAGCAATCCTACGGATCATATCAAGGGCTTTCCTAATAAGCTTCTTTTTTATTGTCTTCAGGCTGCTGTGTTGTTGAAGCATTTCTCGTGATACATTAAGTGGCAACGTGTCAGAATCAACAAGGCCCTGTTCCCAATGCAAAAAATAACATTTGTTAAGGAAAACTACTCTGATCTTCATAAGTTATACTCATGTACAATAACACAGCACATCAACTTACGCTCAAAAAGCTCAGATACTTGGGCAACAATTCATCAAATTCATCTGAAATGAACACTCGTCTAACATACAACTTCAGATTGGATTTGTTTGAATTGTAATAACTCTCGTATAAGTCCTGAGGTGCTTTAGGTGGCACATAAAGAACTGCTTTGAACTCGACATCTCCTTCAGCAGTAAAGTGACTCCATGATAAAGGTTTGTCATCACTAAAATCCTGCACAACATAAATCCTCAACACTATTATAAATATTAACATGCTTAGAGGGAAGTGGCTTCTTTATAGTTCATGTGAAGTATCACATAAGTAATGATGGCAAATTGGCAATATTACCTTGGCAAGCGAGTGGTAGAATTTGGTGTACTCTTCATCTGTAACTTCCTTTGGATTCCTCAGCCATATAGCTTTCACATCATTTAAGAGTTCCCACTCGTAAGTTGTTTCCTTCACTGTCTTTGTTTTAGGCTTTTTTTCTTCATCTTCATCTTTATCAGCATCGTCATCACTTTCTTCCTTGGAGGTGGTTTCAGCTGATTGAAAAGTAAAATATGGTACAAACGTAAGTTTCAACTAATATATTAATTTTAATATAGAATACTGGACAAACAAAAAAACAGCATCAAGAAAATGAAGATCCAACTGAATCCTTAAATTGTACTTACTTGAATCCTCCTCTTCCTCATTAGACTCATCTTCATCAGCAGGAACCTCAACATCAACCTCTTTGCTTGCCCAGATATAGATAGGGAAGTTAATAAATTCAGAGTATCTCTTCACCAATTCCTGTGAAAAATAGTAGTTATTAAATCAGATTAAGAGGAAATATAATTGGTCGACCAGCTGATAGACCAATTGTATGTTGAAAATAGATGATGTAGAGGAATATATATACAGAAACAGATTTCTCTGTTCTGTTTTTATTTTGTTCCTGCCCTTTTTTAACTATAAGAAACATAGTAAGACATCTGCTGGTTTCGTAAGCCAATCACCCCGTGAAAATTTAATTCAACCCGAAACAGCCTACTTTCTTAGGAGTGCAATACTCCACAGAAACACTACCCCCTACTTAATAATGTATAGTTACTCAATGAAAATCAATAACATGCAACCACTGCAGAAACACATGTCTTAAGCACCCCATAGTGTTGGTGTCCATTTGGTTGCATAGTGGGCCTTCCACGTTTACGGCAAAAGCACAGCAATTTTCCACATTCACGCAGAAGCTTGGTTTTTTAGCTTCTAAAAAATTGCAGTAGAAGAATGGGTGGATGTGCGTTTGGAGAGTGACGCGCAACCAAACAAACATTTACAGAACCTATAAAAGCATTTACATCCATGACACCCACTTTGGTTGCTTAAATGAACCCGACTTAGTTTTTTATATTATTTTACACTCTTCAATTATTTAAAACACTCAAATACATTTTTTAAATATCCATACATGATACAACTCATCTAAAAAACTAAAATGGGTCCCACTAATCTCACAATACACACCAAACTTAATATTGCTACGGTGCTTAAAGGGCAAATATCCATGATACCCCGACACAAATGGCTTTGTAAATGTAATACCACCCAAAAAGCAACCGATGATTGTGCTCTAAGACACCCCAAATTTTGATTTATGACCTTTCAGAACACCTATATATTAGCATGAACAAAGCATGTAGGTAGTATTACTGGGTATAAATGCACAGCACAGTGCACATTGTTCCCATCTAGATTGAAGTAAATGATCTCCATGGAGTAAAAAATAAGAACTATGTGAAGTAAAATAGAACACGTGTAATTTTAAAATCAAGCAGTGAAGCAACTGATTATATAATTAAAGTGATTGTTTGGGGCATACTTTGAGCTTAAACTCTTCAACGTACTCCGCGGCCTCTTCTTTGAGGTGTATTTTGATCTCTGTTCCACGTCCTAGTGGTTCATTCCATGTATCTTCTGAAATTGCAAATGCTCCGTCAGCTTTTGATTCCCATACATACCTGAACGTCAAATAATTTCAAAATTAGTAGGTGGGGATAAAAATTCTGAAAACAACCAGGACATACCAATCGGAAAAGCAACCTCAAGTCTAAAAACACTCACTGTTTATCATCATTATGCTTGCTGATAACTTCAACATAGTCAGCCACAAGATACACAGAGTAGAATCCAACTCCAAACTGCCCAATTAGATTGAGATCACCACTTGTCTGCATTTTCTCAACAAATGCTGCAAGCAAACATAGTTTCATGTAAAATCTTTCACACTAAATTATTAGCAACAATCATTTCAGCAAAGTCCCCAAAATTATATATACATACCTGAAGTTCCAGATTTTGCTATGGTACCCAAATTCTTCACTAAATCCTCCTTTGTCATACCAATACCTCTGTCTCTAATAGATAGAATTTTCTTTTCCTTATCCAACTTAATCTGTAGCAGTATGTACGACGATTTAGTTATACAAAATAAACCATTAAAACAGCAATAAACTAACTTAGGCCTTCATCATAAATTACCAAAAATAATAAACTAATTAGATGCTTAAATTAATGAATTAGCAATGCTAACCTGGATTTCAAGCTTGGCGTTGTCACCTTCGCCTAAAATCTCCTTATCAGTGAGGGAAAGGAACCTAATCTTGTCCAATGCCTGTAATACAGAGCTCATTTCTGATCAATAAAAATCAAAATGCAACGATTTACCAATTCAAAAAGAGAATAAGCTTACATCAGAAGCATTAGAAATGAGTTCCCTAAGAAAGATATCTTTGTTACTGTAGAGTGAATTGATAATAATATCCATAAGTCTTGACACTTCCGCTTGAAACTCAAACTTCTCCGCGTTACTCCGAAGAGATCTCTTCGAGATCGACTCCGCTTCCCTTCATTCACACAACAAAATCACAAATCAATACAGAAAAACCACAGAAATAGAGATCGAATAACAGAATCATAATTGTAATTCATATATACCTCTTTGCCACATCTGAATCGGTTGAAAGTCCATGTGGAACAGCACCGATCTTATCCTCCACCTTCGGTGGATCTACAAGCTCATCGGAATTACCTTCCGCATTCGCCTGAAACTTTTGACCTAACGAACAAAATTTTCGATTCGTAAACGAAATTGAAGAATGAAGGAACATTGAAATGTGAAACGAAATTGAAGAATGAACGAACCTTGATTTGCAAAGAGAAGGAGAAGAGAGAAAAGAAGAAGAACGGAAGGGATCGTCCACTTCCTCATCGCAGTGAGTTTCTTTCTAGTAGCTTCTAACACTGAGATTTAACACGTTCAGTTTAGTTTAGGTTGAAGATTTCGTTATTGCACTTGGTTCTATATATACTTCACTCACTTTCTCAGTTCTATATTTCTCAGATTCTATTACAGGGATGAGTGATGTGAGCTGTTCGATGTTCCAGCGTGGATGATCGGACGGTGGAGGATGGGTTTAGTGAAACGTGGCATTGTATAATTGGTTAGTTGTAGTTTATTCGACGTGGAATTGTAATTGGAAAGTGTCACTATGTGGATGGACCCACGAGACGAGACGACTCAAAATATGGAAGTCTAGTCCACCATTGCCGTTTGCAATGTGTCTGTGCTTATGTGACAAGGCAATTCTCCATTGGTGCTATTTTTTCCTTTCTACGTGGAATCATCCAATTAGTATTTATTCAATGAGCTTTATGATAATTAGGAAATTTCTAAGAGCACCCTAAAGAATATCCGGTTGGTTGCTGTCTCATGAGTTTAACTTAATTAATTGGAGATATTCTATGAAAATACAGTAACTTGGATTTGAACTTGAATTCATTCACTTATTCATCGACTATTATGTTTTAGAGAACATAATTTCATAAGAAAAATCAGAATTTGCTTTTTTATAAATATTATACTAATTTTTTTTTATATTTTTTCATAAAAAAAATTAAATATTCACTATTATGAATAATAAAATTCAAAAAAATTCAAATTTATTTTTTTTACAATTTGGATGAATTATATTTAATTATTATAATATTTTAAAAGATAATTTTTTCTTTTATTTTCAAAATATATTCATTTTTCTATTATTTCAAAATTTATTTTACCGATATAATAGAATTTGTCTATTACTAGTGTGTATACCCGTGCCTCTGGCACGGCACGGGAAATAAATTCTTCAATTAAATTAAACCTTGTTTTTATAAAATTAAATTAAACTTTATATCTCAAATTATTTTTATTTGATTTAAGATTTTGGAAGAATACTACAAACATGAAAATGCAATACATAGAAATTTAAAGTTGATTGAAGATCTCCCTCAAAACTCTATAGATAGCTAATTAAAATGCACATGAGTGTCCTCTGGTGCGCCTTCCATGTTCAATATAAAGATCATATTAGCCTATAAAGATTAACAAAAATATAACACTTGCAGGTAAAACTCTAGTTCCTATTCATATCATCAATCATTTGAATGAATAAGCAAATACATAAATAACACTTTTAAAATTAAAGAAGTACATGTATGGTTATACTCTACACAATACTAATGTTTAAGGCAACAAAATTGAATAATGCATTTAAGAAAATAAAAAATTAAAAAGATACATCTTGCAAATATGGGTAGGGGTTCTCTCTTATGACATTTTTTTCTAGTGAAATATCAACCCCACTTATTTTATTTTTTAATCATTTGCAATTTTAAATATAAAGAAAAAGAATGCATGGAAGATCCGAAGATGTATGCACCCAAACACATATGAGACACAAAAGGAACAGTGAAAGCATATAGAATACATGAGCCAAAATCAATATTGTTGGAAATTGAAACGTTGTTGAGAGATAAAACATGAGCCAAAAAATACTCTACATGTTTGCAAACATGCTTGACTTGCACAATTTATATAAAATTAAGAAAGCAAAAAATGGAAGAAGAAATAAATCATGAATGTTCTCTTCATAAAAAAGAATGTTATTTTATTTTCAAACATTCACCGACTAATCCATTCAACTATCTACTACTATTATCTTTTTGGTTTATACCACCAGTTTAATCTGGTTTGGGGGTCAGTTCTAGCATCAAGTGGTTCCAGCCCCTTCCCGATCGCAGCTGCGGAGGATCGAACCGTGATCCTTCCTACCAAGTTCAGCGTCAATCACCACTGAACCAACTAACGATTGGTATCTACTACTATTATCTAATCCATTAAAGGAATAGTTAAAAAGAAGTAATACTTGTTTAGTTGTTTACAGTAGTTGTTAAGATTCAACTAATTAATCCATTCATTTACAACCATTTAAGGAAGAACAATCTCGAGAGAAACAATTGCATCAAAATCACCATATAAATTCTACAATTCAATATTACCATGAAATCAAATTATTGCATAAAATTGAAACCATACCCTTATACCTCCTAGACAAATAAACAATTTCAATGCTCCAATACATAAGCTTCTTAATTAACCCTGCATCTTCACTATGACAATGTTGCTAAGCAACTATAATAACTAATTAACTACAACTATAATTCATATAATTTATTGTTGCTGTAGAGTAATATAGCAATATCGGCAGCATTGTGTACATGAATGAACTTGAGACTCTAAAAAATTCTACAGCTTTTACCATTTATCTTTTCAATTATATTATTAATAATTCAAATTGAGACAGTAGTTGTTTCACCAAGGATTTTGCAGAGTAATTTCTCATTTTTAAAGCAAAGGAAATGCGAAAATGGGAACGAAGATGAAAAGGTGGACATAGAATAGAAGTATTGAAGAGATAGTGACACAACCCTATGCATGGAAAACACTCTCACATTGAAAACACGCATGATTTTGAAATAGCAAAAATGAAACACTCTCAACATTGAAACACGCGTGATTCCATTAAAATTAAAAATCAACATACAAATAAAATAAAAAACAATTAAAAGATAATTAAGGAAATGTTACTATTAATAGCAAGTTTTAAAGAAGTAAGCTCTCTTATTTGCTGCCAAATGGCAAACTTGCCAAAGAACTAATCTTGCTTTATTATATTGTATGATACCATAGAATTTGTGTTCAATTTAACAAAATTTTGCATCTCTTATATTATATAAGCTTCTCTTTTAAATAATATATTAATTTTAATCTATAACTTACAATATTTTATTAACTTTTCATATCTTTTCATTTTAAATAAATATTTATCTTTGATTTATGAAAAAGAGTGAGTGAAATTTAAATAAATTTTCACTTAAGTTTTTATTTTTTCATCTTTTGATATTTGTTAGAAAATTATGTCGTTGCATAACGTAATTATTTACTTTACTCCTCTGTGTAATTTAAAAATATAGTTCATCAATTTATTATAAAAATATATTTTAATCTAGAACTTAGAAATGAGTGAATGAATAATGATAAATTGCACTACTTTGATTACAATCCACATTTAAAATATTTTTATAAATGATAAAATAATAATTTTATGTAATATATATATATATATATAAATTTATTTAAATTTTTTATAGTTTTATGAGAATAGTAAAATATTCTATTCTTATATAACCCAACAACTCCTTATCTTCTTATTTAGTCCTTGTTCTCATATGATAAAATTTTCATTAAAGATTAAAATTATAGAGAAATATGAATGACACATAATTAATTGGGAGTTACATAATAAAGTAGATTTTTTTTTTGATAGGCACTATTAAAGTAGATTGTCAACAAAAAACACACCTAAGCTTCCTATTACAAATAAGGAAAAAATGTTGAGATATTATGTAAAAAAATGATAAAGGGTGAAATGAGTTCGTTTATTGAATGTGATAACATACAGTAAAAACTCTATAAATTAATAGAGTCGGGACTGGAAAAATTTATTAATTTAGAGAGTTATTAATTTATCGATAAATTAATAATTATTAATTTAAAGAGTTTTTAATGACTTATGGCGTTACACGAAAGGAAGCACTTATGGCGTCAAACATTCTTCACAACTTTATGATACAATACAAAAATACAACACCTGAGCTATTGGATGCAATAAGAAAAGTTAGAGATAAACTTCAAATGGACTTGAACTTTAAAGGATAACAGACAACTATTGAATCATATTTTAATAGAGTGTAATATATTTTTTTCAGTTTCTATTAATTATTAATTTATGATTTTCTTGGGACCGAAAATTACAAAGGGATCTCCCGAAAAAATATTATCTTATTATTTTATCGATTTTTTCAATTTTTTACACTGGCCCAAGTCGGGACCGGACAATTTAATTATTTTAGAGAGTTTATTAATTTACCGTTTATTAATTTAAAGAGATTCTACCTAAAAAAAAACCACATATAATTTTCCTTACATGCATTCTTTTTTGGTACAATTCCTTACATGCATTTAAACTTAAACTTGATACAAACTTGGAAAGACAAAAAAATTTAATTGGTTAAATTACCATGTGTGATATAATTAAAATAGAGAATAAAAAATACCAAAAAAAAAAATAGGGAATAAAAAAAAATTAACACGGCTTTACTTTGATGTTTGATGTTTGAGAGAGCATGGATAAAGAAACTCCGAATACCTTTTTATTCTTCTATCTCTAGCATGGTAAAGTAAATTGAAACAATTTATTTTCTATTGTAAAACACATCAAACCAATTAAGCCTAAAATAAGAATACTTAACATGTGTGATTCCCCTTGAAAAAGGCACACTGTATATAATGAAATTGCATGCTATTATTTATGTCAAAATTAATACGAAATATCTTTAATTGAAATGAATTGATTCATGACATTTCAATCAAATATAACAGTCTAATAAATAATATATGTTATACTTTTTTCCTTTATGCATTACGTTTTTCTATCTTGTCTTGATGATATATAGTACCAATTGACATTTTATTTATTTATTTTGCTAGCAAGTGCTAGTTGTGCACTGGACACTGAATTAAATTGATATAGTGGATGATATGTAATGAACTTAAAATGTACTAATAATTAGTGTAACATACTATTAAACCATTTTTTAGGAAGATACAGAGATACAAATAATAAATTATATATAAATTAAACCATTCTTTTGGAAGATGCGGAGATACAAATAACAAATTATTTGTAACTTTTTTTCTACGGATTGTAACATTTTTTTTATCAAAACACTATTGTAACATATGGACCAATCAATATTATTATTATTAATGTTTATTTTAATCTTTTTGTGCAATCAACATAGAGTTAGACTATGAAGAGTCACATATAGGCAAAATAGAAGATGTTAGAATCATTTCTAAGCATGCCACATAGGCAAAATAGAAGTATAAGATTAACTTAAACTTCTTTTTATATATAGTATATAAGATAAGATTAGAAAAGGGGAATGGGAATGGGAATGGACTTGGTGTGATTAAGAAGAAAAAAAGGATTTTGTTTTTTAGTGACCTGGGAAAAAGAAGAAAGAAAAACGAAAGGACATGTATGTTGGAACTTGTAAAATAGTTATTACTTTGGGCGGCTGGTGGATTAGTGATAAATTACCAATGTTTTTTTAATTAAGAAAGAATGGAGTTAGGCGGGATATTAGAAAGTTTAGGCGGTAATTAGTGTTAACATATGTATTTTGCATATAGCGTAAAATGAAGTGGAAAGGCAAGCAGACTCAATACAGCCTTTAATAGAAGAAGATGAAATGAACAAACATTTGTTTATTGGACATATGATATAAAAAATTGGGAACTGAAACATTACATATTAAATGAGGATTTAATTACATTAGTTACATATGACAGTAATTAAGCAATCTATTTAGGCAGGCTTGTGGCTTATTTAGGCGCCTAAGATGTGGTTAAGTATCCTGTCTTGATATATAAAGGATTCTTCTAATTGATAGATTCGTGCATCCTGAGCAAACAAAACAGGAAGTAAAAAGTGCCGTCACTATCTCTCTCAAACGTAACTAAAAAGAAAATACAGATGCCGCATCAATTTTGCATCGTAGGCATGACGACTCAGCCTTCTCTAGTAATTCCTTCATCTCTCATGTTTCCGGTATGTATGCTCATGCTCGTAGTAATTAAGAAATTAGTCAAGATGGATGATAAGACATAGTCAATTTTAATGTACTATCATTTACGTTGTCTTGTGTTTATTTTGAGAGGTTCCTTCCTGGAAGTAGTGTTGTAATACGTTTAGGATCAATGGCACGCACGAATTGTTGGAATTTTGCAAGGTGGCATCATCCCAATGTTTGTTCATGATTTGTACGCAGCAATAACTTTCATTTTTTTGTGTAGGCTCAGTCGTTTCGTTGTCTACCCTTTCCTTTTCGTAGATGCTCAGAAACTTATTATCTTCCTCGTCAAACAATCTTCTATACTCATCATCGTACTTCAGCATCAGTGTCAGACCATAACAATCCTATCGAAAAATTGAACAAGCAACCTGTAATCCTAGTTGAAGAACATAGAAAAGGCCCGGTGGAAGAATTGAGTTGGAGAAAAGTCCTTCTAGATGTGCAATCTTTTGTGCAAGAGGTATTAAAGTGGTATATTTTTATATGTTGTGGCGCTAACTTTGTAGTTTGTGTTGGATTTCGATTTTACCTATACCCGGGCATTGCCATGCCTGTTGGTCTCTTTGTTGGCTGGCATTTGGGTCATTTCTTAAAGGAGTTATCACTAAAAATGTTTAATCGATATGAGGTATATATACTTAATTATGCACTTTGTTATTGTTTCATTGTTCTTTGGTTTATTACATTTTAGGGTTAATTAGGTTTTACCCCCTGTAATATACACCAAAATTGCTTTACCCCCTTATAAATTTTTTTTGTTGCTTTACCCCCTGTAATATCAGATTTTGTGTTTTACCCCCCTGGACTCAAGTCAACCATACTATAACTGCCGCTAAAAAAACCGCTGCAAAACAGAATTTAGCAAGGGTTTTAACCGCCGCAATAGAACCGCCGCAAAATATGAATTAGCGACGCAAAAAACTGCAACAAAAAAAACCGCCGCAAAATGAAAATTTTAGCGGCGGTTTTGAACCGCCGCAAAACAAAACCGCCGCAAATTATATTATGGTTGACTGAGTCCAGGGGGTAAAGCACAAAATCTGATATTACAGGGGGTAAAGCAACAAAAAAATTTTATAGGGAGGTAAAGCAATTTTAGTGTATATTACAGGGGGTAAAAGCTAATTAACCCTACTTTTTATTAATATATAGTTTGTGGTGTATCTGGTCCCTTGACAGGAGAATCATTTGAAATGGTGTCGTTTGGGCTTGTGTTTCCTTTTTATGTGCCTCAAGTTTATACCGAAACAAGTGGGGTCAGACGATTGGGATTTTCTACTCTATGTTGGAAATGGTGGACTAATGCTGCTACTTTGGTGTTGGGGCAATTATCTGCAAGATGCAAAGAACAGACTAAGAATGAGAAGTTGAGAACATTCTGGTTTGAGTAGATGAATAATGGAGTTGACACAAACTTCAATTTGTTGGATCAATTATTTAATTAATTTATCAATTATAGATTGACAATAATCAATTATTACAAATTATTATTATTATTATTATTATTATTACTACTACTACTACTATTAATCATGATCTTTTTTACCAATTTTTTTTTAATATAAATTATGATAGGTTTAATTGCACTTTTAGTCCCCTATTTTACATGTTTTGTAATTTTGTTCCCCCCATTTTAAAATTAAACATTTTAGCCACTCTATTTTGATTTTTGTTGCAGTTTTTGTCTCCTTCAAAATCAACATTTTAGTACCTCTATTTTAATTTTTGTTGCACTTTTGGTCTCTCAATCCAAACTTTCTACCATTCTTCTTCATCACCGTCGATCCAATTTTTCTTCCTTGTCTCAACCCTTCAAACAACAACAACAACACAAACATCATCATCATCACCAAAACCCCTCTCCTATTCGTTTCAATTTTCTTGGCTGACGAAACAAATCTTCACCAAATCTTAAATCAAAATACAAGTCTATGGCACCCAAAAGCTTTTCAAATTGACTTAGGAACCATAACCTATGGATGGCTTTAATTGATATTGAAAAGTAAGAACCATAACCACATTTTTATATAGGGAGTTTCTACGGTACATTAATAAAATTTTAATGTATTGGTACACTTGATCTTTAAATGATAAATAAATAATTATATTTTATAAATTAAAATGTTATTTATTGACTATTATATTTTAGAGAACATAATTTCATAAGAAAAATTAGAATTGATTTTTATAAACATTATACTAATTTTTTTTTATATTTTTTCATAAAAAAATTCAACATTCACTATTATGAATAATAATAATTCAATTTTTTTAATTATTTGGATGAATAATATTTAATTATTATAATATTTTAAAAGATAATTTATTTTTATTTTTTTTAAAATATACTCATTTTTTTATTATTTCAAAATCTATTGTAGCGGTACAATAAAATTTGTCTATTGTACCATATAATTTGCCTTTTATAAAAACTAATTATTTATTTATTTTTTTGACTAAAAAAACCAATTATTTTTATCCTCTCACAAAATTGTAAAAAAATGAGTTCTTGGATGCATTTCCTCTCTCTATCAAATTAAAGATGTTCAGTCACTTTGAATATGATTCATATTTGAGAATGACATGTTGAATCCTGAAGAATTTGTGCAAATATACGGTAAATAAATTTTTAAAAACATTGACTATGTCATTCCTCAATTTATTGTATGATTTACTAATTGGTATGCTGTATGTTGTTCTTGATCTTGGAAATTTATGGACTTTTGACCAAAATATGAAGATAAGTTCATCAATCCATACTCGATCTGATTTATATTCGTATTCATTTGATATACTTCTACTTATATATTTGTTTATTTTATTTTGATGATTCTAGATCAATTATACAACAAAAAAGTGCTCCATCAGTCCATCTAATATTTATAGGTTAGTGAAGTCTTTAAAATTGACAATCATCAAGACAATGTCAATAGAGAGTGAAAATTATCGTAAGCGTCAACTCGATGATAAATGATAGTAATATTTAGAATAGATAAAAATATTTAACTTAATATGACACTTAATTCATAAAACTCTTTCACCTCTTAGTATACTTAAAAATATTGTGAGCTAACATTATTGTCATTAAATTCGTGTCACCGCCAATAGTGATGAATGTCACGCCATTCCCGGCAATTGAAGCAGTGTGCCATGCTAGACCACTGTTTCAACGTGACCAAAGACAACAATAATAGAGGACGTACGACAAATTCTGAATACAAACCGAATGACAAAAGTTAAAACCACACCGTAGGATTAATTATTATTATTATTAGTTGAATAGTGTGAGTGATATCATAAATAAAAACCAAATAAACGTAACAAGCTAAATGTCCAAGAGCTAACTAGTAACTACCTGATCATGTTATATATAGGGATACGTGGTGTTATCTCCATCTCCATAGCGTCAATAAGGTTTGCAACCATATCATGTCCAATATCATTTAAAACTACATATTTAAACTTACATTAATCAAGAAGAATTGTAACAAAATGTATATATTTTTATTTTATTTGGAAAAGAAATATTTTTAAAATTTTAAAACATTGATATAAAGTTATAATGTCATTGGGTTTCATAACAAAGTGGATTGACTATCATAGAGTGAGATTTTTAAACAAATCAATTTGTCCAAACATCTAATCCGCTTAAAGAAAGTTGATTCAACCCCAATAAGAATAACGAATATATACAACAAAAAAAAAAGCAAGAAACCAACAAGTTGAATCAATTTGTGATTCAATTATATTTATGATGTAAAATTTTTATTTTATAAAATATTAAAGTGCAGAACATCACATGATAACTATGACATCCAACCAAGTTTGCACCCTATGATCATCACTCTAATAAATATAAATATATTAAAAATATAAAAGAATGGACAGATTTAAGGGGATTAAACCAAAACCCAAAGATACAAAACTTAGAAAACTACCACTGACTCATTAAAAACCTTTTATGAAAAACTCGAAGGGATAAAACCCCAAATATATTTATCTGTTTGGGCACAAATGATATATGAACATGATAATATATATAATTTTATCATATCTTATCTTTCTATTCTGCGCACCAAATAACATGCTTACAAAAATAAAATATAATAAAAAAGTAGAAAATAATAAACTGTAGAAAAAAAAATAGAAAAAAAGGGTTTCATTGTTAAAAAAAAGTATTTCTATCAGGTTGTTATTTTAGCTTAAAATAAAGATTAAAATAATAAAGAGTCAATAGAATAGGAATAATGATAAATTAATTTTATCATTGTTTATTTGTACCAAACAAATGATTTAAACATAACATGTTAATTTTATACTATTTTGTTTTCCTATCTTGCGCATTAAACGAGCCTTAGAGTTTAATGAATACATACATTTAATAAAATTAGTTTAAATATCCATGTCATATTAAAAAAGTTGGTGAAGTGAGGTGACATGTCAGAATATATATGTTGTTATTAGTTGAATATGTATAAAATTATTTTACACTGTCAGTTAATATATTATTTATTTCTTATATTAAAGTAGGTCAAAAATTATATATTTGAAATTAAAATTAATCTTCTAAAAGTAAATTAAAATTAATATCTACATTCAAACACTCAACTCAATTAAAGAAAGTTAATCATATACTACCATGTTTTTGACCAAATAAGTATGTTTTCAAAAGGAATTTTATATTATTATATTAGTATTAGAAAATGACGTACTATAAGCTAGGTGACTAGTGTATGTTTGGTATCACGGTGGGAATGCTAGAATCGTGGCAATTCACCGTGATTTTCCAAAAGCTACACTCTGTAGCTTCTGCAAAATCATGGTCAGTCATCATGATTCTGACATATTCACCGTGATACCAAACATGCACTAAAGTGAATCGAAAGATAATCTCAAAGTGGAATTCCCTTGTTTTGCAAGTAAAATAAAAGAAACAAGAAGATAAGAATGAGGCAGTAAGCATTTCCCAACCGATATAATGAAAGAGGGGTCCACTTTCATTTTTTTTTTTTTGACGCAACTTTCACAATTTTATAAGCGATAGGATACTCTACAATTTCAAAGAAACTCAATAAATACACATCTAGCTAATTCTCATATCATATTATATCCCTTACTCACTATCTAGTGTGTTTTTTCTTCTCTTGTTTTGAGTTTATATTTTTTATACGAATCGAAGCTAAAAAAACTGAATTTTCGGTTATCTACTACAACTTTGTTTTGCCGAGTTTCAATATATGGGTGTTTGCGACATAGTAGCGAGTAACCTTACATTAATCTATGTGGCAATTACGGGGTGTCTCAAGGCTTATGGGGTTTTGAATGACCAAAGCTACAGTGTTGTGTTTGTGGTGACTCTGTCCACAGCGATATTGGCTTTTATTTTGGTGGCAACCTTAATGTGGGATTTGTTCAACAAGTTTAATGGTTGTAAGTTTGTCACCCAACCTCGTACCATGCCGTACTATAAAGGAGGTGGAATCTGTTGGCACGGCGTGACGGACCGCTTCCCAGCTTCGCAGACTCAATTCAAAATTCCTCTTCATCTTCCTCATATCAATTTGTAAAACTATATATATATATATATATTACCGAGTTCCTTTTCTTGACAAATTAAAGATGTATATAGTCATATGGATAAATAATGTTTATATTTTATAAAAAAAAAAAAAAAAAAAGTATATATTGGTTTCTGTTCGGTTTAATTTCTTTAAAATTGTCTTTAAAATTTCTTTAAACGGACCCTAATGAAAAATTGTCTTTAAAATTTCTTTCCTCGGTTTAATTTCTTTTTTTCCTCGGTTTAAGTTTCCCTTCAATCGAATGTAGCCGCACTTATAACCAAAAAAAAAAAGAATACATAGCTGCACAAAGCCCAATTGCCTAAGTAGAACCATGTCTCAAAACCAATTGCATGATGGGTAAGATGCACATTGTTTGCGACAATAACAGATAATCCTATATAACAGAAGGAAAAACTTACTCAGTTTTTGAATCAGTAGAGCACAAATTGGGGGAAACTGGAGATAATAATTCATTGGATATGAAACCAAAGACATTATTAATTAAGATCATGAATTGTTCATAACAACTTGTCTCAAGTTAGGTTGTACTATTTTATATAAGTTGAAAAGTTTTGAACAAAAAGCTTTCTCTTTACATACATGTTATTGCTTTGATAATGAAAACTCACTAAAAATCAACTAAATTTGTAGCCATGTACTCAAGTACCACTGAGGGTGATAAACATGATACTATGCCTATAATTTCTTTGACATGAAAGAGAAATTACAACTACATATGACAAGCTTTATGTGCCTGTACCGACCGACTTTCTATGGAACTGCTGCAGAAAAAGATAAACAGAAAGAAATAAAGCCTAATAATTTCCCCCCCTTTGCCAATAAATATCATCATGAATAATATGACATCCATCACCCTCCTACCTTTTTATTTGTTGTAATTCTTCTCTTAATAAGGGATTTCGATGGATTGACCTACTCTTCAGGACCATTTTAGGTAAATAATATAAACTTCAATTGGTAGGCTATATCTATGAACAGATCAGAAGAGACACAAAAACATATATTAGAGACAACTACTTCCACGGAGGTTGCTGTTTGTAGCCAAATGGATAGGTTTCCCAGCAGCTACCATCTGGTTCTTTTCTTTTCCCGCCGACCCCTGAACTTGAGGATTGTTGAAGCGTCCTATCCTCCATAGCTCTGCTCTGACCAGGAAAGAAAAATGGCCTTGTAGCCAATGCATCTCTACTCCCGCCATCAATCAGGTAGCCGGAGTTAAGATCAAAGTTAGGACGGGAAGGTCCAACACCATTTAAACCAAGTTGCGTACCGGCCATGCTCATAATATACGGGGGCTGAGCATACGATGACAGGACTGTTGAAGAAGATCCCCCAGCTTGAGGCACAACTGGAGCTCCTCTTGAGTCCACCATGTATGGAATTGTTCCACCTGATCCATATGCGGCTGACGAAAAAGACAAAGAGGGCATTGACGCCAATCCATTATATCCCAAAAAAGTTGAATGATTGTAGGATGCTGCAGGGCCCATTCCTGAAACGCCACCTGACCCTGGCATCATTGTAAGATCCATTGCAGGCTCAACAGACTTCCCATTTGGCAAAGACCAAATTTGTGGAACATGTTCTCTTCTACCGACTTCTACCTTGGCACCCAAAATAGATATTGCAGGTGCATCTGACTTGGAAAGTCCATACGCTTCAATGCTTGAAGAAGATTTAATAGGCCCTTGGTCCACCAAATCAGTTTGAAAGTATGGTCTATCATTCAAATCAATGTTACGAACTGAAGGCTGCATTGACGACGAAGATGATGCAGGTGATGGGCTCCAATAGCCATTTCTTCCAAATAAAAGCTGCCCCTCCATCCTCTGATCTGAAGGTTGGGTATTATCACCATCATCACCAACACTGTTCAAATCTAACTCAAACCTCCTTGATCTTTTAGGGCTATGTTCCACTGATGATTGCCCAGAAGGCAGGCTTGAAGATTCACCAATTTGTTTTACCAATTCTTCTTCACCCCCAGCCACATTCAGATCAAAATCAAGAAAATCCTGCCTCTGTTTAGAAATATCAGAGTTCCCATCAGCAGAAACAATCTTCTGATTATCTGAATTTTTACGCGGTGATGCAGGACGAAAGGCACTGGTGGCCGCCGACCCTTTCCATCCAAGTGTTCCTTCAAACTGTAAAGGGGCTGTTGGCAATCCTGAAGTCTGTGCAGGTTTTGAAGCAGAGACAATGGGTATTGGTGTTGTAGATATGGTATTTGCAGAAACATTCATATCATCAGAACCATATTCTTCATTAAGATCAAAGGTGCAAAGGCTTTTTTCTGAATTAGCTCCTGGATCTTGAGCTGCTTCAGTCAATTGCGAGGACTCCAAGTCAGGGATACATTCTGGTTCAGCCGCAATATCATCTGAAACACTCATATGCTTCTCCTCAGGACATGCCTCAGCAGAGTTGCTTTGCCTAGATGACACATCCTCAGGTAGGGCACAAGCAAGGTCATCATTTTTCCCAACAGAATCCGGGCTGCCAGCTAGCCTGATTCCACCTTCTGAGATTTTCTCTGAAGAAGAGTTATTGATTTCTCTCTCGACTTCCTGAGCAACTTGTCGAGCGACTTGTAAAGCATCAACAATGCCATACTCAAGTTCAATGTCAGAATTCTTGTTAACAATGTTAGGGCTTGTGGAACCTTTGATCTGTTTGAAGGAATCAGAACTATTTGAAGCATCATCTTGATCAGAAACTTGGTCCTTGTCTTCCTTGACTGGTCTGTTATATTTTCTATCAACTTCCTGAGCAACTTGTCGAGCAACTTCTAAAGCATCAACAATACCATACTCAAGGTCCATGTCAGAACTCTTGTCAATAATGTTGGGGCTCGTGTGATCTTTTCTTTGTTTAAAAGAATCAGAGCCATTTGAGGAATCATCGCCTTGATTAGAAACTTGGCTCTTGCCTTCTTCCTTCACTGAAGCTTTGGATAGTTGTGGATTGCTAGAGTTTGTGGCTCTGGCACCATCTACCACATTATCAGAGGCATGTGCTCTCATGCTACAAGAAACAATTACTCTATCGGAAATACCATCTTCATTGCTTTTAACATTATGTTCCAAAGAAGATTCAAGCATTATTGGCGCAGGCGCAGGCACAGGCTTAACTGGTGCTTCACTAGCACCAACAGAAACAGGTTCAGGCTTAGGACTTATTGGTGCTCCTAATTTTTCTCCAGGGCCATTATCATTTAGTTCTTGTTTCTCCTTCATGGATAAGTCATTTAACTTTAAATCATCTGATTGTTCTCTGAAACTTCCTTGTTTAGGTACAGGCAAGTTGTAGATCCCAGACGATGTCGACTCACCTCCATTTGCGGGAGCATTTTCTTGAACAGAAGTCAAAACAGTAGCAAGATGGTTTGATCTCTCTTTGTTATCTTCACAATCCAAACCTACAGAGGATTGGTGCACATTGTTGGAACTCTCTTTCTTTACACTAGCAACCTTATCTGGTATCTGAGTATCTGAGTTTCTCAACATAGACTTCTCACCCCCTTCAAGTCGCAACACGTGATCGTTGTCATTAGCCTCTTTCACTGAAGACAACTGGCCTTCTATCTTGAGATTCTTATCACTCGTATGGTTTTTTTGACCAGTACCCGTATCATGTGATTCAGCATCTCCATTTCCAACCTCTTTCCACTTGTCAAATAATACTCTTGCTCTATCTTGAACCTTGGAGCTGTGATGATCAAGAAGGTTACTTACAGTGGCCAAAATTTCTGATGTAATTGGCTTCTCACTGTCTAGATATAGCTTTTCAACTGCTCGTAACATTGCAGTAATTGACTCTTCCACAAAGCCATCATTTGTATCGGCCCCAAATTTTTGAGCATCAGTTAACCATCTATTGATGAACCACAGCCCATCTAATTGAACAAAAAGGTCAAGGCAATCTTTATTCTCTGTAGCAGCAATTGTGCTAGCAACAGCAGCCCACTGTCTTATTGTATCACCAGTGTTCTTCACAACACCATCTTGCTCCTTCTTCATTACAGAGACCAATTCCTGCACCCGAGAAGGGGCTATGAGCCCATCTTTCATCTCAGTCAAGGTAAAGAAGTCTTCAAGAGTCATATTGTTTCACATAAGCTTTCTCAATGTGTCAAGGCTGTCCTTTCGGCACACCAGAACTTTTTCCTGCATTAATAAATTTTTGGGATTTAAGAGAGAATTTTCAAAAGCCTGCAGTGCAAAATATAATAACAAAGTAAGTATGCCTGTTAACACAATATTCTAAGCAAGCAGTTTAATGTTTGCAAAGTATTTAGGGTCCGTTTGGTGCGCAGGTTAGGAAACAAGATATGTTAAAGTTTTCCAATCTTGTTTTAATCCGTTGTTTGGTGCACCAATAGAAAATGGTAAATTTAACTTACCATGAAGCTTATCCAATTACTCTTTGTTATTTTAATCCTTATTTTCGGCTGAGTTATCCAATTACTCTTTTTTTTTCTCTTATCATGTGTGCACCAAACACATGACATGATATGTGCTAATCTTGTCACTATCATATCGTATTATTATTCAGTTCTTATCATATCTTGTTTCTATCTATCCGGCGCACCAAACGGGCCCTTAAGGTACTTCACTTCACATAGATTTATAGTAAAACATCAAGTTCCAAATTACAGTAATGCAAAATATAATTTAAAGAATACATGCTCCGAAAAAATTTGTCGCACTCTACTCTTTGCAAGAGACCAACTACATAAAGCATTGCTGATTGTCTCAAGACACCAGAAATAAATAGACAGTAGTGAATAATAAAGGGTAAACGACAACTAAAGCTATGAAAGGTCCTCAATTAAAGTCTCATAGAATATCACAAGAACAAGATAGAGAAAATAAGTATTCAAAGTGAAGGATATGGCCACAGAACAACATAAAAGAAGGGCATTCCAGTGTCCACTGTCTACAGACCAAACAAATGATTCCCATCCTATAGCATGTCTAAAATCTAAAATTTCAAACAAATCCTTGCCCTTGGAACCTAGTCCATAAGACAACATGATTGATGCCTTTCTTTGTCATAAAGCAATAGGGAAAAAAATAGTTATGCGAATTTTTTTGTCTAAATGGTAATGGTACTAACTAACTGGCATTTGCTGCAACCTATCATATTGTAAAATTAGTCACAGTTTATATTGAGAAAATCAAGTTCTCTGAAAATGTCAGAGATGAAAAGTAAGAATTACAGTGATGATTTGATAATTACATTGAAGGTTAGTCTTTCTATCAATTATTGTTAGTGAAAACTATGAATTCTCAAGATCCTATTATTTGATGGTCTGATCAATAAAAGAATATACAAAAAATGTAGTCATTTTTGCTACTATAATGATAATCCAATAGATATATGAAAATTTAAAGTTTGGACAGTTCCCAAGCCTATTATATTTGGAAAAGAAATTGTGGGTCTGAAGTTACTTTTAATATAAATCTATATAATTCTACAGAAAAACTCTCAAAATCAGCGCCTTTCACGGTGACAGCAGAGGAACATTACAATATCTATATTGACAAAATTGATAATGAAGGCATGCTAACTGCAGAATCTTAGTTCTAGTTAACAAATATATGCATTAATGAACCGCATATCACTCCATATTCAACTGCAGCTATTGCCCCATCACAGCAATGGCCAATAAAAAACTCAAATCATGAAAAAATCTTTGTTTCACATTTATTTCAATTGAATATATCGAATTCTACCCCCACCTCCAAAAAAATCTTTGTTTTTTAAAACAGATTTGAATTGACAAGAGTGGAATTAATGAGAAGAAATTTGAAAACATGTTTGAAAATGGTATTGATATTGAATTACCAAGGCAAATTATAATAACAATCGAACAAAATTAACTCAATGAATGAATATCTAAACCTAAATCTATCAACAGTAAGATTAGCAATCACTTCAAGAGCAGGTATCAAGTCACACTTAAAAAGAAAAAAGCAGTAACTTCCCAATCAAGATCACTGAATCAATATTAATAATTCATCATTGCAACAAATTTACAACAACCAAATCAGAACTAGAATCATAATCCCCAAAATAAAAATGTAGTTTAACAGCTTAATTTAATTAATCAAATAAATCATGATTATTTAAGAGCAAATTAAAAACCAAAAAATCACATAATATTACAGGAATAAAACCTAACGTCAATTCTTAATTTTCAAAGAAGAATTTTCAATCAAGGTAAAAGGGGGAAAATAAACCTAATTGCAAAACCCTAAATTTGACGTTATAAAGAAGAAAATAAAAGCACTCAAAAAGATTAAAAATTTAATTAATTGTTGTATCGAAATGTAAAATTGAATGAAGTTATTAATACGCAACAATAAATTATAATGAAAAAAGCTGAGATTCGTAACGAGAAACGCAAATCGCAAAGGAAAATTGGAATTAAGAGTAAGAGGGAGAAAAATTGAGGTAGAAAGAGATGAGTTTTACCTTAGTGAAACAAATCGAAACCCTAACAGCTATGGTTTAGCTGGTAAAAGGGAAAAATTGAATAGTCTTAGGTTGCGAAGAATTCTAGAATGTTCTGTTCTTTTCGAATTGTATTAGGTTTGAGTTGTTGTGTTTGTTATGTGTGAGTGTTGTGTTGGAAGAATGAAAAGAATGAGGAAGGTTTTTAGTTGAAGAAGTTGTTCTTGAATATTTTCATTTTCATCTTGGAAAATGCTAATAATATTCGATGATGATTTGATTTGATGATTTATTTCTTGTATTTGTGAATATTTTTGGTTTGTAAGTTCAAGTTGGGCATTAACACGTGCGACGCCATAAGTTGTTTGGAAATGATGTGATGTGAGCTTGCGTGTGACTTTATATTTATGAATCAAACAAATCAATTTTCATATCTATTTCAATATCCCTTTCTCCATTAACAATTGTACTATCTATCTATCTATCTAAACTCTAACATTACTACTAGTTTAGTTAGTATAAATTTTATAAAGTACTCTGACCTTAGCAAGATAAAACTGATGAAGTTAGTAAAGTACAATTTCAAAAGTACATTTTAGTTGTGTCGGATTCAAGTTAATCGTCTATAGTTGATATGTTGAAGTTAATTTACCTCGTATAACAGTGGTGTAGTTTATTTTTTCTTGGACTTAGATCCTCTTTTCGATAAAAAATCTATATTTCTTTTTGCGTCTCTAAAATTCCAATTTTACCTAATTGTAGATTAGGTAGCAAATGTGTAAAATAGTAACCATTGAGAAAAAAGAGTTTGTTCCATAAAAGCAAACCTTATAAAAATTAATTTTTTTTGTCTCGTCGCAAACATAATTCGCTAGTTATTATAGTGTGAACCATTCCTTCACTCCTAGAAAATATTTTGAATGAAACAATGTATGAGAGAGTGATTTAAAAAAAATGAAAAAAAGAACTTTCAATTTATATAGTTATACGGTGCGTGATTGGTCGATAATATGCTGCTATAGTGGGCAATCAAAATATGATATTTGATAGTGGTCAAATTTTTATAAGGTTCACTATTAAAGTGCAAACGAGTTTGCACTATAATTAACGAAGTGTGTTTCATTTAACACTCTACATAATATTTTCATTTGTGGGGCATAAAGGGTGCAGACGTTGGGGTTGGGTCAAAAAATAAATTGTCATTCACTGTGTAGGATGCGAACTAAGCTTGTTACCTAAATAGTGATGAGGTAATTTGGTCCTTTTAGAAGACGCATAAGAAACTGGAGGGGCGAAAAGAAATAATAATAAAATAAAAAAAAGTACTTTCTTCTAACCAAACTACATGGGCCTACACAATGCAAGAAAAGCAAGCAAATGGGTTACTTCATTTCCAAAACTTCCTACATGTCCAAATCTAAGAGCATTGATATTTGCTCCCCTCAGTTTTACTAACATTTCGCCTAAAGTTCTTGCTCATATGATATACAAGTAAAAGTACAGTAGGATTTTAGATATGTAGTTCTTGCTCAAAAAAATTGGCAGTGGTGTGTCATGGTATCACTTATTTCTCTTTTTTTTTTTCTCTGCTATAACTTTTTTTTTTAAACGGAGGATGTTAGTAATTACTCCCTATGATTTAAATAGTTATTGATATATCTATCACATGTATATTCAGGGACCTTGAAAAAGAGGTTAATTTTTTTTAGGTACATAGACAAAATAGCATAGTCATCATAAACTCACAAAAAGTAGAGGGATCGGGGATCGAACGCTCAGTTATGGACATCCAACCTTACAATTTTGATATCTTCTGCCAGTTGAGCTAAGACTTCTGGATAAAAAGGAGGTTAATTACTTTCACAATTGTGGACAATTGTGTTGAATTAATGATTGATGAGTTGCAACAGCCAACAATGTTATATTCATTAACCATATATTTGAATTGTATTATTTTTAATGCAATCCTTTTTGAGATAACAAGTCATCATCATCAAGGAGCAAACTCAAGTATTAAGGGCTATCATAAGCCTATTAAACATATTTTTAGTTCATTAATTGCCTGAGTTTCCAAGTTAACTAGTAATTCTACATGTTATGACGAGGAGATTATAAGAACCAAACAACCCGATTGAATTAACAAAACATCAGAAAAAAGCTAATCAAATCACTGTTTCACAATGTTTCCAATGAGAAGGGAATCATGAAATCCACCACTTGAGTGTTCTACCAAGTCATTTAAAAGATTGCAGCATGGTTTGCAATTCATGCTTATGAAATTCCTTCAAAAATCAAAAAGACCAACCAACTAAAGACTTGTGTTCATGCTTTATCATGCAACTTGTGTAGAACAACAACTAAGCACATGATATACCCTGCATACAAGAATTATTTCTCCGAGGCTTCTTTGAGCATAGGCCTAGATTCTACTAACCAGTAAACCGCAAGAGGCTCAAAGATATGTTGTAGCAATTACAACATTCGTTATTTCCTTCTCGAGTTCGGCTTCATCAACCCACACCGAACTTCGTTTATGCAATAATTCTTTCTTCTCAGCCTTCTTCGCTTCATGCTTTTGGGTTTGCATTCTCCAATGTTCAAGTTTCTCTGCTCTCTCTTTTAACTGATTGACAAACATAAGAAATATATCAATGACAATAAGCAAAATCTATACGAACAAGAGCTATTTAATTGGAAAAGATGAAACAAACATTGTATGCAGAAACTAGATCAAAGTTTCTCCCAAACATAAAATTAAACAAAAAGTGAGTTCCACTTGCATAGCTTATTAGAATATAGATTTCCGGTATGGACTACAAATGCATCAACTATCAGATTTTGTCAAAAATAAAAATATAGTTGTAGTTACAACCACAAAAGATGGATTGGCTTGCCTTAGAAATTTTATACTAATAATGTTACTTAGAAGATGAAGTCTGGTTAACTGCAAGGTATAAATACAACACACAGACGCTTAATTTATGATTACACAACTAATCATAAAATTCATTGACTCTCTAATCCTGCACATTATCAATGTGAAATACACCTTTACAATAAAAATAGGTCCATATAAATATTAAACCAAAGAGACATATTGTAGATTTAATATGTTTTCACTTTTCACAGAATAAGACATGATAAATGTACTCAGGGGTTAGTTAGAGTACATGAATATAAACAGAACGTTATCTTACATCAAGCGTAGATTTCAAGGTTTGATATTTAAAGTTTAGACCAAGTTAAAAAAGAACAAGAAATTGAATTTCAAATCTAAAATATGAACAAGTAAAAAGAGACACAAGTTAGCATGTTACTTTTGTCTAGCTTATGACCATTTACATTCGCTTATGTGTTGCTAGAAAGTCAACCATAGAGTTAGACAACCCAAACATCCATTTGATTTTATATATTTAACAGCTACCTTCTCATTTCAATCAAACATAATGCAAGTCTTCAATGAAACGTATACTTTCATCAAAGTTATAGGCAGGGGCTTCACTTGATACATAAAATAGCCTGCCCATAAACACCAACGACCAGCCTATCTGTAAACTAGCAATGAGACTACAAGAGTCCAATGTCATTATTTGCAATGACAGATTAAAACAGGGAAAATAGAAATGGCATCCTTTGGATTTTGAGTTTTGACAGCCCTTATCATAAGGGTTAGAAGGAGGAGTCTACCTACCCTAATGACATGTGGTTGAATTTCAGACATATTTTCTTCACTATTATTCTTAGATTCATGCTTTAGTACGAGATCTTTACTAATTATTAAAGAATGATAGGTTTTCTCAAATTGTTTGGATTGTTTTGTTTGAGCTTATCTATTGGTATAAAAACTTATGAAGCTGTTTGATGATTTGTCCATAAGTTTTTTAGTATAGCTTATGAAAACAACTTATTGCAAATATAAAAATAGTTTGCCTTTATTTTACATTTTGTTGTATAAATAGCTTATCCATAAGCACTTACATGATAAGCGATTATGCTAGAAGTGCTTAATTAAGTTGTTTATCCAACCAAACATACCTCAATCCAAATTGTAATAAGTTCATCATCATATTCAATCCATCTCAAAAACCTTCACATTCATTAACTAAAGATTCAATTTCCACAATACTACTAAATTGAAAATGAAAAAAAAAAAAAAACTTACAAGGGTTTCTTGAAACTGTTGTTTAGCAATGTTACGTTCTTGAGCTCTAAGTTCAGCAGCCTGAGCTTTAAGTTTCTTACGCTCTTCATTAGCGACTCGAAGAGCTTCTCTCCGAGCCTCGTCTTTCCGTTGCTTCTCCAACGCCATAGCCTCCATTTCTCTGATGTATTCCTTCCGAACCTCTTTAACTTGCTTTGCATAGTCTCTACGAAGCTGAGCGAGCATTGCTTCGGCTTCCTTAGGATCCTTCGGAGTTTGCCAGCTTCCAACAAAGGAACTCGGTGAGAGGAACTTGTGATTTTCACGGTGGTTGTTGTGGTGGGAGTTTGATGCACGTGTGGCGAATGAACGCACGTGTGAAGAAGAAGAACGCGGCGATAACGTCTTCCACATCATTGAATTGAGAATTGAGATCGAAAACCTAGGTTGGGGGGTTTTGGAGAATTCTAGGATGTTTGTTCTGTTCTGTTCTGTGTGAACAAGGAAAAGGGTTTCGTATTGTCGTAGGTTGGAAGAATGTTGAAAGAAAGAAAGAAAGAAAGAAAATGAATCAACAGAAATAAGAACACAGGCTACGATTAAGGGCATTAATATTTACACCTCCAATATACCCCCCTAAATACTACTAGTAATAGTCTACAAGTTAACTTTTTCAACAATTTTTGTCTTGTGAAATTAAATTTTAGAAAAATTCTAGATAATATTTTTATTTTAAGAAAAGGATACTAATTTATTTTAAGAAAAGCATTGAGATTTTTAAATTCTTTATAAATTTATAATCTATGATGTAGAATATATAATTAAGGTGTGTAAAAATGAAACAATATTATTGAGTTTGGTGTTTCGACGGTTTATGTAATTTAAGGTCTAAAATCGTTACTTTTTACTAAATACACCCTCTCATTTTTATATGTTTTTTTGTATTTTGAAAAAATAAATATTCCTATCAGGATTTGAACCCATGTCCCGTGAGATAGCTCAAGTAGTAAGAGTTGAGGAATATTATATTTAATTCTCAAGAAATTGATTTATTTCATCTTTTAAAACTTTGAGCTTTTAAGAGTTCTTATACTTCATATATATAATGAACATGGAAATTGCATACAAAAACGTATCTAATAATCAGTTTGATATCACAAATTCCAATACTTGTGTGATCTTTAAGAAACACAAACACCTCACACATCATAGTCACAATGTAAATCTTTGTACTAGAATATAAATAAATAAATAAAAAATGTGACCCCATAAATACAAAGAGAGAAAGAGAAAAGGCAACACATACTATTCTTGAAAGTGTTATTTATGAACAAAACGACAGAATTTGAATTTATCTTTTTTCATGAGTGGTTTGCAATTGCAACCTATAACTAGTATATAATAACAAAATGTACCAAACTTACATATGTTACTTGCATTACAAACTTGCAATATCATGGCACTACCAACCAATATAATCATTCATTATGGAGTTCTCCATTGAAGCTCAATTTGAATCTTTCCATTTTTAGAATCAATGAGATGATACTTCTCGTTGATTCTTTTGTTGCTAACAACATCAGATAAATTTATATCCACATATCCAAGATTTTCCTGATTACATGCAACAAGGTAGTATATATATATGTGTCAATAATAATGTTGAAAAACCATAAGACAAATATATATGATCATGCATTATAATTATATATAGTGTTTGTTACCTTAGGATGCAGTAGGCCTAACTTTGAGGAGGCACTTTGCACTTCAACATAAAGCCTCTCCTTGATGGGGGGTTCCTCTAGCGTAAATTCAAATGTTTCACCCCATCTTGGATCTCTATTTTTCCTTACATGCTGTACAATTAATGCCATAAAAAATACTCAAATTTCTTTCACATGAATTAAGTTCAAGCCATATTCCAATTGATCCTCTCAAGTGAATAAACATTCAATAGTTTATATTTTAATATACTCGTAACTTTTCATGCAAGTGAACTAAGTGCATATTTGGATGAGTGCAAGTTTGACAAAATTATGATGACATCATGATTTTGTTGAAGCTACAAAGTGTAGTTTTTGCCAAAATCGGGATGGCTCACTGTGTTTTTGACAATTCAACCGTCAACCCAAAGATATCATTGATTTCTAGCTACTACAACAATATTTTGATCAATGATGAGGTTTTGTTCATACTAAAAAATATTTGAGTATAATTCTACTATAACCTTGATAGCAATAAATCGTCGACAAATCATAATCAGCGCATAATATAAGAACATGATTACTAAATATATACCTTGGTTTTTCGTTCCTCGCCTTTAAATATGAGTCGGGCAAATGGATTTGTGTGGTGTTTTCCTTCAACTTCTTCAGCTTCATGGATGATAACCACAAGCAAACCACCAGTAGCAGGTGTTCCTTCAGGAGCCTTTTCTATTCCATTGGTGTCTTCTGCTGGATTCTTAGGTAACTCATCTTCTGTAAAAGGTTTGTACATAACTTCTACAACAAGCTCTCCACGTGATTTCTCATTCTCAGGATCATTAGGATCAATTGTCTTGAGTAATTTAAGAGTAAGTTCTTTTGGTTCATTTGGTGTAAGCTCTTTCAATGTAATTACATTCATACCCATCTTCTCATGCCTTCCAATCTAATTAACCATAAGAAATTAATGTGACAAGCTTGAAAATACTACTATGTTACAAGAAATCGTTATGCAATCAAATACAAATTTTCAAAGTTGTAGATCGGTCCCTTAACTTCTGTAAAATTTTGAATTTGACCCAAAACATTTAAAACTTTATTTTGAATCTAAATTTGCATGTGAAGATACTAAGTACCTGCTCCCAGTCATAAACATTAAGCATTAAGGCTTGAGTTTCTGGATCTTTAATCACAACATTAAATTCCTCATTCCATTCTGGATTCAAGTTCTTGTATTTCACAGTTGTTTTCTTTGAAGCAAGTTTATCATCTTTGAGTTTAAGTTTCACATAAGGATCTGCTCCTCCCATTATATCTTTCTTTTTAAGCTTCAATGCTCTCACAACCTTCACATGAAGAATACCAACTGGCGTTTTCATGGCCCTGACAAATTATATAACCATGTAAAATTAGTCAATCTAATTAACACCTAATAATGTTATCATCTGATAAGTTTAAGGAAGAAACTATGTTACATACTTTGATGGATCCATTATTTGCACCTCTAAGGATTTAGGCCACAAATACATTTTTGCAACTTGTTCTTTTATAATTTCCTGAAAGAAAGTAAGAGGAGAAGATATCAATGCTAAAACTTTACATTACTGGAAATTCGCTATTTAGTGACCGACTTAGTGACCAAAATGTTTTAGTGTCTCAAGTGACCAATTTAGCATTTGATTTTCCAAAGTGGTCTCTAAATTGGTTACTAGTTCAGTTTGTGACCGATTTAGAGATTGATTTGAAAAATGTGGCTAAAGATAAACCACTAATTGCTAATAATGTTAGCGGCCGATTTGACAATTTTAGTCTCTAAATCGATGAATAAATCATAGTTTTTCGGTAGTGTTACATGCATAATAATGGCTAGCCACAAACAACTATGAAAAATGTAGAGGAGATAAGAAGTACAATATGCTACCTGGACAATCCTGTAAAGACCAGGAATAGACATTGCATCTGCTCCAAGCAGTTTTAGTCCAAAATCAACATGTGGCTGCAATCATCGAGGAATCAAAATGAGGTTGTGATTGCATGTTCATCATTATGTTAGTTATTCAGATGTTTTTGTCCTCACTAAGTTGACATCATGTATATATACCTTCTCCATGAGAGACACATAAATATTGGCGAAACAAGGAAAACTAGGAACCAAAGGCTTCAAAGTTATGCGTGGAGAAGCGAATACTTGCAAATCAACAACCTGCGATCATTTTTTTAAACGGCCAATGTTAGTATTGTTAATAAGAACTTGCAATCATTTCATTTAAATCATTAAAAATCTTTCAAAACATTTGCATACGGGAATGAAGGTACTAATTAAATACCTGAACAGTGGCACGCAATCCAAATGCTTTAACTGCAACTATAATGTTAGGATTCCCAGCCCATTTCATTGATAATTCCATAATCAATTCCTTTTCATCAGTACTATACACTTTCATTCCTGCAATATAATATTTTATATATTTAGATCAACATAATTAAGCATTTATCAGTCTAAAGTCTAAACTTATTATATTTGCTCATTGCTATATATACCTTGAAAAGTTGGTGGTAGAGAACCCAAGTTAAGTTCTTCAAATTCAACTGAATCAATTTTGTACTTTGGAATTTGTTCAGCAATAATTGGCTTTGCTATAGTTCTTGCAGTCTTACATATTGCCTATAACATTAAATTAATTGTTGGTACTCTTTGAATATATTTCAACGTAGTTATTAGTTGCAATAATACAAAATTTCATGGATAAAATGTGTGCATAATACCTTGTTCAAATAAGGCCACATAGACTCAACAAATTTATTAAGCCAATCAAGCTGCAAACAACAAAATATGTATTAATTTTCAATGCATTTCTGTCTCCAAAAGATAATCACTAATACTTTTACAGAGGGTGATAGAATTTTAATGAATAATAATAACATACACGATCATAGTCTGGATTTTTGATCCAAAAGGGTAGCTCTGGAAGTAACTGTTGCAGAGTTTTTGCATCTAGTTCAACCAAAGGACGAATCGTAGGATCCTGAAATAATATCAAACATGTCATATTTTTAAAATTTTAAGACAAAAACTAAAATACAAGGTAATTGAGTTGTAGAAGGCAAGTTCTATTCTTTCGTATATTTAAAAAGATATATGTGGTTGGCGGTTGAGATTCATCTTACTTTAATCAAAGGTGGAAGGTTTGATTTTTGACTTGGATGCGGAAAACTTTAAATCTCTTACAAGGTAATTGAGTTAAACAGTCTAGCATAAGTCTATAGTTAAACAATGAGAAAAAAAATGCTCTGCATATAGATCCCTTCCTTTGAGTTGATACAATATAAAAAACATATATACATCAAAATTAAAATTGAAACAAATGATTCAACACACAACACAACATATAAGGTAGAAAGAAGTACTTCTTTACAACAAAAACAAAAACAAAACAGTACCAAAAAGAAGTCAACAAGAAGAAAAAAAAGCAGAAAGATAGAAAGTGTAGAACAAACCTTGACATCTGTTGATTGGAAGTATATAAAGAAATAGTATCCAATGAGTAGTCCAAGTGAAGTTCCAATTCCAAATCCCAAAAAACCAGTTATAGTACTTAAAACACCCATTTCAGATTTCAATTTCACTCTCTAGTGTAGATAGCTATGGCTATGATATGGTAGTATATATGGTAGTACTTAATTACTACTAATTAAATTGCTTCCATATCAAAAGTGGAAAGTTTCAAAACTAATAAACCTGATAAACAAGTACTTGTTGTGGATGAATGAATGGATTAAATTTCTGAATTTGGAAAAAAGAAATGATAATAAATATAAAAGACAAGGAGCATGTATTATTAATATCTTTTTGTGTGACAAGGAACGTGTATTATTATGTTGATCGAAAGTGAAATAATAATGTAGCATTAAACTTAATGGCTACTCTTTACCTTATATTATAGGCCACTTCATATCCACACATACAGTTGACAACGAAATTTAATTGCTAGCTATGACACTTGGTGGTGTAAGTGTCGGCAAGTTCTTTTCTTTTTGTTTTGTTGTAGAAGGCAAGTTCTATTCTTTCGTATATTTAAAAAGATATATGTGGTTGGCGGTTGAGATTCATCTTACTTTAATCAAAGGTGGAAGGTTTGATTTTTGACTTGGATGCGGAAAACTTTAAATCTCTAGATCAATTGTTCCATTTTTGAGGTGTCTTTAATCTAACGAAGAGAATAATGATTGCATTAGGTCAACATCCTGGTCTCGACTATAAAATGAAAATATTTAAAAAGATATTTGGAAAATTTTGTTAGATACCTACTCATTGTTTAATGATTATTTTTCAATTTAATTATTTTAAGTTAAATTTAAATCTTGAATCAGTTTTATTTACACGAGTAGTACTAGCGGAGAATTTATTAAAATATAGGAGTATCTGTAAGAAAAAGTTTTCAAAAACTATTTTTAAGTTTTTAAAAATTAAAAAAGAGAAAAATATGTTTGGAAGACTTAGGGTCTGTTTGATTCTCTTCTCAAAAACAATTTTTCAATTTTTTTTAATGATTCAATTTTACAAAAATGTTTTTTTTAAAAAAAACTATTTTTTTAGTTAAAAAAACTAGAAATAATTTTTTTTAGTGATTCAATTTTACAAAATTGTTTTCAACCCATTGAAATAACTAGAAAAATATATTTTTTTGTAAAAAAAACTAGAAATAATTTTTTAAGTATAATTAGTTTCTTAGTTGTTAAAATTCGTAAGATGTTATGTTTTGTTTTTTTTTCAAAAAAAATATTTCAATATAAGATGTTCTTAAACAATAAGAGGGTGTAAATAAATTAATTTTAGTTGTTTTCAAAAATGTTCTTAAACAATATATAGTTTTTTTTGAAAAAAAAAACTAAACATTTTATAATTATTTCTATTTTTTTAACATTAAAAAATAGTTTAAGATGTTGTTTAACAATAATTTTTTGAAAAACTATTGTTAAGAATAGTTTAGTAAAAAAAAATTCTTAAACAATAATTATTTCTAGTTGTTTTCACGGTGAGCAAAACAATCTGCATATTGAGAATATAAACTCAACATCTTCTTAAATAGGATAAAAACTTTTCAGTATGATTAAACATTATTAAGAATACTTCTTTTAGGTCCCGTTTGACCCGGCTTATTTTCAGCTTTTTTATTTAGCTGAAATGAAATAGAGAAGTATAAAATTGAATTTAGTCATATTTCTCTTTAAAAGTATTAAAAAAATAAAGTAAAGAAGTATAAAATAAAGAGAAGTGGAGTCAAACACATTTTTTTCTTTCTTTACTATTTTTAAGGAGAAGAAAATAAATAAAAAATAAGTCGGGTCAAACAGGCACTTAGTGTAAATTGCACCAAAAAAATAACTTTAGTAGTTTAAACTCTTTTTTTATAAGCGTTGTTTAAACATTTTAATTTTACCTCAAAACATTGAATGTTTAAGATGACCAAAACAGTTGACTTTTTTCTTCCAATTATTCTTCAAGATATTTCAACTAGATTAGATGCATAAACAAATATGATTCATAATTTTATAAAAAAAATATGATTAATGATAAAAACACAATCAACACAACATAAATAATTTTCTGATGTACCAAAAAAAACAAACACAACATAAATAACGTACTTATAGCTTCGGAATCCACTATGAAAAAATCAGACATGACACTTTCAATGGAGAAGATATCATTATCGATGAATTAGAGGTACTAATTAAAGGAATCATTAATGTAATTAAAACTCAATAAATTATCATTTTGCAAAATCTGAGACAAAAACTTGTATCCCCTTGCAGTCCCACTTTTTTTTTTGTCTTGACCGAGGTATCTACCGCCGAACGCAGTGACTAATCCATTGCAGTCCCACTTTATATACATGTGAGACCAACGTGATATATATATTATTGTTTCAAAATGCAATCATATTCAACCTTACGGTGAATTTATGATGTGCCACCTAAGTATCCTTGAAGATTAGAACATATGAATTCTTATACATACTTTATTTGTTTAATTCATATTCATTTTATTACTGTAATTGACTTAATTGACTTTTATGTATGGTATTACTGTAATTTGATATTTTATTTTACACGCACATACGCATGCACGCACGCACGCACACATATTTGACAACCCATAAATAATTTTGAACTCCACTAAGGCCTCTTAAAAACTTACAAATGAAGGCACCGACACAATTTAAACTTACATAAGAGGTTGACAAAATAGTGATAATCTATCTATAAAAATAATAAAACTTAATCTTAGACACGATTTAAACTTACAGAGAGGTTGACAAAATATTGATAATCTATCTATAACAATAATAAAATTATATATTGGACACGATATAAACACTTACAGAAGAGGTTGGACGCGTCCTGGAATGTGTAGTCGACATCAAAATATCCTGAGGTAGGTACGCCATTAACTAAGTAAGTGGTAGTTTGATTTGGAATTTTTTTAAAAAAAAATTTGAGTAGCATAATCGAGGTTGGGAGTTGGAAAGCAAATTCCTAGTTGATCCTTTGTCAACTGCACCTCCCACCATAGAGCAACATCTTATCCACTTCTGTGTAAGGCGAGACTATATGCGTATCGGCTCGAATGTGGAAATAAACCAGAAAAACCACCATGTGCTATGACAATCGGTGGACTTCCTTCAAAACAAAACAAACGCACAAAGTATCACTCCTGTTCATAAATTAAAAAAACAAAGCTGAAATGAACAAATAATCAATAGGCACCATCGAGTGTGTTCCTTTGAGAGACCGAAGAAGCAACATGTAGTATGGAGGGGACAAGAAGAAGTAGCAACAGAAGTATATTGTTTAACATTCTCTAGAAGAAGAAGAAAGATAACAATATTTAGAGTAGATCAGTTGGTTTTGATGCCAC